>BSYO01000007.1:5869354-6282846 GCA_033239525.1 Nepenthes gracilis | reverse complement strand
AAGAAAGAGTCTCCAAAGCAGCAAGTGTTTCAGAGAGAGAGAGTTGTCGGGCTGTAATACCTGCAAAGCGTCAATGTGTGCCTTCAAGAGAGCATGCCCCTGATGCTGGATCTGTGGCTCTTTTTATGGCAAAGATGGTGACCTTCCTTCTTTGGAAGGAATCATCCCCATCGTGATCTCGTGTGGGGCCGGCCTTCCTTCGGGAGGCCGATGCCCGTTGCCCAATTGTGGTGGATTGTTTTCCGAGGCAAGCCAACCGCTTCCCAAGTTAACCTCCTTCCTTATAGGCTGAGGTTCTTTCGGCAAGGAGTTAGAAGGATCCGGCGCTTCCTTATTTGAAGGGCGCTAATCTTGCCGATATTCCCTTTAAGATCGTGGAATATCCTTAGAAGATCGTGTCCTTTGTTATGACTGATGGGCCTAAACGGTCAGGCCCATCACCGTTAGAAAACTTTTCGGGACCCAATGCAAAGAGAGAGGACGGTCAACGCTGTGGGCTGACTTTGTCGTGAGTGTCGGGCCGCCCTCATGGGAGGCGTCCGTCGTTGACTCCATTTGGGCTACGGGCCCAGCAAGGTCGTGCCCATTATCAGAAGGGCCTCGCTTGGGCCTAAGATGGGGAGCAGACGGCCAACATCTTGGCTGACTGCCGCCTTGTTGGCCGCCTTCGGTGGGAGTACGAAGAGAGTGGCGGGCGGCCAATCGATGGGTCAGTGGGCCTGTATGGAATAGCCCATTAGTGTTGCAAAGCTTCAAGGCCCAACAAATCGTCAACGCCGGGTTGACGTTTGCAGGAGGACGGGGATGGCCAGGCACGGTCAACGCCGACGCTGACCGTCCCCGGGCCTCGGAGTTCCTAGGCCCATCCTCTTATCGGGCCGTTAGAAACGTTGATCGGCCTTAATGGGCTTTCGCTGACCTTTCGGGGCCAGCCCAGTATTCGTGTACCCATCACTAGCCCCATGCCGGTGGCCGATTTGGCCTCCAGATATTCATGATGGGACATTTTTCCTTGCCTTGAGAATCCTATGGAAACTTATAAAGGCTTGAAGGAGGGTTTCGACCGAATCGTTGACCGCTTTTGGTCAATTTCGAGTACCATAATTGTTGGCCGTCCGATCAATTCCGGAGTTCCGCAGGCCGCTGACCGCCCCGCCAATTCCGGAGTTTTCAATTGTTGATCGCCCCGGGTCAATTCTCGGAGTTCCGCATTGTTGACTGGCCCCGGTCAATTCCGGAGTTCCGCAGTCATGACCGTCCCCGGCTAATTCCCGGAGTTCGCACTGTTGACCAGAATCCGGCCAATTCCGGAGTTCCGCACTGTTGACCGCTCCGCCAACTCGGGAATGATTTCTACCCGGCTTTACATTTGACCGTAAGGCGTAACGCGACACGTGTCCTCCTTTGGTTGGAAGGAGATCCGGCCACACACGCTGGCAGATCCGCCTTTGGCCGGTCAAGTGGAGTGGTGACACGTGGGTACCCAGAGCCATTAATGAGGGGTTTCGTGTGGGAGTCCCGTCGCTTGGCTGGATCGAATGAGGAGTTGACATGTGGCAATTCTGACGGCATCCTTTGCAAGCTTGGCGCCTAAGTTTTCCTTCCGTTTTGTTCAAAATTGGTTACGCTTCCAAGCCTTTCGTCTTCCTCATTTTCATTTCGCAGATAAAACCTCTGAAGAAACCCTAGAACCTTTTCCAATCATGGCATCCGTTGCGGACTTCTCATCCGACTTTCGGGGAGAGTGACATCGTGGCCTTGTGCGTTGAATTCAATATTCAAGGAGATGGCCTGGAGGGTTCCGGGGAGCAGATGAAATAGCCTCACCCACCGGAAGGCTACTTCACCGTTTACGAGGCTCACCCGAGAGCGGCTTCGCCTCGCCGATGCCGGAGGAGTCAATCAATCATAGCGGCCCTCCAAGTTCCCATTGTCACCTTCACGCCAATGCATTGAGGTATATTTGTACTTTGTGCATTTTCGCTCGGAAGCTCAACTCGGTTTAGGATGTCCGCCTTAAGGTCATCTTTAAGATAACCCAGGCTGAGGTGGATCTCACTTCGTGACGGGGATAAAGATTAATAAGGCCATCCATGACTCCCCTTAAGAACTCGAAAACCGGTTCTTCTTTGTAAAGGTGGGAGACAAGTGGCCCATCGCGCGGACTGGGGTGAGGTCCCGAATACACTGGGTACGCCTGTCAAGGGGCGGAGAACGCCGCTTACGCCCGGGCCGATCAAGGCGATTCGGCAAACCCTAATGCATTCGGGAGGGATTTTTCGGTCTCGCCGAGGAATCCCAAAAAGTTAAATGGGGACCGCCGATCATAGGTCCAAGCCGCACCTCCAATCAAAATGTCGGGATGGATGACTCGAAGAAATCGCTCATCCGCCGGTGTCTTCGGGAGGAGGTCACGCGAGGGCGATTGTCACGTCCTCATCCTCCTCTTCACAAATTGATCTTGTGGCTGCCGGGATTTGTGGTGGTCCTGGCAGCACTTCTGGAACGGAGAGGTCTGTTAAGGGTAGGTTGGAGGATGCCGGAGGAGTCATCCTGGCGCAGCCTGCGGCGACGCTGACTCCGGGTGCTGCCTGGATGGGATCCGCAGAGGAGCCAGCTCGCGACGTGCTCGAAGGTTCACGTGTTTACATTATAGAGTCGCTGCCCTGAAGCTGCTTCACCGCTGTTGTCCCAAAGGCAGCCAGAGAAAGAAACTTGCCCAGCCTATTCTAGAGGTCGAAGAGAGGAGCCCGCCCGCTGCCGCTCCAGCAGGCCGCAAGAGAGGAGCTCGCCGCAGCTGCTCCGAGAGACGGGCAGGAGAGGAGCCACGCTGCCGCTGAAGATGACGAATCCTTGGAAAGAATCCTAGAGGAAGCAAAGCAGGTGTGCTCGCACGAGAGGATGCTCCCACCCCTCCACCACCCGAGCCCGGGTCCGGAGGCCAGGCCTAAGGGACCCGCGAGGAAATTTATGGAGGTATGGCTCTTGATGGTTAATTTCGTACTTTTCTCTTTCAAGGTTTCTAACTTTGTCTTTCGTTGTTGTTTGTGCGGCCCGTTGAAGGTCGCCGCACTTTTTAAGGCAATGGTGCAGCGTGACGAGGCTCTAGCCGAGAAGGATGCGGAGATAGCCATTTGGACGGTGCCGGGCCGCCTCGGGAGGGGAGCTTCGTGAGCAGACGGCTGCTCGAGGCCGCGGCGGCCGTGGAGGCAGAGAACGCCATGTTGAAGGCGGAAGTTGCTCGCCTAAAGGAAGAGGACATCGCCCGAGAGCGAGTAATAAACGCCTCGGGTCAGACGGCGAGCCGCAGAGAACGAGTTGGCCTCACGGATGACCCTCTTGAGGTTGGGGGCGCACTACACGCCTACGTTGGAGGGGCTCAACATCAAGGTCGCGTTGCACGGTTGATCGCTCCGACTTCCCAAAGGAGTTCATCAATCAAAGAAACTGCCAGCCGCAATGCAAAGAAGATTTGGTGGGAGAGCCAGGAGACATGCGGGGTGGTCCGCTGATTTGT
The DNA here is from genome assembly GCA_033239525.1 of Nepenthes gracilis. Classification (NCBI taxonomy): domain Eukaryota; kingdom Viridiplantae; phylum Streptophyta; class Magnoliopsida; order Caryophyllales; family Nepenthaceae; genus Nepenthes; species Nepenthes gracilis. Next base: position 6,279,329 of record BSYO01000007.1, on the reverse strand, counting down.
AGCCTTGTATTATTGTTTTCGGATAGCATGTACACCATAAAATATTTAATGAAATGGAAATCCTTTTTCAGCCAAGATCCATTGCCTTTTAATGCTTTGTGCTTGCATTTGCATGGGTTTGTAGCATGAGGCGGCCAACTTAGTTGGCCGGGCGATTATTGCTCGATGGCCTAAGGAGTCATGCCCCCTGTGCTTAGAAGGTGGTTGCATTAACCAACCCAGTGTGATGCCCAAGCGAGAACTTGGGCGGTTAGTGTTAGAGAAGGAGTGCTTCCCGTTATCGCTTATCCACGCTACCCTTTCACGGAGAAGGTTAGGCGTGGGGCTGCTAACTTGGTTGGCGGGCCGCATAAGGAGTGAGGTCCTTAAGTCAGGCAGCGGTTGTGAGAACCACCGGTGGTGCCGTTCAAGTGAAGACTTGTCGCAATGTTGGAGAAGAAATGCTTCTCCCCTTCGACCGTCGTTGACCGACGTTTTCGCTCCCGAAAAGAGGTCGTCAGTGTGCCATTCTTGCCCCTAAGGTTTTTAGACCGCTCAATGGCCACTGGATGACCAAGGTTTAGTCTGACCGCTATTGGGGCTCGGATGACCGAGGTCTCAGACCGGGGCCGGGCCACTTGGATGACCAAGGTTTAAGATCGCCATGGGGCCACCTAGATGACCAGGGTTTTGCACCGCTCATGGGCCACCTAGATGACTAGGATTTAAGACCACTATGGGCCACTGGATGACTGTGGTTTTAGGCCACTTTCGGCCACCTAGATGACTAGGGGTTTAACGAAAGGGTGAAGACCCTCCCGACTTAGGGGTCCTAGGTCGGATGGATACCGCAAGGCAAAACACACCATAGGCCCTAGAATTCTACATGCTAAGTAAACTCTCATTTTTCCAAAGTAAAAACAAGCATACGAATGAATGCAATGTGCTCGAGTAAGGGTGTACCGGGTTCCCTATTGGTAGTAGCGCTTTAGGTGGGTTGTGTTCCATGTTCGTGGGACCAACTTTCCGTCCTATTTTGAGCTTGTACGCTCCGCTGCGTAGGAGGACGGCGGAGACGAGGAAAGGTCCCTCCCGCTAGGAGAGAGCTTGTTTCGCCAGCCACTTGCCTCGTGGGCCTCGATGCCTCGTAGGGACCAAGTCCCCAACGCCGAATTGCCGTGCTTTTACCTTTTTATTGTAGTATCGGGCAACTCGGTGTTGGTACGCTGTCCGTACTCGGCGCGCGCGGCTTCCTCTAGTAAGTCCAAGTGCTCCCCGATTTTCCGGGAGTTGGTCCGTGGGTCAAGGACTCCACCCCCGAGACTTGGGAGCCCGATTTGACAGGTATTACCGCTCATCCCGTGAGCATAGGTCAAGGGCGGCTCTCGCGTTGGTTCCTTGGGTTGTACGATAAGACCAGAGGACGGACGGAGCTCATCGGCCAGAGCCCCCAGCGCCCTCCAACTTAGTTTTTAACCCGTGAGTAGCGTACGGTTCGTTACCTCCACCTGTCCGTCTGCTTCGGGGTATGCTACCAAGTGTGGACCAGCTTGATTCCAAGGATGGTGCAATACTTGGTGAAGCATTTTCCCGAAAATGGGTCCCGTTGTCGGTCATCACAACCTCGACGCCGATGGCAGATACAATGCTCGCGAAGGAACTCCATAGCATTGTGTTCGTAATCTTTGTAAGGGGCAGCTGACCCACTTAGTGAAGTAGTCGATGCCCGCTATGATGAATTTCTTTGTCCGTGGCAATGGGAAATGGGCCGAGAATGTCGAGCCCCATTGCGCGAAAGGCCACGGGCCCGAAGGGTCTTTAAATCAACGGACGGGCCGGGTGATGGAGGTTGCCATGAAGTCTGGCAGCTCTCACATTTCTTAACAAATTCTAAAGGCGTCCTTTTCATTGAGGGCCAGTAGTAGCCCTGCCGCATGATTTTGAAGGCAAGGTTTTTCCCGCCTACGTGTGATCCGCAGATCCCGAGGTGAACTTCGCCCAGCGCGTAGTCTGCCTCCTCGGGAGACAGACAGCGAAGATACGGAGTTGAGTATCCGCGGCGATACAGCCGCCCATCAACTACCGTGTACCAACCAGCTGTCTTTTTGATCTGCTTGGCCTTTTCGGCTTCCTCAGGAAGTGATCCGTCAACCAAGTATTTAAGGTAAGGAGTCATCCAGTTTTCCGTCTCGGAAATCTGCATGGCCTCCTGTTTTTCTATGCTAGGAGCGTTCAGGACCTCCCGCATGTCCCTCGAATATTGCTCTGGGCTCGGGCAGCAATTTGCCTAGCCACCGGTCCCGCCTTCCATTCTCCGCCCGAGGAACGGGAGCCGTGGTCGCCTTGTCGAAGCCCCGGATGGTTCCTTTGCCTTCGCTGTATCTCGGCCAAGGAAGGGTTGTTTGCCTCAAGCCCCCATTGACCTCGATTGACGATTAATTCGGAGTCGCTGTGGATCACAACCTCTTGTGAGCACTCCTTTGCTGCCGTAAGCCGCCCAAGAGGGGGCTTCCCGGCTGACGTTGTTGGTCGCTGGAAATCAAGTCTCGGGAGTACTTGATCTCAAATCCGCCGTGGGTCGCCAAGATCACCCACTCCGCAGCCCACTGTCCGTGGATGACCCGCCCACGTGGAGTGCCCATTCCGGGACCCCACCGGTTGTTCTTCATTTTCCGAGGGTTGTTCCTCTTGGATGGGTGTGGTGGTCTCAACGATGAAGTCGGCCGAGCTCGCGCCTTTACTGGGCCGGTCTCGGCCTCGAACTCGATGTCGAACTCACCCAATTCAATGGCCCACTTTACCAATCGCCCAAACGTCGGGCTTTTGGAGCATGCCTTTGGGTGGCTGGTCCGTAAGGACCACTACGCGATGTGCCCGAAAGTATGGCCTTAAATTTGGCTGCAAGATAAGTGCAGTGCCATTTTTTTCAAGCGCGGTAAGGGTTTCCGGGCCGGTCAACGCCTTGCTCACATAATGACTGGGCAGCCGCCGGATATCGATTCTCGGCGCACAAGGACGGAGCCGAGGACACCTCCGATCTCGCTAGGTAAAGGTACAGCCTTCATCATCTCTCGGGTGAGGCTAGCAATGGTGGGCTCATGACATCTTCCAATTCATCAAGGCGGTCTCGCCAGCCTCCCACGGAATCCGTTAGACTTTGTCCCTCTTAAAGCTTTAAAGAAGGGGCTGGTACTTGTCTCCCGACTTCGCGAGGAAGGGGAGAGCAGCAGGCCAGTCCGCTGGGCCGTTGGACGTCCTTATATTTCTCGGGGAACCATGTCGCCGGTGGTTTTGATCTTTTCTCGGGTTTGCCTCGATCCTCGCCGAGAGACGATGAAACCCAAGAACTTTCCCCGAGGCTACCCCGAAGACAAACTTGGCTGGATTTAACTTCATTTGGTGCTGGCGGAGCACCCCAAATGACTCTTCCAGGTCGCGTATGTGTTCGCCCGTGACTCTGCTTTTGACGAGCATGTCGTCGACGTAGACCTCCATGTTGCGACCAATTTGCTTTTCGAACATCTTGTTCACTAGCCGCTGGGCATGACCCTATAACAATAGGTGCCCTGGTCCGTCATGAACGAGGTATGCTCCTCGTCTTCTGGACTCATTCTGATCTGGTTGTAGCCCGAACAAGCGCCCATGAAGCTTAGCAGGCTCGTGCCCCGCCGTGAGTCAAACAGCAGTCGATCCGAGGCAAGGGAAAGCCGTCCTTGGGCTTTGCTTTGTTGACGTCGGTAAAATCGACGCACATCCGCCATTTCCCGTTGCTCTTCTTAACCAGGACGACGTTCGAGAGCCAATCCGGGTACTGGACTTCTCTAATGAAGCCTGCGTCCAGCAGTTTCTTCACCTCCTCCCGGATGGCGATCAGTTTTTCAACGGAGTGATTCCTCCGCTTCTGTCTGACTGGCTTTCGGTCTGGGTCAAGGCCTAATTTGTGGACCATTACCTCAGCCGAAATTCCAGGCATGTCTGCGGGAGTCCAGGCAAAAAGGTCTGCGTTCCTTCGTAGAAACGTGATTAGTTCATCACGCAGCGGCCCGGTGAGGGAGCCGCCAACTGACACACTTATCCCGGTTCCCCCGGTCCAAGTGGAACCAGACGGTGGATTCACCAGGCCGCGCCGCTGCAGGTGGTCTCGCCCCCGATGATGAGTTCTCCCACCGAGCGCTCCGCCACCAGGGGCCTCAGGCCATGTAACAGTCCGCCCGGGGACTGATCTCCTTAACTTCTCCAATGCCGTAGGGTGTTGGAATTTCATTTTCAGATGCGGAATTGACGTGACTGCCCCCAAACGCTCGTTAGGCACGGCCCTAGCATCGCGTTGTACACGAGGGCAGGTCAACCACTAAAAAGGTTAGCATTCGATATTTGTTTTGGGTAGGTGTAGGTGGTGACTTCCAATTGGATTGTCCCTCGACGGGCACCCGCTCGTTGTCGAGGCCGCATAAAGGTCCTTTTCACGGGGTTTTAGTTGGTTCTTTTTTAGGCCTAAATCTAAAGAACGCATCCAAATAAAGCAAGTCCTTCGAGCTACCATTATCAATAAAGACTCGCTTCAAATTTGGTAGTCCAAGTACCATCTCAAACGAGTGCGTAAATTACAAGGGGGACATGGGGAGATTACATGATTCGAGTCACACTACTAAAGCTAATGATGTTATCTACTACGTACGCTTCTTCCTCCCAATCTGCTCGCTCCTGCTGCCTTCCTGTGCTCCCGGCAGTCCTACGGGTGATCATATTGACTACTCCCGCCGCACCCGGTCTCCGGAGGCGTCTCCCGCTCCCGCCCTCTTCATGCCTGTTCCGGGTCCAAAGTCCCTTGACGAACCGTAAGATGTCCCCCGCGACCGATCTCTCAATCTCCTCTGCAAAGTGTCTTGAGTCTTGGTTGAGTGGCAGCAGAGCGGTGGAAGTCACAAGATACTTTGACCGATTTCCCAGTCCTTCTTCGCCGTTTTTAGCCACTTCAGAACTTCTCCCTACCTGATCCGCACGTAACATTGGAGCGCGTGTCCGTCAAGGGTGTGAAGGTGGTGGGCCCTTTCTCTCAAGCGCTCGAGGGCCCAGTCCGGCGCTTTTTTTGTGGGGATGTTCTCATGACAAAGAAACTTTCTTTTCCCATCACCAGTGGGAATGGTCGGGCTGATCCGCCCGCTCAGACGTTGCCTCGTTGGCCTCTTCTTCGCAAGCAAGATAGGCCCGTGATGGATTCCGCTCGCGAAAAGTCTCGAGGATTTTTGTGGGCAAGGTGCTTGAAAAAGTCATCAGAAAGTCGAGGCTTTGAGATGAAGTCGCCTAACTTCATCTCCTCGATCCTCGAATCCTTCCCGGCCGGCCACGGCGATCCAGAAGCGCCGTGGGTTCTCTCCCCTCGCTTTATGTGGGAGAGGTGCCATGGCTGTTTCTCTCTTGGCCGGCTCGATGCATACCGAGCAGAAGAGGTCCGTGAGTTCACGGAAATCGCCGGCGTAACTCAAGGGAGGTGGTGGGAACCAGATCCTCGGCGTCTCCTTCTTGTCGGTGGAAAGCGACGGCTGCACATCGCCGAGTCTTCTAGCCTCAGAGACTCGGGATGGGTGTGAAGTGATCCGGTGTGGTCAACCGATCACCGCTATCATCGCAAGTCAAAGGACGGCATTTTAAACTTGGACGGGCAAGGGACGGTTCAGATCTCAGCAGAGTGAAGGGTGACTTGCCCAAGTCAATGGCGCTCGCCATTTCTCGGGAACACGTGGTTCCAGATTTGGTCCACTCGTGGATCGCACGAGTGGCGCCATGTGATCTCTTGGAGTTGAGGAAATTCCTCAACTCCGTCTTGTGTTCAGCAATCGGCCGGGCCGCCGCTTCGTGGATCTCGGCCCCCGGAGACTCGCCTCCCGACTATGCGGCGGTCTTCGCCCCAAGAGTATCTAGGATTTCTCCGTTCTGGGCTCCTCTGTCGGAGAAGTGCTCGGAGCTTCCATTGGCCTGTCTCGCCAGAACGGGAGGAAGCCGGGCCAAATTGTGTACGCTTTTTGTGCCTCTTGGCCGGCTTCTTCTTCCGGCCACCTTTCTTGGTGGCAGGATGGGAATGACGCTGGTGGAGCCGCTTGTTGTTTGCCCTTCTCTTCACATCACAAAGCAATTGAAGCGGCGATTGTTAGCTCCGCATCTGCTCCACCCGATTGCCGGATGTAGGGCGGTGAACTTCGCCAGTGGGCCCCGCTGACCAGGACATCGCCAGCATGGCCCCGGTCGGGTTAACAATGTCTCTAGCGGGTCGCTTAGCCTGCGCTCTCGTGTTCACCATTATTGCAGCAGGAGGTGACAAGAGAGTTTTTGCAGATTCTTGGTGGTAGGCTTTTCATAAGCGCTTCCCACAGACGGCGCCAATGATGCGTACTGATCCGACTTCAACGGGTTCGATTCTTCTCGATGGCTTGAACTGCCCCGTTCACCGAGTACTAATCTCACACCACTAAACAAACGAGGTCAGCGGTAACGGCGGGATGTAATCCCACCGATAACACTCCGACGCCAAGTTAGTCAATCGGCCTTCAAATGAAGGATCTCAGTAAAGTAAGAGAAAGCTATGAGAGGAATGGAGTGCCTTGTTCTGCATGTCGAAAGGTGCAAGTCCTTTTCGTATCCGGAGGGTGGGAAGGCAAGAGAACGATGTAGGGACCGTTCGTTGCCTTGGAATTGGAGTGTGTTTTAGAGTTTGGTCATGAGAATCGATGTTATTTTCCGTGAGCACTTAGGGTTTTGTCTCTCAAGTATTGCTTGAAGAAAGAGTCGGTGTGCAAGTGTTTCAGAGAGAGAGAGTTGTCACCGTAATACCTCAGCGTCAATGTGTGCCTTCAAGAGAGAGCATGCCCGGATGGCCGGATCCGTGGCCTCTTTTATGGCAAAGATGGTGACCTTCCTTCTTGGGAAGGAATCATCCCCATCGTGATCTCGTGGTGGGCTTCCTTTCGGGAGGCTGATGCCTCGTTGCTCAATTATGGTGGATTGTTTCCTTCTTAGATGTCCAACCGCTTTCCCAAGTTAACCTCCTTCCTTACCGCTGAGGTTCCTGCCGCAAGGAGTTGAAGGATCTCGGCGCCTTCCTTATTTGAAGGGCGCCAATCTTGCTGATATTCCCTTTAAGATCGTGGAATATCCTTAGAAGATCGTGTCCGGCTTTGTTATGACTGATGGGCCTAAACGGGTCAGGCCCATCACTGTTAGAAAACTTTTCGGGACCCAATGTGCAGAGAGAGGACGGTCAACGCCAGGGGTTGACCGCCTGCGTGAGTGTTGGCCGCCCTCATGGGAGGCGCCCGTCGCTGACTCCATTTAGCTATGGGCCTGGTAGGTCAGGCCCATTATCGTAGAAGGGCCTCGCTTTGGGCCCATGATGTAGGAGCGGGGCACGGTCAACATCCGGGTTGACCGTCGCCTTGTTGGCCGCCGTGGAGTATATGACATCTAGTAGATCATAAATCACTTAGAAACTTTAGTATGTATTTTAAAGATATGTAAGATCTAGATTGTGTAATTTACAAATATGTAGAAATTATTTATTGTAAAAATTATAGGAAATCAATATAGTTAATATAATTTTATTAATTTATTTCCATTATAAAATATACTTGAATAGCTAGATAAAATTCAAGGTATGTAGAAGCATATTATTGAGAACAGAAGAAATGTAAGAGTAATATTGCAAAAATCTAATATTTAAAAATAATATGTATGGATTTAAGATATATATTTTATAAAAATTTCATGAAGTGGGAATAAAAATACAATTCACAAATATGTAGAAATTATTTATTGTAGAAATTATAGGAAATCAATACAGTTAATATAATTTTATCAATTCATTTCCATTGTAAAATATACATGAATAGCTAGATAAAATTCAAGGTGTGTAGAAGCATATTATTGAGAATGGAAGAAATGTAAGAGCAATATTGTAAAAATCTAATATTTAAAAATAATATGTATAGATTCAATACTTATATTTCACAAAAGTTTCATGAAGTGGGAATAAAAATACAATTTACAAATATGTAGAAATTATTTATTGTAGAAATTATAGGAAATCAATATAGTTAATATAATTTTATCGATTCATTTTCATTATAAAATATACATGAATAGCTAGGTAAAATTCAAGGAATGTAGAAGCATATTATTGAGAATAGAAGAAATGTAAGAGCAATGTTGAAGAAATCTAATATTTAAAAATAATATATATTGATTCAAGACATATATTTCACAAAAGTTTCATGAAGTGGGAATAAAAATACAATGCATACAAGGCTATAATATTTTTTTTTGTACGAAAATAATACATATATATCTTTTAGATAATAAATATTCATAAAGATAAATAAAGATTAGAACCTAAGGATGGAGATATCTTCCTTTCAATGGAGATATCCTCAGAAGTACATGATCCCCGATATTGAATCTCAACTCCGATCTTCTATAATCAACATAATTCTTCTATCAACTTCGAATAACTATCAATTGGTCTTGGATTAGCTGAATCTTATTAGATATCTCTTGAATAATCTTCGGTGCCAAGTGTCCCCTATTTTTTATTTCTTCCTAATGAATTGGGAAATGACATTTTTTATCATGCAAAGCTTCAAATAGGGTCATGCTGATACTTATTTAATGACTATTATTGTATGGAAATTTGGCCAATTTGTCCCAATTTCTTTTTATCTCCAAAATTAAAGCCCACAACATATTGTCTAGAATCTAGATTATTCGCTCTGATTGTCCATTCATTTATGAATGATATGTTGTGCCAAATTCTAAACTAGTATTTAACTTCTGATGCAAATATTTTCAAAATTTTAGGATAAACCTTGAGTTTTGATTTGATACAATAGAAGTTGGTATTCCATAAAGTCTAACTATTGTATTAATATATAATCTTGCCAAACAATCTCTGAAAAATTTTATCTTACCAACAATAAAGTGGGTTGACTTAGCTGATCTACAACCATCCAAATAAGATCATGATTTCTTAAAGTTCTTGGTAAACTTATTACAAAATCTATCGTTAAATGCTTTAACTTCCAATTATGGGTCGGCATAGGTTATAAAAGACTAGGTAGCTTTTTGTGCTTGGTTTTTTTATTGTTGATAGATTAAACACCTTTCCACATAGGCCGTCGTTTTTCTCTTCATATTACTCTACCAAAAGATCTTTCTTAAATCTTATTATTCCTTAGATGGATAGTATATTTTGATGATGAGTTTCATTTATAATTTTTCCTTTAATTCTTCAATATGTGGTACACATCTCCTTAACTCTTGAGGCAATCAACTAAGAAACCAAATGTTTCAAGAAGAGCTTCTGCGATAACAGTTAGGTATGTGGATGTGAATAAGTTTTTTTTAGTGGTGGAAAGCAAGCTCTCAATTGTCAAGACATCGGTATATGTATTGTTGGACTCAGGCTTTTGTCACGTTTGACATTCTTATATCCATTTTAATCATAGGAAATATGTGCTTACTTTAACAATTTATAAATCACAACAAACTATATTACACGAGATCAAAAAAATACAATGCCAATCATCGATAACTCTGACATTCATTCAACAATAATATACTGTTAGCTTGTAATAAGGAAAGATTTCAACTAAAATGTCAAACTATCTTATTAAAATTAAACCAAAACTTATAGGATAACTATAAGAAATTTGTAAATATATTTCTAAACTGCTAAGACTATAATTTATATTGTGGGGATGCTTATAAAATTTTAAATTCTTACTTGATCGCTTAAACTAAACTAGTTATTTTATTACTGATTACCGCATACTTAATAGTTTTTTTTTTACTTTTATTTATCAGGTTTGAATTCCTATGAAGTATCTGAAGGAAAAGAAAATAGCAAGAGAGTGAACTAAATACTCAATAAGAATATAATAGTCAAGGATATGTATATTTCTCTTTAAAATAATTTACAATGAGGAATAAGGATCATAATGCATGTAAAACTATACATATTTTTTCAAAATTTTTTCATGATACAATTTCCTTTTCTTTTCTTACACTTAATTCTTATTACTTGTCAGCATATTCTTATATTATATATCTTGAGGAATAAGGGTTAGTAGGCCTTATCAACTAATGAAATATTTGATCGATATCAGGATCATGTTCACTATATACAATCAAAGGTCTTATCTTCCTTATTTATATCCCGAAGACAGAATGAGACTATCTATTGTCTCTTGGTAGAGAGGCCAAAATCGTAAATCGATACTTATCCAGACAACAATCTACACTATAATATCCTAATGCATGTCAGAAATATTATCCTGCTGAAATAAAAATTCTTGGTTCAGTTTCCTTACTTCTTAAAATTTTATAGTGGAAGCCTTTATTTATAATCTGACTTCTTATAAGGTATCGATTTTTAGAACATAGCATATACGAGTAATTAAGTTAAAAGAAGTGGATCGAGGTCTTAGGACATAGGAGAAAGTGGATCGAAGGGCTGAAAATTTGAAATTTGTGGAATTGAGAATCGACGTTATAATATTGAAATATTAATTCATAAATATGATTCAGGTTTTAAATAACGGTAATCTCAGGGTGTTAAATTAATTTAATCACAATTAGGCTCGGGGTATATGGAATGATATGTTTCAGAGTCAAAAATAAGGTGGCGGTGCTGGACAGGCTGCTGGGTGCGCAGCTAGCAGGTTGGCACTTGCCGGGTGCTCGAGAGTCCGGTAGGGGCCAATTCTTGTGCAAGCGCACCTGCTGCGCGCCGCGGACCACGCTTGAGTGCTGGTCCACGTAAAAATCGTGCCTGGGTTTATAATCATTGGGCATACGGGTTTTTGGGGGAGAAGCATAGTAGAAGGCTCGGGTAGAGAGAGAGAGAGAGGGAGGGAGAAGAGAGAGAGAGGAGCAAACGAAGGCTCTCGGGTTTGATTTTAGTTTCGAGCTAGTTAGAGAAATCGTAGATCGGGTCGAGACAAGTGTATCCATATCCTTTTCTTTCGTTCTTTTTTATTTTCGTTTGATATCCTTCTGGTATATTTATCCCGACACCTAATCCATACATGTATATGTGATCTCTATAGTTTAATTATGCATATATATGAATTTTATGTTCGAATTTGAAGGTTTATACCAATTTTCACACTCAAACCCTAACCCTACGCTCGGGTGGTTTTGGCTTCTGATTTTTGGGTTTTTGCATAAATTGAGACTAAAATATCATTACTTATATCCTAGGTAAGTTAATTTATCGATTATATACCCAATTTGGTAAATTTATATGGATTTTCATTCGTGAAACCCTAGACCCGCACTTGGATTTCGTTTGAGTACATATTTTGAGTTTTATACATAAATTGAATTGAGGTTATATTTACCCATGTCTTAAATTTAATAATTTACCCTTTGGATGCCTGAAATTTTATGAATTACTCGATATATGCAACCGTACATTGTTCACCCGAACACTTTGGTAATTTTTGTATAATTTTGCATTGTCTAATTGTTAGTTAAGCTGCATGTACATTCGCATATGAGTAATGGTTATTCCGAAATTATGTTTATTAATCGATTGTGAAGGAAATATGAGACGGAGGCCTCTAAAGTTATAATTCCCTCTCGGTGGTGAGAATATCTATTTTTTTCTATGTTTATGATATTCGTATATGCAAAATGAGTCATGAAAAGACTTAAGTTTGAAGAAAAAATAATAATCATATATATGTTCAGAGGAAAGTCCACAATGTGTCATGTGATCAAATTGTCTCTTGGATGGAAATATTGTGAATTGAATTGTAGTAGACCTTCCCTCAAATGAATATAAAACCATGAAATAAGGACCACAGAACTGTGTTATGGAGGTAATATCCCTTGGCCTGCCAGTAGAATTACAGTAAAAACTCAAGGATCATCCTAGCCGCGTATTTTAGAGAGTAATATTTTTGGCAAGCCTTTGGATATTACTATGAAAGAACGAGGACTGCCTCTAGACCGTGGAAGGTTAGAGTAGCATTTTATTGGCCCTATATGACTGGGTGATAGGCATATCGCTATGCCATGTGGTGTTCGGCCTGTTTACAAGTAATATGTGACGGTTGAGTAGCTGCAGGCTCAAAATGTAGCCGATACGATATGTGATGGTTGAGTAACTGTAGGTTTGAAATGTAGCCAATATGATATGTGATAGCAGAGTAGCTACAGACCTAAAATATAGCCAATATGATAAATAATATTCGATTAGCTATAGGTCTTAAATGTAGCTGTTATACTTTAGAATGTGTAGAGTAACACATTCCTTTTCTCATTCTTTCGCACCTTTAATTAGTAAGGCTTACTGACCCTGATCCGCAAAGATAAATCAATATGTATAAATTATACTCCAAGAAGAAGTAAATTGCATTTCAAAGAATGCTTGATCATAGTCCTGTATATACATCCCTCTTATGATTATATGCCTCTATTGTACTTAGCTTTGCTTATATTACCTACTGTTTTGATTATATTGTATTTGTTGAGCTGTTAGCTCACCATTACCTCTCCTCATCTTAAATTTAGTACAGGTTTGACATACCCGATAGGACAACATAGAGATTTGAAGTAGTCTAGGCTTGGATATAGATGATAATGTCGAAAACTTAGAACTTGTAAAAAAGAACTGTGGTCCTTTGCATGATTAAGAACTTCTAATCTCTGTGCATGGTGAACTTCGGACGATTCCCTTTAGACTTCGGATTTTTGGAAGATCATGATTTTCGAAAATAGTGTTTGACGGCCAAGAGCTACAGACCATAAATGTAGCGGTTTTGGCTAGTCAAGACTACGGACTTTAAATATAGCGTTTGATGAGATATGATATGGAATATGACGGTCGAGAGCTATAGGCCTTAAATGTAGCGGTTATGGATGGCCGAAAGCTACAGTCCTTAAATGTAGCGGTTATGAGCGGCCAAGAGTTACAGGCCTTAAATGTAGCGGGTTTTCAGCATTGGGTTTTGAATCGGCATATATTTTGGAATTCATTTGCATGAAAATGAATTTGGCTCCTATTTTGAGATTTCCTGCAAGTGACTTGACCCATGAATTATGAAAAGGACCTTAACCCATGCTTTATGCTTTATATGCATCCTGTTATCATGAATGTAAATTATTTGTGGCCATATATTTATGCATATGGTACCTTTCTGGGCTTTTGTGCTCACTTTTCCATGTTTTCCTCCAAATAACGATGAGATTATGTCGAACGAGAAAGAATAGGGCCAAGCCGTCTAACTAGGAAGGAGAAAAGTTAACTCGGATGCCTGCAACAGTTGAATATTGACCTCAATGTATTTTGGGACGTTTTGAGAAATTTTGTATTGTGGACTTACTATGTAAATGAAACAAGTATTTAGATGCTTCCATCAAATTTTATGGTTTGTGAAAGGTTGGCCTTTAGTGACATCTCACTCGCCTTTTGATTTTGCGTTGCACCTGATCGACCCCATTTTTTGGCCGGTTAAATTAAGGATTGACCAATGACATGGTGGCCAACTTGAGAGGCTTGGCCATGAGATCCTGTGCATGCGATCCAAAATAAAAGAAAAGAAAAATTTATGTCCACCCCGAATAAATATATTTGTCTCCGGAGACCTTTTGTCTCCGCCAGAGACGTTAGATTTGTCTCTGACGGCGGTCATATAGGGTGGAATGTGGTCGATCCATCACACTTGGCATGCCTTAGTATATTATAGTGGGATATCATTGTCTGTTTTAAAACCGATAGGTGGCAAATAGCCCCGTCCATAGGGATTATATGTATACGGCCCTCCTGTGAGGCTAATAGGAGGAGATTGGGCTTTTGATTGTGTAATTGCACACAATCCGGGTTACGATCAACCACTCCTTTATCAGTGAGGCTTACTGATCTTGACCCCTAAATGAAATAAGTTTCAAACAAAAAGTTAAGAAGAGACAAAGGAAAAAGGATTAAAATATAAATTTGAAAATCAATAACGGAGACACATTTTTGTATTCTAAATGCATGGTCATTCATATGTCTCCCTTCATTCCTACATGCATTATTATGTTCTGGAAACTAATATCTCACATGTATTTTTATTGTATATGTGTCTTGCTAAGCTTTAGCTCACTTCTTGCTTCTGTTAGCCCTTCCCCCAAATGATCAGCCTGAATTCCTACGCAACGAGAAGGAATAGCGGGGCCAGCACCTAGCCTAGGTGAGAAGACGATGTATAATGTGCTTGATAGAATCATATTTGTATTTTTGGAGATTGTGGCAATTCTTTTGGAAAATATGAAGTTTGTATAGACTTTTGATGTCCCTTTTGTTAGAATATTAGTTTGGAATATGTTTTGTCAGTTTATATTATTGTGGATTTCTAGATTGTTTCTACAGGTTATTAAAAAGTACTCTAAGGCTTAGCGGCATCTTTCTATTCCAACCTGGAGTTCAGAGCTTTATTTTTGTTAATGTTGTTATAATTTGTGTTGTGAAAAATGTTGTTTGGATCTTGTGATGGTGCCTTGTGGAAATTTTGTATATATTACAGGATAATTACAAGTTTTGTATTGGTCCAATATCTGAATTACAGTCAACACTCTGCCAGATGTTCGACTTGTAATTCGATATGTCATAATATCAAAGGTAGAGCCCAACTCGAAGTAGCGATATATTAATACCACATGCACAGTCCATATGAAGGTTTTTATGACTTTTTCTTTATAAATATATTGATACATCAACATAATACTTAACAATATTTACCTATTTTTTAATAAATAAATAAAATTCTCAAATACTAGCAAAATTGAGACAAAAAACCAAAATAATTGGTAAAAGGACATGTATGCACAAGAGAAGAAAATATTATAAGTAAAATAATATGCATCTATCAGATACAAATTCAAATAAATTTATCTGAAATAAAAATAGACAAAAAATAGGGTATAAAGATACTCATCTCAACTTCTAACTAAGTAGATTTAATAAAAGAATACTCCAAATTACTCATTCTCTTCTTACTCTCTCCTCCTTTTCCTTTTCTCTCTCTCCCCTTCTCTTTCTTTCTCACACAAATAGCTGAACAGTGGCATGTCGCGCGTTATAAAGGCAATTACGCACGATTAGCACTCAGACATGCATCAGGCGCTACATCCTAGACCCCCACTGCACATGAGCACCGCCTTATGTGTCCCTCGAGCGCACCTATACTACTTTCCACGCTCAAACTCTAACTTAGGTGCTCCTTGAGTGCACCATTTTTTAGAAAACGTGCTCAGGCGCACGTTGTGTATGGCTAGGTGCCGGGCTGCCTGAATCGTTGCTCCAAATATTTTTCAAATTTACACTATACAAATATTTTTAGATACATTTGATTAATCTAAAATAAACTAATATTATTGAATTAAATTAGATGGAAATCAAATATTATAGGACATATCTTGCAATATTTCGGATCCCGATTGGATTATTTTAATATTAATTGTGATTTTGGATATTTCGGACGTGGTGAAAATAAATTAAAATATTCTAAAATTTTTAGAAAAGATTTCGGACATATCTTGAGCGGCGCCCGAGACGCGCCTGTACTGTTGTTTGGAATCCAATTTGGATTTTAACATTAAAGATTATATATATATATATATAATAACAAAAAAAACAGAAAAGAAGGAATAAATGAGTTGGGGAGAGAGGGAGCAGAGGAGAGAGAGGGGAAAAAGGGGGGCTAGGGTTTCGTGCGGCGCGAAGAAGGAAGAGGAGAAGGAGGAGAAGGGAAGGAAGGCAGCGGCGGCAACGGCGACGAGGGTTGCAGGCAAAGCCACGACGGTCGTTGGTTGGGCTGAGGTGACAGTGGCGCGCGATGTGGGTGCGTGGACGAGATCGATGGCGAGAAGTCGCGTGAGGAGAGAGATGGCCGCGTAATGGCACCGGCGCCGGCTGGGTGGTGTCGAGGAGGCTGACGACGGCCAGGCAAGCGGCGCGATGATGGAGCAGCGGCAGTGGCGCAGCGCAGTAGTGCGGGGAGAAGCCGCACGCGGAGGAGAGAGGAAGGGCGTGCTGGTTTTGCGCCAGCGGGAGAGAGAAATGCTAGATTTGGGTGCTTCGGGACATCATTTCTTCAAATCTGTAGAGTATAAAGTTGAGATAAGTATTTTCTAGCCCTATTCTTGGTCTGATTTAATTTCTAATGTATTTTGACCCTGTGGGAGATTTTACTAATATGCATATATTTTTATATATCGCAAAATTTTAAATTATATACATGCATGTATGTTTTATTGATCGTGCGGTGATTTTACACTGGTGTTTATAATTTGGAGGGTTTTTGACACCAGGCCTTGCACTAATCATGCATGCTGCCGAGGGCGGGATCACTACGGGACCATGGCAGTCCAGACCCGAGGGGTCGTTTATGTGATCCGAGGCACGAGACATTTGGTATCGCTCCCGACTGGGAGGCTTAGTCCTGACGGGAACGTATATGATAGGCTACTTCCGCCAAAAGGAAGGCTGAGTTATTTAATAGCTAACCTGCCCCACTGTGTATTTAATTGAGAACCATCGTAAGGAATTGAAGGAATTGATATATTTGGACGTCCTAATATATAACTAAAACTTGAGGTTACACCCAAAGCCGCGGGTAGTAAAATATAGTGAGCAAGTTCCTAATTTGTGGGAGACAGAGTACATGGATGGCTTTGAGCTACTAGCATAAATCGTAGCCAATATAGCCGTGATTACCGAACGAGGGTAATCCTTTCTCAAGTTGGTATCATTGATCTTTGGTTCTCCGATTTCATATATGCTTTGTATTTCTGCATGTATTTGGGTTGACTGTGATTTGAAACACGTGGTTTCGCCCATTGATGGGCGATATGAATGTCTTGTACGTATAAATATGTGATAAATTCGGAACGTGTTTTTATTTATATTTTTGTTTCGATGGTCTTCTCTCGATTTCTGCATTATGAGATTTAGATCCGGACGATAGTATGTATCCCACACGGATGTGGTGACGGTTGCAGCCTATATGTCCTCAGATCATATGATATGATATCGTCTATAAGATTTTACTAGATCGTTATTTATTACGAATATGTCCCAGATGGACCGTTTAATACAGACGATGATTTAGTACGAGACATCTCCTCAATTTTCAGGAATTTCACAGATATGGTGTTTTGTTTTACGTAATTGATATACGATATTCCTGTTTCTGATTTATGAGTACTGTTTTATACGATGATACTTGTTGAGCTCTAGGCTTACGTTTTCATATTTTATTCCTTCAGACTAGTGGCGTGGATACACTTGTAGGAGCTCGAACGTTATTGGGCTTGGATATCCCTTTTGGGGAGTGGAGATATGATGTTTGGTATATTCCTAATATTGAGGATGTGTTATGGTTATTATTTATGGCCGAATGATGGCCCTGATCATTGTATGTAAAATATTAGAATTATAGCATTATGTGGATGAGTTGTTATAAATTTGGATACCTCCCTTGCGATTATGGATAGCAGGTCATGTATTATATTTGTTCGGATTTATATCCGTTGAGATTTTGTATGGGTTTTATTTTATCGGGTCCTGTATGTGTATAACTATCATACTCGGGTGGGTTTTTTATGGTTGATAGAAGCATTATTATCGATTTTATTTTGACATCCATATTTCGTGTTCCTGGGTCGTGACATATCTGTCGAGGCATTTATGAAGAAGTATTTTTCAACTAACTTGAAGAAATAAAACAAGGATGAATTTGCTTGTTGGTGGTAAGGGAGTTGGACTGTGGTAGAGTACGATACCAAATTCATCAAGTTATCCTACTATACTCCCACATCATTTGTGACAAGGCAAAGCGAGTAAGAAAACTTTTACAAGGCTTAAATGACATAATTTGAAAGTAGCTCGTAATCTTAAGATTGAAGACCTATTGAGAGGTATTGGATTAAGCCATCTTATTTCAATAAGAATTGAAAAGAGGGAAATTCTTTAAGAAAAAGTCTGTCGACCAAGGAAGCCAAAGTTTGAGATTAGGAGGATCCCGTAAAAGATAAAATTCGATAGACAATGGGAAGAAAAGGGCTAAACTCTAGGATAAATCAGGTCCTCAACAAACAAAGCCCGCATGCTTGCATTGTGGAAAGTCCCATAGAGAAAAATGTGCTACAAGCTCTTGAAAGTGTGCTTCAACTATAGCTAATTCGGCCACATAATTAAAAATTAGCCACATCCCTAAAAGCAAATAGTTAGAAAGTTAACTACTTCTAGAGGAGCTTTTGTGGTGACGGTTTAAAATGCGAATACATTGTTATCAGTGGTTGAAGGTAAACTTATAATTTTTAAAATTTTAGCTCATACACTTTTGGATTTGAGGTCAACTCATTTATCTATGTCTCCTAAATTCGTCTGTAATTTGTTGTCACATTTAAGGATTATGAATTTTTTATTAATTGTATCAATACCTATGAGATCTTCCTTGATGACGAATATTATGTATTCTAGGTGCATTGTTTGGGTCAATGGATTAGATTTAGGTATAGATTTAATTTTGATGGATATGCACGATTTGGATATAATTTTAGATATGGACTTGTTAGCTAGTTATCATATTAATATATATTATTTCCCTAAGTAAGTGTAGTTTTTTATTCTAGTTTGCAAACCTTTTTACTTTCAAATAATAATACCAAAACAATCTCTATACATGATTTCATCATTACATACCATTTAATGAGTGGTGGATGCCAAGGCGATTTGGCCTACGTGGTTACATCAGGAGCCAAAATATTTTTGGCGAATTAAATATCTGTGGTGTGTGAATTTGGTAATATTTTTTCAGAAAATCTTCCAAGGTTGCCGCTAAATCGAAAGATTGAATTTCAAATTGAGATCACGCTCGAAGCAATGCCCAAATTGAAGGCCCTATAGAATGGTAATGTTGGAATTCAAGAAATTGAAGAAGCAAATTACAAGAACCGCTAATGAAGCGTTTTATCTAGCTAAATATGTCCCTATAGGGTGCTTCGATACTATTTGTAAAGAAGAGGAATGGGTCCATATGATCGTGCATAAATTATCAAGAGTTGAATAAGATTACTATAAATAATAAGTAACTATTGTAGAGAATTGATAACTTATTTAACCAATTACGAGGGACCTGAATATTTTCTAAGATTGATCTTTGTTTGGTTTATTATCAACTAAGAATTAAAAAAAAAAGATGGACATGCGAAGGCAATATAAAGTATACGCTGGACAATATGCAATATCCAGACACGAATAATGATCAATGGTACTAAAGAATAATAGTACTCAAAAATCCATTTAAATTAATTTTGATTTGCTCACATGAAAAAAATTGGATGGCTTTACACAAAATAATTTAACCAAGGTGATTTAAAAATGCAAAAAATAAAGATAATTTCTTTAGTTTTTTCAAATAAAAAAATTTATTTTTTAAAAATTTAATGATGGTCAATGTTGCGGAGTCAACTACTTAAATAATTCTGTATCTTATTACACATTGATTAAGCAAATACGAGAAAGACAGAAAAGGGTCATGTCCAACTTTAGTTATCACGTACCCTTCCTCTTTGCCGTCCTTTTTGACCACTAATTTCTTCTCAAAAAAAAAAAAAAAAAAAAAAAAAAACGCATTAGGTGACCAAGAGGCAGGAAAAAATCGATGGCTTAAAAAAAATCTTAATAAAAAGTTTTAATTTTTATTTTTCAAATTTAAAAAAAAGGGCACATACTAATAACTTGTTATTAGCAAACGGCTAATGCGAAAAAAATCTTGTTAGCTTTTTCCGAATTTTTATTTAGTTGATTGATAAGAGTGAATATCTCATACCAATAACTTTAATAACTAGTATTAATTATATTATATTTTAATATATTAACGGTGAAGATTAGTAGTACAGAATCTTCAACAGTAAAATTATAAAAAAGATTTAAAATAAAAGATTCTAAAATAATAAAAAAAATTCTAATAACTTTCATGTATCTTTATAGGAGATAAAACCCCTAGCATGAGAGGAGCGGGCCGCTGGGCAATTATTTTGTTCTTTAATTATTCCTAGTATTGATCATAATAACTCTTATGAAAAGTATTATGAGAATATATCAAATTATTTAAATTATAAAAATAAAATTTTTATATTATGCAAAAACTTTTAAAATGGAGGACTCAAAAATATGACTCTAATAGCTCCTATAGTTGAAAAAACTGCAAGTCGGATTTACATATTAATGGAACAGTTTGATTCAGATTTGAGGATTTGATTTCAGATATTGGTTTTTTGGATTTGTATATGTTATCTATTTTCTATTACTATTAGTTTTTTTATATTGAATTTATATTTGTTATCCATTTTGAAGTCTATTTATGAACCTTCTTTTAATTTGTCAGACATTTTATTTTATTTTTATATTCGACATAATACTTGTTAAGTTTTAAGTTTACATTTTCTATTTTTTATCCATTCAGATTTAGTATACTTAAATACATTGCATGAGTTGGACATGATTTGATCGTTGTATGCTAATTATTGTGAATTTTAGTTTCGTTTTGGTCTGAGTTTGTATCTGCGATATTCTAGATATTTGAGATTGTTTGAGTGTAGATCCATGGTTTCGTATATGAGATTCGTTGAATTATCTAGTTGTCAGGATATGTTATATTTATTTATGGTCGATTTGTCAACTCCCTTACTATGTTTGTGGAGCAGATTATATATTATATTATTCGAATGGTTATTCGATGAGATTCTATGATTGGGTATTGAATTTTATTTATTATTATTATTTGGGTAATGAATGTTTGATCTATTCGTTAAGCCACGCCTGGGTTTACAATTTTCCATTATTATTTTAAAATTTTAAATTTTGTGAATCATAATTAATTAGATCTATTTTAATTCAAATTCATAACAAGAATAAAATCGCACTCAAATTAATAAATCTAACTATCAAAAAGCCTCATATGATATGAGACTTATGATTGTATAAGAGCCTAGAAAAACTGTTTTATTTGGGTGATGATTTTTTGATCTATTCGTTTAGTCACGTCTAGGTTTAGAATTTTGCATTATTGTTTTGAAAATTTGAATTTTATAAATCATAATTAATTAGATCTATTTTAATTTAGATTCGTGACAGAAATGCAATTACACTCAAATTATTAAATTTTACCGTCAAAAAACCTCATATGATATGAGACTTATGATTGTATGAGAGCCTAGCAAAACTGTTTTATTCTATATTCAAAAATGGCGAGCTATAAATTGATTGACTTTAGAGACTTGATTTAGTCTCTATAAGATATTTGATTTTGTTCTTACCTTGCTTTTAAAATATTCAAAAATAATTTAATTCTCTGGCACATCAACTTGGAATTGGTTACCATTTGGTGGACTATATGGACATTTATTATTTTTTACAAATTTAGCTTCTACTTATTATGGGGATATGCGGATAGCATATAATATAAAAAAAATATTCCTAATATTATATCTTAATATAAATTTTATCTATTTTTAATATGTATCTCAATGAAGAGTAATTACCAAATAAAATGTAAGATGTAATTACAGCGAATAGTATTATTTCACAAGTCTATCATAATTAGTTGTATTTTCTTCAATCATTAATTAACGATATATAATTAAATACAAAACATAGTACCACTATCCCACTAAACGTTGCCACGGTGTGTTGGGATTAGGGATATTAACGATTTTAAATATGATTAAAGATAATTAAAGATTAAGCTGATAATAATTTAACCTCGAGATCGGGGATATGACAACAATTTTTAGAAATATTTTATTTTATTTATTATATCACTCAAATTTTATTGTTAGCCCAATTGCTACATTTATTGATTTGATTGTGTTTTTTCAAGAGGACTATGATTTCTGTCAAATAATACTAGCATTGGAAGTTAATTATCAAAATATTACAAATTATTAAAAATAGTATATTCACCACTATTATATTTAACTACATTTTTTAGAAAAAAAAATTTAAAATATTAGAAAAATTCTCTAATACTAACTTACTTGATACAATTATGAATAATTGTGTGAATTTAAATGATGTGTACATATGTCTTGAAAAATTATATAATAGCATGTGATGACTAATAATACCAAAAAATAAAGACACATATATAACACAATTTACATACAATATATAACTTATATATACTATAGTCAACTTTAGAATTGTCCACTCAAGTAACCGAAGCAAGCGGTAGTGGGGATTGTTGAAATGATTTATTTTTGTTGGTATAGGGTCAACGTGGAATACAACTAATTAGTAAAAGTATAACACTGTCTAAATTTCTTCACTACTTATAGTCAGACTACATTTCAAATATTGTGAGTACATGTTCAATGTTTTAAATTTTAGATTGGTGAAAGACCAATGAGCACACATTTTCTATGTCACATCAATGACACGAAACCTCTTAACTTCGCCAATAAGTATTGTATTATTGAAGTCTATTTATACTATCAATGGTCGAGTAGTTAATAAAAAAAGAAATAAGATGGCAACCGAAAGCTATAGAAATGGATACCCTTTTAAAAGATTAGTCAGATGGAAAAATTATGTTAGAAATCTAATCATTTTTATTTATAGTGAATAAAAGGATTCTAAAAGTAATAATAGTAAAAATATATGTAAGGCCTAAAAATAATCGAGAGTTACTAATATATATTTTTTATTTTTTAATTATAATATATGAAAAATATTTGATGAAATAAATAATATATGATATTTTTCATAATATTTTCGTGAATTTTATTTTTTTAAAATATTTTTTATTTTTTATATGAAAAATAAATTGTGTCATTCTGGCTTGTAGAACATTATGGCTGGCACAATACAGTGCGGACCACGTGCAATACTAAGTCAATATATATAAATTTTGTACCATGTCAAGCACAGTTCATAATTTAAACATGCCAAGCTAGGCATGGGCCATTTACATTCAACGGTCTAAATAAATTAACCGTGCCAATATGGCATAAACCATTTAATACTAATTGTCATATAGCATTTTCCAAATTGTCAAAAAAAGCATCATTTTCTTTATTTATCTCGTCATACATTTTGATATTTTTATGCAATAAAGTGTCAAAATTTTTTCAATTGCTTTATTTTAATTTTAGTTTTAAAACCAATGTCATCTCTATTTTAACATCAATTTTAATACATTTAAAAAATTCAAACAGAATAGAAGCAAATTCAAATTGTTAAATCCAACTGTCAAAAAACCTCGTATGATTCGAGCCTCACGTTTACATAAAAGCCTACGAAACTATTTTATAGTAAATTCAAAAAAGAAGAGCTATAAATTTATAGTGAAAACAGATCCTCAGCCCTAAATTAAAAATACAAGGTTATTTTATCAATTATGACACTTAGCCTTAAATTATCTCATATTTTAAGCTTTTTAAATCTCCCATATTATTTAAAAATATTTTAAAAGTGATCAAAACTTACTCAAATAATTCTCATTCTCTCTTTTCAAACAGTTTTAAACCGTGCACGTGTATATACCGTCAATCAAGCACCGTCAATTTATGATAGATTCGATGATAAATTCAATTGTGCCTTTAACGTGTACTACCTTATTTTCAATGAAATTCACTACATCAAATCATTACTAGATCCGACGACAAATATCATTTCTAGTAGCATTAGGTAGTATTTATTTGTATGGTTGATTTTACTCTTACAAGAAACTTGGCCTTGTTCTTACTTTGCTTTTAATATATCAAGAAGTAATTCAATTCTCTAGCACACCAACTTTGAATTGGTTTCCATTCGGTGGACTATATGGACATTTATTATCTTTTACAAATTTAGCGTCGACTTATTTATGGGAATATGTGGATAGCATAGAATATAAAAATATATATTCCTAAGATTATATCTTAATATGAATTTTATCTATTTTTAATATGAAATTCAATGAATAATATTTAGCAAAAAAAAGTATTTTAAAAAGATGTAATTACAGCTAATTGTATTATTTCACAGGTCTATCATAAATAGTTGTGTTTTCTTCTATCGTTAATTAAAGTTATATAATTAAATACAAAACATAATACCACCATCTCTCTTCTCTTTTGTGTTTCGAGTATGCAAATAGACTTATCACGTAAGGAATAAAATTTAAAAACCAATTTTCAACTTAGAACTATTTTTTTAAATACTAAATTTACAATGAGGCCCTTCCTATTCATTACTATAGGACGAGGAGCACTCTGCCACATTAAACAATGATGAAAAATTCAATAGTCACAAACTTATATATTTAAAAAATAAAAAAATCATATAAATAGTTGTACTATGTATTGTTTCTTTTATAATTTAAGAATTTTAATATTTAAGCGTTATAATAAAATAATAATAAAATAAACATTAACATATTTTTTAAATATAAAATATGGACCATTAGGTCTTCCAACTCTAAAGATTATTGCGCGTTCATTGTGTAATGCATGGGATGCGGTGAAGAGTTCATATCCATAGTACAATATAAAGAACCTCTACCTCAAGAGGCTCATAAAACAAAGTTTATACACAAGAAAGAGAGAGATAAAAATAGTATACCTATAATCATTATTGAAGAAGAATTTTGAAGCTATGATTAGCAAAGATGAAGCGAACGACATATTAGAAGCACAAGCTCATATTTGGAAACACATTTTCAACTATGTCAATTCAATGTCGCTGAATTGTATTGTTAAACTTGGTATTCAGTCGCTAAGTCGACTTATGCGCAGCGTAACTCAATTTGGCTTCTTCTATGTAGAAAAATATATTGTCCAAGATGAAAATGAAGAAGAAGTGTATCAATTAACAAAAGTTGGACAATTTCTCTTAAAAGAGAACCCATTGTCCATGGTTCCTTTCATGTCTAAGACTTTAAATAAAAGTCGCATAAAGTCATGTCTTTTTTTAAGTAATTGGTTCCAAAATGAGGACTATACAACATTTCAATCTGCCTATGGAAGCACCATATGGGAATTTGCAAACCATGAGCAAGAGTACAAAGAGCATTTAAAT
Organism: Nepenthes gracilis; assembly: GCA_033239525.1. NCBI lineage: Eukaryota > Viridiplantae > Streptophyta > Magnoliopsida > Caryophyllales > Nepenthaceae > Nepenthes > Nepenthes gracilis. Next base: position 6,254,248 of record BSYO01000007.1, on the reverse strand, counting down.
GAAGCAATGGCCAATGATTTTAAGTTGAGTGTGACTTATTTATTCTACAATAGTAATAAAATAAATTTAGAAAAACAATTGTTTGAATGGCTGAATTCATAAGTGGACATTGGTGGTGGTACTGGAACCATGACTAAGGTCATCGCTAGTGCCTGCCCGTAGCTAAACTGTATTTGTTTTGATCTTTCTCATGTGGTTGCTAGCTTACAAAATTATACAAATGTGACATTTCTTTGTGGTAACATATTTGAGACAATTCCACATGTAGATGCTATTTTACTCAAGGTACTTTTTTGAATTGAGGACTCCCTCTAATAAAAACCCTCACCCTACATATCCTCTTAAGCTATATAATCTTCTCTAATTAGTAGTTTCTAATTGGATACTATAATTTTGGTTATCTTCTTATAATTATTTTTAAATATTCATAATTAATAAATCTAAAATTTTTGTGTATCTAATTTGAAAAATCAAGTAGAGAAATGTAAATGGAGGGTAATGAGAAATACTTTCTAAAATTAAAAGTTACAAGTGCGGGTAAAATAAAAACTTTAGAAGAGTACAATAATGAAATTTAAGGCATTCATTTTTTTGTTCTTTCTAATTTTTAATCTTTGCATGAAGGCAGTCGAATTTAATAGCACAATAATATATTTTTCCTTAGTGGTCTAAACAGATTGTATTTTTTACCTGATAGTTATAACACGCTATCTATATTTTTTTTAAATAATAACACAATTAACAAATTGAGTTAAAAAAAAAAAAAGCCTAAAAGGATGAGTGGATGGGATTCTGGGGCCCTCTACGGCGCCAGAATGATCCCATAGATGTAATAAATTCAAGGGCTGATATTTTAATGAAAAATAGCTTTCTAAATTATTTTATTTTTATTTTTTTATATTTTAAAATCATATTCAATTCATATTATTATTTTTAAAAAAATAAAAATATATATATGTCATTATTATTTTTTATTTTAAAATCTCAATCATTAAATTTTATTCTAATGATTAAAAATTGACTTGTAGGGGCCTTTTTTTTTTTTCTTTTTGAGAAAAACTGCCTCTTGGATGGTAATTCCATACGTATGAGTATAGATATATAAACTTATAACAATTAGATAGATTTTATTTTATCTGAAATGTTACATTATGTAACCGTTTTCTAAGATTTAAATATATAATAATATATATATTTTTTATACATTTTGGTAACGTCAGAGAAGACTAAATAGCTATAAACAAGAATCTGGGACTAAGTGTTAAATATTTTGTTGATGACTTGTTCAAAACACATATCCAACACAAAGACAATCGATGAAAATTCATAGGGTGGAAATTTCAATAAATTTACTCTATTTTTAAAATTATTTTTTTATTGAATAATTATTAGTTTTGATCTATTAAGTCGGCCTTTAATACAATAAGGTTGCAATATTGTAGACTTATAAGCTGTGAAATCAGTTTATAATTGCAGTAAATTATATGATATGATATGATATGTATTACTCCTTTGGTTGTAGATGGCATTTTGTATTGAATATGTAATACTGAAAAATTTTTATTTGAAAAACGAAATAGGATTTCATTATGGGAATTTCACAAATAAACATTTTAAGATGTATTAAATGGTTATGTTGATTTTTTTTTTTTTTTTGGTCAATGCATGTAATTTTAACATAAGTGAAGAAAAAGATAAAAAAAAAAATTGGTAAAAAAGTGTGGAAAATATTTTCCAAAAATACATTATCAAAAGGCTCTACTAAATATGTGTTTAATTAATAAATATACTCTCTGTGTATAAATTCTCTTTTTGATAGCCATTTAAAAAATATTTAACTTTCTTGTTATTTATGTGGAAATGAGTAATCTTTTACTATACATAGTATATATTGTATAATTGGGAAGATGAAGAGTGTGCGAAGGCACTAAAACTATGCAAAGAGACAATTTCAAATATCAATACAAGAGGAATGTGATCATTATTGATACACAACGTGTATAAAAATCTCTTTTTGACAGTCATTTAAAGATATTTAACTTATTGGTTATCTATATGGAAATGAGTAAACTTTTATGATACTGATACGTGCTCCATGGCTTTGTTGGGTAATCGTAGGCGCAAAGTAACGATTACTGCGACGAGAGGAGTTTGGCGGAGAAACCACAAAGAAAACGAAAGAGAGAGAAAGTGGAGGAAAGTGAAGCAGTCTGAGGGAAGAGGGAGAGATTGAGAGAGAAGGGGAAGGACACAAAGAGAAGAGACAGAGAGAGAGAGATTTAGTGGACACTGAAAAATATCTTCCTCCTTCATTATCTCGTGTTAGAGTATTATATATGGGAAATGGTAATCTGTAACGGCGAACGGGGAATGGGAAACGGGAACAACAAATGGAGAATATACTATCACGTGGGCAGATAAAATAGACAAAATATAACAGCAGTATTTACTAACAGACTCATATATACTAACTGAATATATTCTCTAAATTTAAGAGGAGGTTGGATGGCCCGAAAGGTGAATGAGCTTCCGAAAGTGTATCATTGAGTTCGTAATAGATACACAGTGTGTATTGCATAATTGGAAAGAAGAAGAGTGTGTGAAGATACTAAGGCTATGCAAGGAAGTGATTTCAAATAACAATACAAGAGGAAAAGTGATTATCATTGATATTGTAATGAGACACCAGATCAAGAATCCTGAGTTGTTAGAAGCACAAATTTTCTTTGATATGCAGATAATGTTATCACACAACAATAAGGAGAGGAACGAGTCAGAATGGAATAAGCTCTTCTTAGATGTCGATTTTAGTAGGTATAAAATAACCTCCAAACTAGGTGCAAGGTAAATTATTGAACTTTATCCTTAAACAAGTCGTTATATGTTGACTTTCTTGATCAAAATCCATTCTACATGTCATGAAAGTTTCCTTTATCATTATTGTTTCTTGTCTGTAAACCTTAGCATGTAAAACTTATACAAGTTTAATAATATTGCCTTCAGCATGTGCTCATGGTTTATCTGATAAGTGACATATGTATGTTATAGATATATTAATAATTGAACATAAATTTTTAATTAATTCCTCTGAAATTTCTCAATTGGCCTCATTAATTTATTTATTAGCTAATATGACTGATAGTTAGCATTTTTAATATTTTCAATAATAATAATATAATAGCTTAACTTAATATGTTTAAAAAATAAAATTGAAAAATTATTGACCCCTGATATGAAAAAATAATAAATCAGCCCTTGCATTATTTTTATGAAAATACTTAAAATCAAAAATTAAAGTTAAAATATTGGTCTAATTAAAATTCTATTAATTAGCTTGAAAATTCTAATTTTAAAATTGAAGCCTTGGAAATGAAAAATAGCAAGTGACATTTTTCAAAATAATTTTTAAGAAAAGTATAATAATTATAGTTTAAGGATAAAAATTTATCTGTCTATTATGTATGATAAATTTAAACAAATGATTCCAAATTGATAAAACATTTTTAGTTAAAATATTTTTGAATTATTTTTTTAAAATGTAAGAAATATTATCTAATACATAATATTCAAATAAAGGATAATATGTCATGAACACAAACCAAAATAGGCCTAAACAAATACAATTAATTACAACTCATAAAAATTAAAATCAAAATATAGATTATCAAAGACCAAAATAATTCCCAATTGCAGGTGTGACCTGACATCGATCCATACGACCTCGATATACAATAATAATAATAAATCAACACACAAAACCAATCATAAGATTTTATCGGATGACTCAGTCAGACCATAAATTTATCATGAATTTGGATCTAAATTGTCTAAATAATTATAATTTATAAAAATTTAAAAACTCCAAAATAATATAACATTAATCAGCAAATTCAAACTCGGATGTGACAAACAAACAGCCACAAGACCTAATACAACAACCATGAAAACAAAACCCATATAAGATTTTATCAGAAATCTATTCGGACAATATAATAAATAAACTGCTCCACAAATTTCGTAAGGGAAGTGACAACTATCCACAAACCAATCCACCCAATAAGTCCCGTACAAATCATAGGCCTAGAATCGGCCAATCTCAAATATCCAAAATACATCTGATACAAATTTAATCAAAAAAGGAAACTAAACTCACCAAAATAGACAAACAACAATCAGATTATATCCAAACTTTTACAATGTATCTAAATCCACTAATTTAAAGGGATAAGAAGCAAATACATGAATAGAAAATTCAACAAGTATTGACATTATATAATAAATAATAGTGTTCAAAGTCAGATACAGGGTTCAGAAGTATGATCGAAATGCATAAAAGATTTAAATTTAAAAATCCGATATCGAAAGTTTGAAGGTAGTCTTATGCTCAAATCCTATTCCAAATCAAAACGTATCCCCATTGAGGCGTACCTTGAACGAAATGTGGATCAGAGTGAAATCACATAATCCAAATTATATCATAGGCCATACGAAATGTGTATTAAACGAAACAAAGTCGGGATTAAAATCACATACGAATGAAATAAAATCCGAAATGAAATCATATAAATAAAAACATATTCCGAAATAAATCACATACCCAAATGTACGAAACTAATCAAATCTCAATTAGGGAAAACCTACGAATCTCAAAACAAAGCTCAAACACAAACCAATACTGAAATAGAAAGTATACACGAAATCGAAAAACTAAAGATGGAAGATAAATTTGAGAAAGGGTTACATATACTCCCAAATATATTAAAGCAGGTCAGTTACTATTTAGAACTACAGATAAGACCATCTATATACACTATCTCCCATAAATAAGGAACACACTCACTATTGTTTACCACAGGCAGTGTTGGATGCAGTTATTGTATTTAGTACATATATTAAGATATGTGAATATATTAGTTTCGTTTAATTCACTTTACAGTAATTCTAATTAAAATGCAAATGTGGTAGGTTATCTACAAACAAAACCTTTTCTTGCCAGTGAAAAAGAAAGTCATAAATAATTTTCCGTTGGGAAGAAAACTCTCCCTATTGGGAGAGAGTCACATACCACATATTGAATCGTATTACAAAGGTAGAGATCTCGATCCTTAGGCAGTAATACATCAATACCAATGCATAGCCCATGCCAATTTTCTTGATATTTTTCATATAAATATACTGATATATAAAATATAGTCTCAAATATTTATCCATTTTTTCATAAAATATACAAATCCCTCAAATACTTACAAAACTTAAATAAAATCTCCTAAACAATTAATAAAAATAACATGCATTCATGAAGAAAATAAATGTGCTAAATAAAAATATCATGCATGAATATTAAAACTCCAAAATATACACAAACTTATCATATGCGAAAATAGAGTAAAGATAGGACATAAGGATATTTGCCTCAGACTCCTACCAAGCAAATCTGACAAAATGGTACTCTAATCTACATTTTTTCTTCTTTCTCTCTCCTCTTCCTCCTTTCTCTCTTTCTCATATCTTCATTCTCTTACACGAAATGACGAACAGTGGCACTGTTCCCCTTTATAAACCCCAAACGGTGCTCAAGTGCTAGCCTCATGGCATTTGGCTCTCAACCGCAACCTCAGGTGCACCTCAATTGCAAGCTCATGACATTCTACGCTTTAGGCACTGCTCAGGTGCACTTTAGGTGCTGCTTTGCTACTCTGAAACCCTTCAAATTTTTATAATATATAATTAATTTTAATACCTCCAATATATCCAAAAGAATAAATAATATCAAATTTCATAAAACAAATTACAACTCTCCCCTCCTTATAAAAATTTCGTTCTTGAAATTTATATACCTTAATATTCAAACAAGTATGGGTATTTTTCTAGGACTTTGTCCTCATGTTCCCATGTTTCTTGCTCGAACGAATGATTTCCCCATAGCACTCTAACCAATGGAATCATTTTATTTCTCAAAACTTGATCCTTTTTGTCTAATATCTGAATCGAAACCTCAACATACAACAAACTCTTGTCACTCTGCAACGGTTCAAATTCGATCACATGCGAATGATCATATATATATATTCTCAATATAGAAACATGAAATACATCATAATAATCTGCCAAACTCAGAGGCCAAGCCAATTTATACGCCACCTCTCTAATCCGCTATGAAATCTTAAATGACCAAATGAACCTCGATTTTAATTTACTTTTCATCCTAAACCTCGAGATTTCTTTTCTAGGAGATACATAATCAATCTTTCTCCATATTAGCCATTGCTCCAAAATCTAATGAATCGCATTCCTGTGATCGGAGAAACCATATGCCCAACATATACTTCTCCTTATTCCTTTCATATTTGAACACGCAGCTGACCATCTTTTCAATCCAAGATACGATCCTCCAATAGGGTTCACACACCATTTTAATTCTAGGAATTCATCAATGAGGTCATCCTAAAAGCACTGAAGCACCTTTGGCAAAATACGTAGCCGATGCCTCATCGATTCCATACAGAATCCTTAAATTGGTTGCCAATCCTTGGCACAACTACACAGCATCCATCAATTTAACGATCAGGAGGTAATTGGGCTAATCTTTTCCTCTAAAAAATATCCTCAAATACATACACAGTCCACTCTCCTTAGTGACCACAAAACAATGCCTAAGCGTGGTCTTACATGTTAACAAAACTTGGCACATATGATCATTGAACGACTTATAGGTAAAATGACACTATCTTGTCATCATCCATCAACTGCATTTCATATTCAAAATTTCATAACCGGATGACAAGTATCATATCCTACTGCCACAATTTGTGCTGGCATGACAACTCACCAAATCAAGACACCATCATGGTCATATCAAGCCTTAACATCACAAGGCAATTAGATCAATTCAATCAATCTTATTTATAAAACCAAGAGGATGTTTCAGACCTCGATACAATTGGTATAAGGCCCACGATCCTTAGATAAACAAATAAGCTTAGGAAACCCGAAGAAAATATAGATTCTAGATCCCAAATAATACATATACAGAAATATCAAGATCCGAAAACTTTACCTTTCGCCACGATGGATGACACTTCTATAATTCGTGCCATCACTGGGAAGCTCCGATTTCAGATTCTGGGCTCCTTCACTATCTGACCCATGGGATAAGGGCAATCCCTAATCATGTGGTCGAACTATCCATAGTTAAAACATGCTCCCAAAAATCCCACTGAAATAAGACATTTATTTATAGAGCATCCAGGAATATATCTGACAATATCTCTCTATTCTCGAGGCCTATGATCCTTTTCACATCAACTACTCAAGGTCAACTTCACCTCCTAACTTGCATGGGGCAATACCACCTTATCTTCCTCCGAACATTGGATCACCATTATCGCCATCTTAATTCTTAGGACTCATATCTCAACCCCTATGGGATCCGAGCCACCCAAAAGTTTAGGCACTTAAGTATCTCCAAATCGATTATAAATCAACATCCAAGGACTTGATACGCCTGAAATTAACTCCAGTTATGCTAACCTCGAGCCATAGATTCTACCTCATCCATCATACTTGCTAGATTGATTAGGCATCCCTTCTTAGCGAATTATTAGCCTGAGGACCTCAACCTAGAACCGATCAAACCTAAACCTCGAACCGAAATCAATTAACCTAGGCTTCAAATCAACACTGATCAATTCAAGCACCAAATCGACACCAATCAAATTTAAGCCTCAAGGTGCCTCCCTACAACTCCTCTCGACCTCATGGTCGATCACTATTGCGAGTAAACCCTCGTCTAGGAGCCATAGCGTTCACTCATATCCTATCTGAAGGCAACACAACACAGGTTAGGTCGCGCTACTAGAATCTTATAAGCTAGACAACCGAACTCATTCTCAATCTCTGACTTAGTTCAAGCCTAAGCCAGCCACCCAAGGTAACTAAAACCATCCAATCAACGTAACTTGTCCTATGCCTACGTCCACTTATTTGATTAATCTTAATCTATCCTAAGCTTCCGCATAAGATTCAAATCAAACCTAAGGCATCTCTTTTCTCTGATGCCAACTGTGATGGACCGTATTTTCTGCCGAAAATTTAGTAGAGTTTTGTCTATAAAATGGACGTTCGCCAAATATAAAACCTATACGAACCTTGTACAATATTCACAATTTATCCAAAATTCCAACTCCAACATCATACAATCAACGATGTACAAAACCACACAGGATCTAATTGCCACATACAACTCGTGGCTCCCAACGCTGTATATCTAAACACAACATTGGTCAAAGAGAGATGCCACTAGGAACCTGTGACAAACCACAATAACCTGTGAAAGTATAAATAAATCTAAACGACAACGGAAACTAAATCGTCTGATCACCATCATTATGTACAATATACATTAAGGTTCTAATAGAAGTATAAATATATACATTTTTCCAAGACATAAATAATACTATAATTTCTAAGTTTTTGACATGATCTTTCAAATCCAAACCTAGACCACTTCGAATCTCTATGTTATCCCATCAGGTATGACGGACTTGTACTAAACTGAAGACAAGGAGAAGCAAAGGTGAGCTAACAGCTCAGCAGTGCAACGTTATCAAAGACGGTAATGACATAAGCGAAATTAAGCAAATGAGACATATGATTGTAATGCAGATGCGCAAATATAAAATATGCTCGAATGTACTTTAAAGCGCAATTTATTTCTCATGTTTGTCCTTCTTTTTCTTTGAAATGTAATTTATGCATTATTACTCATCTTTATGAACTAGGATCAGTAAGCCTTACTAACTAAAAGTACAGGAGAACGATGAAGGATCATGATACTCCACATGATCTAAGGCCGTGAGCACTTACTATCGACCTAGAGGGGGGCCATCGATCATCCATGGCATAGCGGTATGCCTATTACCTGGTCAAACAAGTCCAATAAAGACGCTACCCTAACCTCCCGCGGTCCAGAGGTAGTCATCGTCTTTCCACAATAATATCCTAGGGCTTGCCAAAAGTATTACGACCGATCAAGTCTCTCCTTTTTTTTGTCCAGAGATATTCTGTCAATACAAATACAGAAATTAAAGCCCAAATTTTAACTTAAAGTTCTAAGAAAAAATGGATAAAATTTTTCCTAAAATTGAGCTAAACTGAAATATGAAGCCTGAATAAAACCTATAAATATATAAAATAATATCCATCAACACATTTTTCCATCACTAACATAATATCATTAGACGCTGTATCAATCCCTACAACTTTACATTAAATATTCCTATTCACTATACCAAAGTCCATAATAGAGATGTCTGTTAGGTTCTGTACAAAACCATAAAACATATAGTGAAAGCAGAACTATATCAAAAATATATATTTACGGAAGAATAATTTACTGTTTTATCACATTCATAACATACTATAACATTTCATATATATTATCCATAGACAAAATCAAGTAATTACATTCAAGCTATTCCTTCCCAAAATCTTCAAGATAGCGTTCAGGTTTCCAAAAGTTTGCTAGCTAAGCTTTTTCTACTCATTCTCGTCAGGGACTAGCTCTACTGTCTTATTTGGAAAAAAAATAAAACAGTGAGTCGAAACCCATCAAGGTACAGCAAAAACATGCCAATAGAATGCCTTCATGCGGAACATAGTACAGATGAACAGAACATGGAATTATTCAAGAGCAAAGAGGTATATGGAAATATGAGAAAGCATAAATCAACATAAACATGCTTCGAAAAACATAAATCAATAAAATAGGCATTAGAAATCAGAAATCGAAGTCAAACTCTGTAATTTCTAGAAAATCCCTCTTATCATCAGAAGGACCAACTAGTAGACCCTACTAGCAGAGAGCGAATAATCGATGATAGATTGTATTCACTCTAAACAATCCAATGTCAAAAAACAGAAACAGGATATCCCTTTTCATGGGATTGGTATCGGAATGCCTCCTGAAGGTAGAACAGAAACAGAAAACTACCCTATAGGTTAACACCCTGAGGAAGGGTAGACCACGTATAACTCTATGGATAGAGTTATCATCGATTACCACCATAACATTCTAAAACATATCGAAGAACCTTACCTGACTGTACATTAGTCCTAGGTCCTAATTAACAGAATCAAAAATACTTTTCTTCTATTTCCTAGCTTATAGCTTATCGTTCTTCATAAAGTTAGTCAGAATTACACAAATATTCCTTCAGATTGCTTCAGAAATCCACAGTAATTTAATAGTATAATTTCATGTAAATTTTTCAGATGCAAATCATAATATGAACATTACCTCTTTACAAATCAACATTTACATGTCAAAAATTATGGATTTAAAACACCAAATCCCTTCATTTTCGTACTTAGGGCTTCAATAAAACTTTCGAACACAAAATGGATACCAAATACATGTTTAATCACAAAATCGAAGCTATATATTCCAGTACATACAAGCAAACATAAAATCTATCCAAATAATCAGAAGAAACATGTATTATTAACACTAAGCATGAGGATACTAAAAAGCTATAAAAACGGTAAACGTCTAAAGTACATTTGTCTGAACTCAATCTACAGTTATTCTTACTCGGATCGGATCGGATCGGAACGGATGATTTCTCCCCTTTCTTCCCTTTTCTCTCCTTCCTCCTTCTCTCCTTTGTGCTTCTGTCATGCCTCCAGAATCCCTATTCCCCAATTAAACTCCTAAATCCCTTATAAAAACAAAAGAAAAGGGAAACACATAAGGGACACACGACTAGCACTCCCTCAAGCGCATGCTCTTGCATTTTTGCACATGGGTTGGCACTCGAGCGCCAGTCAAGCACCACCCTCGCAACCTAATCCTGCTCTCATGCTGCCTCAGGCAACCCTCAAGCGGCACTTTCACATTTTTTTGCTCGAGTGGGTGCTCGAGCGGCCTTCAGGCGCCGAGCCTCACTTTGCCCATTTTGCCTCTTTTTGCTTCGGTTACAATTTTCCCCTTATTCTTATGCCTATTTATAATTATCAACAATATAATTACTCTCTAATTATCATATTTCAGGATCGGGATCTCACAACTCTCCCCCACTTAAGGAAATTTCATCCTTGAAGTTAAATGTAACTACATACCTCAAGAAAACATATGGGGATACTTGTTTTGGATTTTTTCTTCACCTTCTCATGTGGCCTCCTCCGGTAAATGATTCTTCCAAAACACTTTCATCAGGGGAATGGTCTTCGTGTGCAACCTCTTGTCCTTTCGATTCAAGAATTGCGCCGGCTCCTCGACATAGGATAAATCCTTGTCAATAGTAACGAGCAAGTACTCAATAACGTGCGTAGGATCGTAAACATACTTTCGAAATATAGATACATAGAATACATTGTGTACATCCGCCAGATTGGGTGGTAGTGCCAACCTGTAAGCTACTTCCCCAATTCTTTTCAAAATCTCAAATGGACCTATGAACCGCGACTTCAGTTTTCCTTTAACTCTAAATCTAAACGTTTTCTTAGACGGTGAAACTTTCAGGAAGACATAATCTCCTACCTCAAACCTCAATTCTGTCCTCCTCCGGTCTACATAACTTTTCTGTCTACTCTGAGCAACTTTCAGGTTCTCATGAATCAGTCTAATTTTCTCCGTCGTTTCCTTAACAATTTCAGGGACCAAAATCCTTTTGTCTCTGATCTCCTCCCAATGAATCGATGATCTGCACTTTCTTCCATATAGTGCCTCAAAAAGTGTCATACCTATGCTCGCCTGATAACTATTATTATATGCAAATTTTGTCAAGGCTAGATAATTATCCCAAGTCCCTTTCATCTCTAACATTGAGGCCCTTAACATATCCTCAAGGATCTAAGTCATAGCTCTGACTGGCCATCAGTATGGGGTGATACACAGTACTGAACTTTAATCCCGTCCCCAACTCCTTGTGCAAACTTTTCCAAAACCTTGAAACAAAACATGCATCCCTATCAGACACAATCAAAGTAGGCACTCCATGAAGCCACACAATTTCATTTACATGCAATAAGGCCAATCTATCACGAGAATATATTATCCTGACCACCATTAAATGGGTCGATTTCATCAGCCTATCAACTATACCCAAATAGCATCATGATTTTTGGGAGTCCTCAGCAAACCTAATACAAAATCCATAATAATGTCTTCCCATTTTCAACTCGGGATCGGCATCGGTTATAACAACCTATAAGGCTTCCTTCTTTCAGCTTTCGGTTGCTGACACACAAGGCGTTTCTCCACATAGCCATGATGTCCATCTTCATATTTCTCCACCAAACATTTTTATTCAAATCCTAATACATTTTGTTCATTTTAGGGTGGATTGTATACCGAGACCGGTGAGCTTCCTTCAAAATCTTCTCTTTCAATTCCCTATCATCCGGTACACATAATCAATCTCTGAACTTCAACACTCCATCAGTTTGGATATTGAAATTAGCTCGATAATCTCTATTCAGATCACCCATAATATCTACAAGGAATGAGTCGTTCACTTGTTTCTCCTTTACCTTATTAATTACCCGCGGTTGGATTTGGAGGTACGATAAAAGCATCCAATTGTCTCGAACATACCATTGGATATCACACTGTTTTAAATAATCCAACATTTTTATCTGCTTAATTTGTAACTTAACCACATAAACCGATCAGTGGCTCAATGCATCCACAATTACATTAGCCTTCCCTGGCTTATATTGTATTTCATAGTCATAATCTTTCGAGAAATCAAGCCATCTCTTTTGCCTCATATTAAGTTTTTCCTGTGAAAATAGATACTTTAAACTTTTGTGATCAGAATAAATAAGAAACTTTTTACCATATAAATAGTGTCCCCAAAATTTTAAAGCAGACATCACAGCAGCTAGTTTCAGATCATGAGTAGGGTAATTCCTTTTATGCACCTTCAGTTATCTAGACCTATAAGCCACTACTTTGCCATGCTGTATTAGTGCACAACCCAAACTTGCCTTAGAGGCATCACAATATACCTCAAAGACACCTGAATCCTCTGGAATGATTGCTACCGAAGCAATAGTCAAGCGATCCTTCAACTTCTAAAAGCACTGATCACATTCCTCAGTCGATTCAAACTTGGTCTCCTTTTTTGTTAGCTAAGTTAGAGGCATAGCAATATGTGAAAAGTTCTCTATAAAACCCTATAATAGTCTGCCATGCCAAGAAAGCTTCAAACCTCGGTCACAGACGTAGGCCTACCCCAATTCGTAACGGCCTCCACCTTCTTTGGATCCACAGAAATACCGTCATTTGAAATTACATGACCCAAAACTATCACATTTTTAGTCAGAACTTGCACTTATTCAATTTAGCATATAGCTTTTCCTTGCGAAGTACTTGGAGTACTATCCTCAAGTGAGTCTCGTGCTCCTCATAATCCTTTGAATATATTAAAATATCATCAATAAATATTACCATAAATTTATCCAGATATGACCTGAACACCCTATTCATCGAATCCATGAAAGAAATCGGAGCATTCGTGAGACCAAAAGGCATAACAAGGAATTCATAGTGGTCATACCTCATCCTAAAAGCAGTCTTAGCCACATCTTCCTACCTAATCCTCAACTGGTAATATCTGGACCTCAAATCAGTCTTAAAAAATACTCGAGATCCTTATAATTGGTCAAATAAATCATCAATACGCGGCAGTGGATACTTATTTTTAATCATGATTTTGTTCAATTCACGATAATTAACACATAGCCACAAGGACTCATCTTTCTTTCTCACAAACAACACCGGTGCACCCTAAGGAGATACACTTGGTCTAATAAAGCCCTTATCCAATAACTCCTGTAACTGTAACTTTAATTCATTTAATTCAACCGGGGCCATACGATAAGGGGTTTTAGAAATCAGACTAACCTCGAAAATAATTGCAATTTCAAACTCAGTTTTTTGGTGAGGAAGTAATCTAGGCAACTCCTCCCGAAATACATTCTGAAAATCACAGACAACTAAAATATACTTAGCCGACACACTGTGACTACCAATGGTGCAAGCATATGCCAGATAAGCTTGGCATCCACTTTTCATTAAGTGTTTGGCATGTAAAGTAGAAAATAATACAGGCATCTCCTTCTTCCTATTGCATTGAAAGAAAAAAGGTTCCATTCAATGAATATCAAAACAAACCCTTTTTAGGAAACAGTTGGCATGATATTTAGCTAGCCAGTCTATCCCCAAAATAACATCAAAATCACCCATGCTCAACGATATCAAATCCACAATCAAACATTTCCCATTCACCTCCACCCCACAATCTAGATATAGAATATTAGTAACTACTGAGGATCTAGTAGAAATTGATAAATCGCAGGGAAATAAAGGAATTGGTAGACCCCAAATCAAATAAAATAGAAGCAGGAACTCCACAAATAGAAAGGGTACCTCCCACAACGTTCGGGGATGCCTCCGGGTCCTGAACAGTCATTGCAAAAGCTTTACCTGAGATGGTAGGCTTCTTCGTTTCTAGCCTCGGAGGTAATGGATAGTCTTTAATTTGGTGGCCCTGCTATCCACACCTAAAGCATGCTCCCGTCGCCTTGCGACATGATTGTCCCGGACGCTTCTTCCCGCAAAAGGCACAATCAACCACCAACACCTGAGAACTAGTCACTGACTGGGCTTGAGTAATGCTTTTCCCTTTATCTGTCATCCTCTCCTTCTTGGATGGTCCTGAAGGCCCTACACTCGATCCCGTACTAAGGATTGCCTGGCTAGCAATCCTTTTTGCAAAAAATTTCTGCGTCTCCACCTCTTTTTCACAAATCATCGCCCAATCTAGAATATCAATATATGTCTGGAGCTTCAAAGTAGACAATTGCTTTTTCATATCATCCCGCGGTCCTTGCTAAAATTTCTTTGCTTTTCTTACTTCAACCTCCACAAAATACTGTGCGAATCGAGGCAACTCAGTGAATTTCGCATCGTACTCAGTCACAATCATGTTTCCCTGTCTCAACCGCATGAATTCTTGCTCCTTTTGATCTTGAAGATTAGAAGGAAAATATTTCTCTATAAAAGCTTCCTCGAATATCTCCCATGTAATTTCATCGTCGGGCACACCTAACGCCCTCTTTTTCATATTCTACCAACTAACAGCTTCACCTTCTAGCTTGTACACCGCGAAAGAAACTTTTTCCTGATCAGTACACCAGATCACAATGAAAATCTTCTTCATCCTCTTAAGCCAAATATCCACTTCTGTTGGATCAGGCTTACCAAAAAATTCAGGTGCTCTTCCTACCGTGAATCTATCATAAGTCGTCGCAACAGGGTTTATCAGAGCTAGCTTAGGTGCAGGGATTGGAGCCATATGATGCTGCTCCACAAATTCAACCACATTTGTCATCCCCTCCAACAAATCCATGTACGAGGCCTCTTGATCGTAGGGAGTACTAGCACCTCCATGATTATTTCTTCTATTTCTCCTACCGGCAATCTTATATCCTATAACCAAGAATAAGCACAGCATTAATATACCTCAAGAAGTTGAGTTAGGGGAAGGGGTTATCAATGATTTAATATAGATTAGGATTGGCCTAAAGGTTATCACCTACATTACCTATTTGACCCTAACTACCGTCAACCTATTCCTACTGAAATTTAAGCCTATATTTCTGCTTTACGATCAATCATTCCTAAGGCATCTCATTTCTCTGATACCAACTACGACGGAACGAGTCTCTCTTTTTTTGTTTTGTCCTCAGATATTCCGTCAATACAAATACAAAAACTAAAGCCCAAATTTTAACATAAAGTTTTAAGAAAAAATAGATAGAATTTTTCCTAAAATTGGGCTAAATTGAAATATGAAACCTGAGTAAAACATGCAAATATACAAAATAATATCCATCAATACATTTTTCCACAACTAACACAAGATCATTAGACATCATATCAATCCCTACGGCTTTACATTCAACATTCCGATCAATTATACCAAAGTCCAAAATAGAGATGCCTACTAGGACTCGTATAAAATCAGAAAACATATAGCGAAAGCAGAATTATATCCAAAATATATACATGCAAAAGCATAATTCACAGTTTTACCACATTCATAACATACTGTAACATTTTATTTATATTATCCATAGACAAAATCAAGTAATTACATTCAAGCTACTCCTTCCCAAAATCTTCAAGATAGCATTTAGGTCGCCAAAAGTTCACTGGCTAGGCTTTCTCTACTCCTTCTCGTTATGGACTTGCTCTACTGTCTCATCTAGAGGGGAGAAAAATAAAATAGTAAATCAAAACCCAACAAGGTACAGCAAAAACATGCCCGTATAATGCCTTCTTGCAGAACAAAACATGAAATTATTCAAGAGTAGAGGGGTATGTGGAAACATGAGAAAACCTAAATCTGTGTAAACATGCTTCGAAAAACATAAATCAATAAAACAGGCATCAAAAATCAGAAATCAGAGTCAAACTCTTTAATTTCTAGAAAATCCCTTTTATCATCAGAAGGACCAACTAATAGACCCTACTAGCAGATGGAGCAAATAATCAAGGACAGATTATATTCACTCCACACAATTCAAGGCAAAAAATAGAAATAGGACATCCCTTCTCGTGGGATTGGTACCGAAATGCATCCTGACGGTAGGCCAGAAATAAAAAAACTATCCTCTAGGTTAACGCCCTTAGGAAGGATAGACCATGTATAACTCCATGGACAGAGTTATCCACGATTACTACCATAACATTCTAAGGCATGCCAAAGAACTTTACCTGACTGTACATCAATCATAGGTCATAATTAACAGAATCAGAAATACTTTTCTTCATATTTTCTAGCTTTAGCTTATAATTCTTCAGAAAGTTAGTCAAAATTACACAAATATTCCTTCAGATTGCTTCAGAAATCCATAGTAATTCAACAATATAATTCCATATAAATTTTTCAGATGCAAATCATAATTTGAACGTTACCTCTTTACAAATCAATAATTACATGTCAAAAATTATGGATTTAAAACACCAAATCCCTTCATTTTCGTGCTTAGGGTTTTCAGAAAACTTTCGGACACAAAACGGATACCAAACACATATTTAATCATGAAATCAAAGCTATATATTGCAGTATATACAAGCAAACATGAAATTTGTCCGAATAATCAGGAGAAACATGTATTATTTACACTAAACATGAGGAAACATGATTTCAGAGCATAAATACAAATTTAGAGATGCTATAAAGCTGTAAAAATGGTAAATAACGTCCGAAGTATACTTGCCTGAGCTCGATATACAGTTATTCTTACTCGGATCAGATCGGAACGGATAATTTCTCCCCTTTCTTCCCTTTTCTCTCCTTCCGCCTCTCCTTCGTTCTACTATTGTGCCTCTAGAATCCCTATTCCCCAATTAAACTCCTAAATCCCTTATAAAAACAAAAGACAAGGGGAACACTTGAGGGACACATGACTGGAGCTCAAGCGCCAGTCAAGCAGTCCTCGAGCGCATGCTTCGCATTTTTGTGCCTGAGTTGGCACTTGAGTGCCAGTCGAGTGCCACCCTTGCAACCTCATCCCACTTCTGTGCCACCTCGAGTGACCCTCGAGTAGCACTTTCACATTTTTTCGTTCGAGTGGGCGCTCGAGCGGCCTTTAGGTGCCGAATCTCACTTTGCCCATTTTGCATTTTTTTGCTTCGGTTACAATTTTTCCCTGATTCTTGAGCCTATTTATAATTATCATCAACATAATTACTCTCTAATTATCATATTCTGAGATCAGGATCTCACAAGTATCACCCGCTCCAAAAAGCAGCCAGGATACACTGCCAGTCCAATCCTTGAGTCTCTATTATGTTACCCATGTCATGTCAAGGAATATTACCCTTTCGTAACATAGTCCATAATCCTAATTTCATGGTTTTTTTATTCGTTTGCTTATTCATTTTCGAAAAGGTTCACCACAACTCAATTCATAGTATCTCCATCCGGGAGAACAATTTGATCACATATCACATCGTGAACTACCCTCTGATTACATATATGATTATTATCTTTTCTTTGGATTTAAGTCTTCTCGCGACTCATTTTACATATACGAATATCATAACATATGGAAGAATAGAGATTCTTACCACCGAGAGGCAATTATAACTTTAGAGGCTTCCTGCTCACATTTCCTTCACAATCGATTAATGAACATGATTTTGGAATAATAATTAATCATATGTGAATGTACATGCAGCTCAATTAACAATTAAATAATACAGAATCATGCAAAAATTACCAAAGAGCTTGGGTGAACAGTGCATGCAAACCGTGCACATGAACAGTATTTGGATATACATATCAATCACTTCTCATAATTTCGGATATCCAATGGG
This sequence comes from Nepenthes gracilis, assembly GCA_033239525.1. NCBI lineage: Eukaryota > Viridiplantae > Streptophyta > Magnoliopsida > Caryophyllales > Nepenthaceae > Nepenthes > Nepenthes gracilis. The sequence continues at coordinate 6,235,854 of BSYO01000007.1, read as the reverse complement.
TAAATTATCAAATCCAATACATGGGTAATCATAATCCTAAGTCATTTTATACATCAAACACCAAATCAAAGTTTAAACGGGGTCCGAGAGCAATTATGGGGTTTCACGAACGAAAATCCACATAAATTCACCAAATTTGATATCGAATCGATAAATTAACTTATATCGGATATGGGTAATGAAATTCTAGTTATAATTTATGCAAAAGCCCCAAAATGTTCATAGGTAATTAGGTTCAGGCACGGATGAACAGTACTGCACATGTGGGTTAGGATTTGGCGAGGCTGTTCCGGGCAAATCGAGGGGAAGGTTGGACATCAAACGGTAAATAAATTATACTAGGTCATGGGTTCCATGAAATGCACATTTTGGGTCGGTAATGGGATAAAAATAGCCGAAAAAATGAATAAAAATTTGAAAGAGACAATAAAAATGGTGTGGGAGCACCTGCCTTGATCCGATCTACAACTTTTCCAACTAACTCAAGCACGAAATCGGATTCGGAGGGCTTCATTTGTCCATTTCTCTCTCTTCACCCTCTCTCTCTACCCAAATCCTTCTCCCCGCGTCTATTCCCTTTTCCTTCCCCAAATCCCTCTTCCCCCCTGCTTTCTATTGTTATTATTATTATTATTATTATTATTATTATTTATTTATTTATCTTTAAATCTCAAAATCCAAATCGATACTCAAACAACCGAACAGGCATATCCCGGGCGCCGGCCGAACAATTTTAAATATTCTCTAAAATTTTTATAATATTTAATTAATTTTTATTACAACCAAATTACTCCAAAAATAAAAAAAATCTAATTAAATCAGATAAAAATATTCAGGACATTACACTAGTCCCATAGTTTTTCATGCACGGGTGTCCTTCAAGCAGGCTCAGGCACTAAGCCAATGGCCTTTTGCACTCAAATGCACCTAGGGCCTTTCTCAAGCACGAGACAAACTATTTTACATGCACTAGCATGCCTGGAGCGCCAATCGGGAATCCTTCATATAACCCGGCTCAATTTGACTCTTTAACTAAAATTTTTAATATTTTTTATCTCAATTTTAATTATATTAACTTAATTAATCCAGATTATCACAAATTAAAAACTCGAGCCTTACACTATGGGTCATGAATAATATTATAAGACCTTTAGTTGTGTAGAATAATATATAACTTGAATTTTGATTATTTACTTATTTGTCAATAGCACCCTAGTGATCCTTAGTTCATATGATTATGTATGATTTGAATATGTTTTTGATAGTACACTAGTAGATGAAGAAACTAAATTGTTAGCGTGAAAATTTATGAATGAATATTATAAAAATTACATAACTTTATATTTAATTTTGATCATATTCCTTCTATCATTATTTTGATGTAAATTTTGTGTTTGATTATAAAAGTTTATATACCTTATTGATTAGTTAGCTCATTCTTATTTTTACTATTTCTAAACCTCTTTAAATTAACTTGTTCGAATTACTTGCAAGAATATGAATCGAAAGGGTCACTGGCGGATAGCTAGATTAGGATTTTTGTTCAACTTATGTATTATTATTTAGTAAAAATAATAATTTATATTGTTATTTTCGATTATTTAAAATTTCTTATTGTAATTTCTAAACTTAGAAATGTATTGCGTCAATTCTCTATTCAGTAGTTTAGTTAAATTGTGATTTTTGAATACTCTGATATTGATAATATACTTATACTTACATATATTTCGTGGTTAGGTTATTATCGGTTTTTAGAGCCACTTGTAGGTGTGGTGTTTCAGCTCTTATGAAGTGATTTATTATTTTTTCCAGATCGATTATTGATATTTAATTTGAAATTTACATCCAATGTCTATTTTAGATTTCGTTTTCATTGGTAGAATAAATAATAAATTTTTTTTAAAAAAATAAAGGACTAAAATCTGACTCTAATTAATTAATAAGTCTATAGGGACCTGACAAAAGAGATAGTATCTGAGAGGTCATAAGGAAGGTGTATTATTTTGGTTAGAGGATCTAATTCCTTTACAGATGGAAGATGTAATGGAATCAATGCCGCAAAAGTTGCAACACCTAGTAGCCTATGATGGCAAATCCTACAGCAACCATAATAGCATATGATTGGTTTATTAATGAGAAAGTGCCAAAGTTCATGAACGACTCGAATCCTATAAAAGTTGAGATCTGGATTCAATGGGTTAAGAAGGTTTTTAAAGTCATTCGTTGCCTTAAAGAGAATAAAGTTGTCATTGCTTCCTACAAATCAGAGGGAGGGGCAAATCATTGGTGGTCAACAAAGAAGAGGATCTTGGTGCTAAAAAATGAGCAAATTTCTTAAGACATGATTGTCGAGGCATTCATGGTGAAATATTTTTCAGTTAACTTAAGGACATAAAAAGAGGATAAATTTACTCGTTTGATGCAAGGGAGTTGGACCGCGATAGAGTACGATAACAAATTCATCAAGTTATCCTACTATACTCCCCACATCATTTATGACAAGGCAAAGAGAGTAAGAAAATTTTTACAAGGCTTAAATGATATAATTCGGATGTGATTCATAATCTTGAGATTGAGGACATATGGAGAGGTATTGGATTAAGCCAACTTATTTAAACGAGAGTTGAAAAGAGAGAAATTATTTGAGAAGAAGTATGCCGATCGATGAGGCCAAAGTTCAAGATCATGAGGATCCCACAAGAGATAAAAATTTATAGACAAGTGGAAGAGGGGAGCTGATGTGAGCACCCGAACCAAAATACTCAAACACGTGGCTCGAGCCGCTCACGCGGACTAAAAATTCAAAACCAAATACCATAAATTTTACATTTCAACTATTTCAAACATTTTCATTCATTTGAATTACTACATCATGATAACCCAACAAAAGAGAAATACATAAATCGCAATGACAAAATAAATCTCATCATTCTGCCATCAGAAGCATCTTCTCATGCGTTTTTCCTCCGAGCTAAATGCTGCCAAATCAATCTGGAGTCAAGAAAACACAAGGGTGAGCCAAAGCCCAACAAGTGATATAATCAAAAACGCTAACAACAATAACAATCTCGGATATCATCTACCAATGTCTCAACATACTCTGACAACCTACAATATCCGAGACAGATTGCAACACGTCGTAAATACGACTCTAGGCAAATGGGTCCCACAAGACCCGAACATCCAAAAATAACAAGAGTGCCAATAAACAGTGATAATCCCCTGGAATCCAATATCAACGACAGTTGGGGATTTTCCCGGTCCATATGTCAGCGAGAATGACTAGCATGATCACGACCACAATACAACATGGATTCCACTGAATCCGAGTATCACAGGATCCACACAAGGATACTGCCACCACAACAAATGAGGTACTCACAATCATGGAACATCACAAAGAATCACCCGGATCTTATTCCGCCACTGTGATCCAAAGGCTGCGTATATCCCCCGACAGCTGGGTCCTTGCACGGGCTACCCGATGCTCGCAAGTTTGACCACCGACCAAATCCATGGTCCACAGAGACTCTGACCCACAAGTACAGACGTCTCACGAGCATGCTCATCATCATGCTCCTCACACATCAAACCCAGCATCTCCCGCCATGATACCCACGATATCATAATCTACGATGATCATAGGGCCATAAGCATCCCGCCACACTAGGCAACGTACCTCAATCCACAAGGATACAAAAATCAGTATCGGATAAGTGTAGACCACATTAAAGTGGCAAAGCCTCCCATTCAACCAGATACTTTAATGTTTTCACATACTCTCCTCAACCTTGACCGTAAGAAGCCAACAAATATACATACTCACACACCGAGTATAACGCAAAGAAAACGTTTTGCAACATAAAAAACAGAACGTCGTTCGGTGCTGATCAGACCGTACTCACGCAATTAAATCCAACACAAAGGAATGTATCTCAGGCATCCAAAGGAAATACAAGGATCGAGATGTGATCAGCTCAACCGCCTTACTATTTTTATTTCGGAGCGATGCCTACGACTAAGGCCAACAATATTTTTATTTCAATTTCCCATTTCCAATTAATTGTTACCAGATCCCGACAAATTAATTGGGAATTATTTATTTCTTCGTCAAATCAACACCATTCCGAACACAGATCAATACACCTTTATATAAGCAATATACACAAGCTGTAATTATTCTCTATTCTCTTGACAATCTCTAATTTCATACATACACTTATAACCACTCATCGATATAAATACAGCACTACATAAATATATATATATATGCATACCTCCATATATATATATATATACCCATAAATATACACATATATATACACATATACACAAGCTCATATGCCAACACACCACACACACCAACAACTCACCCATGGCCCAACTCCTGGCCCACTAAAACACACACACACACACAGAGCTAAGCCCACGGCCCAGCTTCTGTTGAACGTAGCTCATGCTGCCCTCCATCCACAAACTCAACCAGAACCCAGCCCACAGCCCAATTTCACGCACGCACTCCTCAGCCCTTCACACACGCACGCACACCCTTTACGCAGTTGCCTCTGCTGCACACACACACTCAGCTCACGCAGCTGTTTCTGCTGCTCTTCCCACGCTCACACAGCTCACGCACTCAGCCGCAAGACAACGCCACACCCACACACATTGCTCACGCGGAGCATCAGCAACACACACACACGCAACAACAGTCTGCTGCTCACACCCACCACAACACACGCACCACAGCATTTTCTGCTTCTCCGGTTCACCCACAAACAGAGCAGCTTTGCTGCTTCAACGCACGCACACATAACACAATACACACTGCTTCCCACACACATACACACAATTTCAGCCGTTCACTCATACAGAGCACGGCCAACACCCCAACTATTATCAACCCATCACCCACCAAAACTCGGCCGAAAACAGAGCACGAAGCCTCTGTTTTCTCACCCGATTTTTGAACCGGCCACAAACAGATTAACCTTTGCTTCCTCATCAGTTTCTCAACGAACACACACACCATCCAATTTACACATCATAAATGGTGGAATTAGAGGAAGAGAGAGAGAGAGAGACAGATTCGAATCAAGCTTCAAATCCAAGAACACACAGCCAACAATACCAACAAAGAAGGAAAGATTTATAAGGAATCAGCTTCAAATTTGAGTAGAATGACAATAGAGGAAATTCACTTGCAAACAGAGGAGAAATGACCGTAGAGGAACACTTGCAAACAGAGGAGAATGACAGCATAGGACCACTTGCAAATAGAAGAGAATGACAGAATAGCCTGATTTTACGGTTCCAGAACACGGCTTGGGTTCGGCTTCACCATGGTTCCGATTTCGGCTTCAAATTTTTGGAGTCGATTTCACAAAGACGACGACACAAAGAGCTGATTTAAATCGCAACGGTGACGGAAGCAAACACCTCAAGGATGAACCACACCTCCCATTTCTCCCACTCAGCCGATTCTCTCTTCTTTCACTCGATAGCACACCCCCACAGAAGGAGAATATAAATAGAACCATGGGATGAAACGGTGAGGGGGCAAGGGGAATCAGGCATTAGGCCTATGTGGCAACATTCGAACGGAACGGCCACGCTGGAGGCCGTCGCGAGCGAGAGAGAGAGAGAGAGATTCTGGAAATGGAGGATGAAGAAGACGAAACAGAAGGGTGAGGTGGAATGAATTTTGTTTTCCTTTGTCGTTTTATTAGCAATATATATATTATTATTATTATTATCAATTAACACGTAATATATATATATATATATATTGTTTGTACTCGATATTATTTTTATAAATACGCTAAATATAAATTTTACCCAATTTAACTTAAGATCCTTCGATAAAAATATCCAGACATTACAATTCCTCCCCCTTAAAGGAATTTCGTCCCCGAAATATAGATATTGATCATCAAATAATTATCGATACTTTAATATGAAAAATCAGATCCATTCAAATAGATATTTATCAAACTTTTACACTCCAATAACCTCATAATTAGCTAACCATTGCATTTTTCACTCAACAACAACCATAGTTAAAGTTATCCTCCACATAAAACTCCTATACAACCTAGATATACAACTTAAATCATCCTTTGACATGTTGGTGTTCCATCTTATCATAATGATAAAAATTTATACAGTGCCAACCTCAATAACAATGCCAGTGATCAAAATTAAAATTGTTTTATGTCTTAGACATGCTCTTGACTGTCCTATCAAATAACTCCAGAAGTTATCTTTAATCGCTCTTATTGAATTCTTCAAATCCTTAACGTACTTCATCATTAAAAAAAGTAGTCATCCAAAATACTTTATGAATTAGTGAATTTTCAACCATCAAAAACATTAATCATAAATCGATGGCTAATCCTTTCCGACACATAATTGATCAACATCATATTCCAATATTACATCATACCCAATAGAATTCCAAAGTTTCATATCTTACTGCCCCGAAAGAATAAAATCTAAAGTTTTAATTATCTTCACAACCTTCAACTGAAACTATCATCTTCCAACTCATGTATTGATCATCTAACTTAAATTTCACCAATGGGTTTTCCTCGCACCACCATTTATCTCGTTTTAATAATTTAATCCACATTCACACTAAGATCAAATTCTTCTATAGAATGACAACTCCTAAGAATTAGATATCCAAATTTTGAGACCCATAATCTTTCATTAACTGTAATCATCATTGATCTAGATCATGGATTGATCACTTAATTTTCTCAATCTAGCTAATTGAATTCAAAATTTATTTATTTATTTATTTAACTCCATCAATAAAATATTACTGCTCCTACTATAATAAAATTTAAATTGTAGTTCTACCAACTAACCCAATTCACTTAGCAATTTCACAGTAGCTACAATACTTATTACCCTAAAATCAATGATCCTAAAATCTGCTGATCCACAGACTTAAAAAAAAAAACAAAAGGTAATTTACACCTCCCTCATCAATTAAACACTACGATATTTTGTAAGTTGAATATAACCAATTGAGCCACAATCTATCAAAAACTCAATCCAATTACACTGACCCTTGAAGAGAACAGTTCTTATGAAAGCTGCTTTTCCACAATAAATATTACACTGCTATTAGTGAGGTTCAACAATGATAGAGATTCTCTGCCTCCTCTTTTCTTTCTTTTCTTTTCTTTTTTTTTATTAACTGAGCACATCCAATAATTATGGATATAATTGTTAATAACTTTTAATCATTTATCAACATCAAAGATCAACAAAACTAATCGTAGGGCTACACTAGGGCAAGTCCAATTGACAACTATTCCAATCATTGATAAATTTACAAATATACTTGATAACCAGACAAGATCATTAGATAAACTAACTCCTCACTCCCGAAGTTTGGACCATAGAGTTAATAAGACAAAACCATCCCCAAACAACTTATGTAAATAACTCTCATACCAAGATATTCTCGAATCAAAACCCAAATGTACTTGATAATCACACCATGTGGCAAAATTATCACCAATAACTTAGGAATATCTTCACTGGACAATCCTAGTATACCTAACTACACAATTTCTCCATGTTTAACATATTTTAGGGTATTTTTAATAATTTATTTCCTTCATATTTTATTCATTTACTAAACCATCTCACATGTTTTAACGACTGAAATCAATAACTTTGAAATTTATAATTTAATTGACGATATTAATCAATATGTTCATGATACCAAAACTATAATATACCACAAAAGATAAGATTTTTTTTTTGTTTCACTTATACTATGATTTATCATACATACTCCACAATAATAATTTAGAACATTCAATAGATTTGAAACAACTTCCTAGCTATTGAAAATTTGTATTTAATTCATATCACGAATAGTTACGCAATTCATTTAACCTTAAACATTTAATTCATAAATTGCCAACATAATAGAGCATATCAATAGGACATTATTGAACTCTCTCCCAAATATGCAATAAATTTTAATTTTCAAGAAATTTTATATATATATATTTTACCACACCATCCCATAGCTGACTATTTACTATCTGGCTTAGATCCTCGATCATAGACTATCTTTCAGGGCAATATACACCTCTACTAAATAAATATCCAGTTGATAACACTAGTCCCATAGATATATATACTCTTAAGTGCTTCTAATCGATACTAGATAAATCACTTCTATTATTTGGGACGGATACTATTTGTGCAAGGTCTCAATGTCCCAAAATAATCTTTAAATGATACCTAAACTAAAAAGGAAAAACACAAAGGTCACAAAATATATTGAACTAAATTCTAATTATTGTAGGATATAGCATCTAAGGTATGTATACTACCTTTGTCATATAAGACAAAGTCCGCGTCTCTTGATCAGATTTAGTGAAAACTCCAGCTGGATTCTGAAATGGTCGTCTATTATGTTGAGCTACACACTACCTGGCAATATGCCCTGACTGGCAATAAACGTAGCACAATTTAAGGATCATCCATCCCACTAGAGATAATGTCATCGTAGTCGATAATGTCGATACATTGCAACAATTGACAGGATAGCCGATCTTCTTAATTTAAAATAACGTTGGTTGTTGCAAGGCATCGATAGCCCTTTATCGTTTAATTAATGATGATAGTGATGGCTTACACCCAAAATATGGAGTAACCCGCTTCAATGGTCCATTCATATCCAGTGTTGAACCGCTAAAAGTTGATATCTTCACCATCTGTAAGCTGCAAGTCAAGGTGTGAATAGCTTGGTCTACAAGTTGGGCCTCTTGTTGAAGTGTTCGTAAAACTTTAGAATTCTTCACATGGTTGTCATTGGAAGCTCTTGCCGAGTTTGCATATTTGTAGTTTGTTATTCTGATATCCTACAAAAACAAAGAGCTTTGAATAAACCTATTTTTAACTTTTTTTTTTAAGTCGGCCATAGACTATCTACCTGCAACATCAACCGATCCTAAACCCAGAGATATATAATCGGTTCATTGACTAGAGCTCACCAACATATTATAAGCCTCCAACTAATTTAAGAAATGCCAAAATTTTCTCAAGCATCTCCGATCCCTAAGTCTTTAAACCATTTGACAAATCACAATTCTTTGTCATACCAAATCCTCTAAGTCCCTTGAAAGATTTACAATCTTCTATTCTGGCTTAAAACAAGCAAAATTAATCAAATTCAACATATCTTATTGTATCGCCTAATATCCTCAATTATCAGCAATTCTTAAAATCCTCAAGTGTTTCAACAGAACCTTAATTCTCTGATACCATAACTGTGAGCACCCGAACTTAAATACTCAAACACGTGGCTCGAGCCACTCACGCGGACTAAAAATTTAAAACCAAATACCATAAATTTTACATTTCAACTATTTCAAACATTTTCATTCATTTGAATTACTACATCATGATAACCCAACAAAAGACCAACTCATAAATCGCAATGACAAAATAAATCTCATCATTCTGCTATCAGAACCATCTTCTCATGCGTTTTTCCTCCGAGCTAAATGCTGCCAAATCAATCTGGAGTCAAGAAAAGACAAGGGTGAGCCAAAGCCCAGCAAGTGATATAATTAAAAACGCTAACAACAATAAAAATCTCGGATATCATCTACCAATGTCTCAACATACTCTGACAACCTACAATATCCGAGAAGATTGCAACACGTCGTAAATACGACTCTAGGCAAATGGGTCCCACAAGACCCGAACATCCAAAAATAATAAGAGTGATAATAAACAGTGGTAATTCCCTGGAATCCAATATCTACGACAGTTGGGGATTTCCCCGGTCCATATGTCAGCGAGAACGACCACCATGATCACGACCACAATACAACATGGATTCCACTGAATCCGAGTATCAGATGATCCACACAAGGATACTGCCACCACAACAAATGAGGTACTCACAATCATGGAATATCACAAAGAATCACCCGGATCTTATTCCGCCACTGTGATCCAAAGGCTGCGTATATCCCCCGACAGCTGGGTCCTTGCACGGGCTACCCGATGCTCGCAAGTTTGACCACCGACCAAATCCATGGTCCACAGAGACTCTGACCCACAAGTACAGACGTCTCACGAGCATGCTCATCATCATGCTCCTCATACGTCAAACCCAGCATCTCCCGCCATGATACCCACGATATCATGATCTACGATGATCATAGGGCCATAAGCATCCCGCCACACTAGGCAACGTACCTCAATCCACAAGGATACAGAAATCAGTATCAGATAAGTGTAGACCACATTAAAGTGGCAAAGCCTCCCATTCGACTAGATACTTTAATGTTTTCACACACTCTCCTCAACCTTGACCGTAAGAAGCCAACAAATATACATACTCACACACCGAGTATAACGCAAAGAAAATGCTTCGCAACATCAAAAACAGAACGTCGTTCGGTGCTGACCAGATCGTACTCACACAATCAAATCCAACACAAAGGAATGTATCTCAGGCATCCAAAGGAAATACAAGGATCGAGATATGATCAGCTCAACCGCCTTACTATTTTTATTTCGGAGCGATGCCTACGACTAAGGCCAACAATATTTTTATATTAATTTCCCATTTCCAATTAATTGTTACCAGATCCCGACAAATTAATTGGGAATTATTTATTTCTTCGTCAAATCAATACCACTCTGAACACAGGCCAATACACCTTTATATAGGCAATATACACAAGCTGTAATTATTCTCTATTCTCTTGACAATCTCTAATTTCATACATACACTTATAACCACTCATCAATATAAATACAGCACTACATAAATATATATATGTATACCTCCATATATATATATATACCCATAAATAAAGACATATATATACACCTATACACAAGCTCATATGCCAACACACCACACACACCAACAACTCACCCACGGCCCAACTCCTGGCCAACTAAAACACACACACACACACACACACACACACACAGAGCTAAGCCCATGGCCCAGCTTCTGTTGAACGTAGCTCATGCTGCCCTCCATTCACAAACTCAACCAGAACCCAGCCCACGGCCCAATTTCACGCATGCACTCCTCAGCCCTTCACACACGCACGCACACCCTTTACGCAGCTACCTCTACGGCACACAAACACTCAGCTCATGCAGCTGTTTCCGCTGCACTTCCCACGCTCACACAGCTCACGAACTCAGCCGCAAGACAACGCCACACCCACACACACTGCTCACGCGGAGCATCAGCAACACACACACACGTAACAGCAGTCTGCTGCTCACACCCACCACAACGCATGCACCGCAGCATTTTCTGCTTCTCCACTTCACCCACACACACAACGCACGCATACATAACACAATACACACTGCTTCCCACACACATACACACAATTTCAGCCGTTCACTCATACAGAGCACGGCCAACACCCCAACTATTATCAACCCATCACCCACCAAAACTCGGCCGAAAACAGAGCATGAAGCCTCTGTTTTCTCACCCGATTTTTGAACCGGCCACAAACAGATTAACCTCCGCTCCCTCATCAGTTTCTCAACAAACACACACACCATCCAATTTACACATCATAAATGGTGGAATTAGAGGGAGAGAGAGAGAGAGACAGATTCGAATCAAGCTTCGAATCCAAGAACACACAGCCAACAATACCAACAAAGAAGGAAAGATTTATAAGGAATCAGCTTCAAATTTGAGTAGAATGACAATAGAGGAAATTCACTTGCAAACAGAGGAGAAATGACCGTAGAGGAACACTTGCAAATAGAGGAGAATGACAACATAGGAACACTTGCAAACAGAGGAGAATGACAGCATAGGAACACTTGCCTGATTTTATGGTTCCAGAACACGGCTTGGGTTCGGCTTCACCACGGTTCCGATTTCGGCTTCAAATTTTTGGAGTCGATTTCAACAGCACGACGACACAGCAGTGACGAAATCGGCAACGACGACGGAAGCAAACACCTCAAGGATGAACCACACCTCCCATTTCTCCCACTCAGCCGATTCTCTCTTCTTTCACTCGGTAGCACACCCCCACAGAAGGAGGATATAAATAGAACCATGGGATGAAACGGTGAGGGGGCAAAGGGAATCAGGCGTTTGGCCTATGTGGCAACATTCGAACGGAACGGCCATGCTGGAGGCCGTTGCGAGCGAGAGAGAGAGAGAGAGATTATGGAAATGGAGGATGAAGAAGACGAAACAGAAGGGTGAGGTGGAATGAATTTCGTTTTCCTTTTTCGTTTTATTAGCAATATATATATTATTATTATTATTATCAATTAACACGTAATATATATATATATTTATATATATATATATATATTATTATTTTTTGTTTGTACTCGATATTATTTTTATAAATACGCTAAATATAAATTTTACCCAATTTAACTTAAGATCCTTCGATAAAAATATCCGGACATTACAGCTGAACTCAGGATACACTGGTTTTCAACAACTAAAGCCCACATGCTCTCGTTGTGGAAAGTCCCATGGAGAAAATTTGTGCTACAAGCTCTTGGAAGTGGACTTCAACTGTGGCTACACCAACCGTATGATTAAAGATTAACCACATCCCTAGAGGTAAATTGTGACGTACCGTATTTTTAATCAAAAATCCGACAGAGTTTCGACTGTAATACAGTTATCGACCAAATACAAAACCTGTAAATATCCCGTACAACATACATGATCCACAATATTCACAAGACACAAGATCCGAAAAGGTACAAAATCTGACGTGGCACCAATATCATAACTCCAGTATAATGTTAGTTCAGATAAGAAACCACTAGGTGCTAAATAAATCACACTATCCTACTGAAGCATATACGTACATCGAAACAGCGAAAACTAAACTATCTCTGCATCATCATCATCATCATAAATAATAATATACAAATCCATCAGAAATATAAAATATTCCATCAGAGGACACAAAACTGCATAACTAAATCCATAAGGTCATCTTCCACGTCTTCGAGCCTAATCGACTCAATTCTCTACCCTATCTCATCGTGTGCAACTCTTGCTCATCTAGGGGAGGAAAAGAGCAATAGTGAGCTAAAAACTCAGCAATGCATATATATATATATCAAAGGTCATGCAAAATTTTATATTTGAAATCATAATAATACATATATAAAGGAACAGAGATGCATATGAGACTATAAATCATAATTCAAAAAAGAATGTTTTCATAATTCATTTCATATTTCTTAGTTTATTTCATTTTTATTTTCTTAGTCATCAAACCATACCAAAAATTTATTTTATTGGAGACAAGGTCTAGTAGACCTTGCTAACTAAAGGAGCAGTCAATCATAGCCTGGATTATATTTGCTTCTATATAATCAAAAGCCATCTCCTCCTATTCAAGACCCAGAGGTGGGCTATCTACATACAATCCCTATAGACGAGGCCAATAGCCGCAAGTGGCACCAAATCAGACAATGACCTTCTATTATAATATACAAAAATATACCAAGAAATATCACCCGCTATAAAACATAGTCAAGGTAATCCTTGAATTTTTACTGTAATATTTATGGTATACCAAAATATATTATTTGCTGAACGATCCTCGGTTCAAGTTTTTAGTTCCTTATTTATTTAGAAAATTCTGTTCTTAAGTATAAAATTCTTCATTCCCACTCTGTTGGAGAACGGTTCATAAGTCATCAGTTCTTCGTTTCCACTCTGCTGGAGAACTGTTCATAAGTCTATTAGTTCTTCGTTGCTACTCTGCTGGAAAACGGTTTATAAATTCATCACTTAATTGCAGAATTTTCTCCATCATTGTTTTTCCATAAGCATATTCCGATACATATTTTTCATATTCTTCGTTAGCTTAAGTTCTCAGGTGTTTATTATTTCATACATAATTTTCTTTGAAGCTTGATAAATTAAGAAATTCTTCCCATATTATGCCAAATAGAATTATAAAGCTTCTGAACGATAATTCTTAACAAACGGTTCATAACATGATTTTCGACACTTGTAAAATGAACATATCCACGGTACATACATAAATCATCATAAAACTTAGAACATATATGAAATTCTTACCATCGTAGGTCAAACGTAACGTTAGAGCATCTGGATAACAAACACCTTCACAAATGCATGTAACATAATTTTCAAAGCATATACAAGATGACATGATTATGAACATGCAATTAAACATCATTGTTCATGTCCAACAATATTTTCAGATTTCGTAAAACTAACATATATAATTCTGTAGGCATAATATAAGGGGTTCCCACGTCCATAAAACTAGAATTATGAATTTTCAAAGCCAAATCATGCATAAATTACAATTAATTCGAGTAAATTCCAACAGGGGCGCGGGTTAGGGTTCCGATGAGCATAAAATCGTATAAAACTTCCAATTTAGATACCCAATTGATAAATTAACATATTCAAAGCATGGATAATAATATTCTAAAGCCAATTTATGTAAAAGTTAAAAAACAATCGGTGAAATCATTTAGGGCATGGGGCTAGGGTTCCATGTCTGAAAGCCGATCAAAACTATGAAATCGGGTATGAAATTCAAATATGTGCATGCTCAAGTCATGGATTTCCATCATCTAAAGCCAAATTATGTGTAAAATTCAAAATAAATGGGTAAAACGGTCCAAGCCTGGGTTAGGGTTTTCGGGGGTCAAAAACTGCACAAATCTCACAAATCGAACATGAAATGAAAATATTTTCATACTTAGATCATAGGTAATATAAAATATAAATTTATTCGAGTATCAAAACGACAATACCTAAAGAAAATAGAATAAAAGTGTAAGAAAATGAAAGATGAGAGTATGGGTGTACTTGCCTCGACTTGATCTATAACTTCTCTAACTAGCTCCAAGCCGAATTCGAACCCGAGAGCCTCGATTCCTCCTTTCTCTTTCTTCTTCCTCTCTCTCTCTCTCTTCTTTATCCTAGAAGCTGGGAGAAATGCTGAAATAAAACCCTCATGAGTTTAAATCCTGGCCTGGCGCTCGAATACCCGGCAGGTGCTGGCCCACGAGCTCGAGCGCCGCCCAAGTCGCCTAGCAAGCCTTTCCCCGATGACTCAACCCATGGTCCAAAAACTTAAATTTTTCATATGAATTAAGCCCAATATTGATAATATTAACTTACTTATCTGTAAATACGATGTTCGAAAACCGATACATTACACAAATAGCAAGAAAGCCAAATATTTCAGGAGAAGCATTTGTGTTGACAATCCAAGATGCGAATACATTGCTATCGGTAGTTGAGAGTAAACTTATAGTTTTTAAAATTTTAACTCATATATTTTTGGATTCGTAGTCAACGCATTTATCATTATCTTCTAAATTTGTCTATCATTTGTTATCACTTTCAAAGATTAGAAATTTATTATTAGTAGTATTAACACCTATGGGATCTTCCTTGGTGATGAATATTATGTATTCTAGGTGCATTTTTTTGGGTCAATGGATTAGAATTAGAGGAAGATTTAATTTTAGTGGATATGCACAATTTTCACATAATTCTTGGCATAGGTTGGTTAGCCAATTACCATGTTAACATAGATTGTTTTCATAAGCAAGTGTATTTTTTTATTCTAGTTTGCGAACCCTTTTACTTTCAAAAAATAATACCAAAACAATTTTCATACACAATTTCAGCATTGTATGCTTTCCATTTGATAAAGGGTGAATGTCAAGGCTATTTGGCCTATGCAATTACCATTAGGAGCTATAATATTTTGGTAAAGGAAATATCCGTAGTATGTGAATTTGGGTGTGTTTTTTTTAGAAAATCTTTCATGGTTGCCACCAAATCGAAAGATTGAATTTGAGATTGACATCCTGCTTTAAGTGGTGCCCAAATCGAAGGCCCCTATACAATAGCACTGGAGTATAATGAATTGAAGAACCAATTATGAGAATTGCTAAAGAAGAGTTTTATCCCACCAAGTGTGTCCTTATGGGGTACTCCAATACTATTTGTAATGAAGAAGGATGTTTCTATGTGACTGTAAATAGATTATTAGGAGTTGAACAAAATTACTATTAAGAATAAATACCCATTATCGAGAATTGATAACTTATTTGACAATTGTCTGGACTCTAAATATTTTTTAAGATTGATCTTCATTTGAATTATTATCAACTAAAAATTAAGAAGAAAAATATAGTGAAGACAGTATAAAGTATACATCGGGCAATATGCAACATCTAGACATGAATAATGATCAATTGTATTAAAAAATAACAGTACTCAAAAATCCATTTAAATTAATTTTGATTTGCTCACAGGGAAAAAAAAAAGGATGGCTTATCACAAAATAATTTAACCAAGGTGATTTAAAAATGGAAAAATAAAGATAATTTCTTTATTTTTTTCAAATGAAAAAAATTATTTTTTTAAAATTTAATGGTGGTCAATGTTTTGGAATCAACTACTTAACAGTTCTAATAACTTTCACACATTTTTATATCTAAGGACAGCTGGCAGCCAGGCATTTTCCATATTTACCCCTTCAAATGAATTGCATATATAGGTGGCAAATGGGTTGGGTTACCCATGGCACCATCTGTCTCAACACGTCATTAATAGTGTTGAGTCATATATAATACGAATTAATATTTCAGAACGTGTCAGGTCATTGGGTAGACGGCATACCCAATCACCCTATTTTCTAAATCCCCCTATTGGAGGGAGCCGTTTTGGGGGAGATAGTACACACAACAATTTCTTTCTCTTTCTACTCTCTACTTCTTACAATATAAAATAAAATATATATATATATATATATATATGATACTTATTAATATATATCTATTAATTTTTATTAGTAATTTTATTTATATTTATCATTTATAAATTAATTTGTAATCATAAAATATAATTTTTTTAATTTTAATAATGAAAAAATATTAAAAAATTATTCTGATACTCATATATATATATATATATATACATTAATAGTGACTCTAAAATACCGGAATCATAACCTAATTTTGAACAAAGTATCATTGTTGCTACTTATTTTATTTTTGGTTGCCACCTAAAAAATGTTTTGATAATATATGAAATTTTTTTAAAATTAAATTAGCTAATAGTCAGTAATGATAGAGTTTGTAAAAAATATAAAAAAGATTATATGTATAAGAGTTCTAAAAGTACAATATAATTGAAGAGGCAAATTAAAAAATATGAGAAATTATAATTATTTTAATTCAAACTGAACTAATATTTTTAGATGATGTAGGGTCAATCATTTTTTAAGTACGACCAATAGCTAAATTGAGAAAGACTTACATAACATATAGTGCAGTCAGAAATCCATTTTTTCATAGCAGAAGTCTATAAATTCAAATGGTATGTGCAGCAGTACTTGTAACTCAAATTTATAAAAATATTTTAACAAACTATTTAAAGTGAGGTCATTGGTGTTTTTCACAATGTTAATAACAATTAATTTTTGAACTAATGCACATAAATTTGATATGTCTTTAACTAACAATGTAACTAGAAATGGAATTAGAAAAATTGTATGTAATAATTTACTTTATATTTATATTATAATAAATTAAATTTTTGAAAAATTTAAAATTAAAAAAAAAAAAGAATAATTAGTTTTAAAATTTTTGTGCACCCATACATTACTTCCATAATTTTTAAAATAATTGATACTATTATAAATAAATTCAAAATATTTAATAAAAAATCTTTTTTTTGATAATGTATCAAATAATAATTCTATAATTTCTTCATTTAAATCATAGTTTTTTTTAATTTGAAATGATAAATTATTTCATGTAAGATGTACATGCCATATTATTAATTTTCATGTAGTTTTATAGATTATTTTTTTTATTGTGAATAAAATAAAGAATGATATTTATTAAAATATCTTCCTTTTAGAAGTATCAATTCAAGATGTTATACAAATAAAATAAGTTAAGTTACAATAAAAATAAAGATCGACTACCCAACAAGATGAAAGTCAACATACGAGATATCAGAGATCACGTATCTTTTTCATTCTATTTTGATCATTTACCACAACAAAAATATTCGAACGACGAAGCCAATAGTTGATATTAATTAGAAGATGGTTGAAACAATCAAATTTTTATAAGGTACGGGTCTTAAATGGTAATAAATTGAGTTAAGCTAATAAAAATATTGATATCAAATGAGTTTTTGATCAAAGTCAACTTTTTAACCGAGCCACATTAGATCAAATTAAACCTGATCAACGTTTGATGCTCACGTATGCATATATTATATTCTCAAATATGAGAAAATCATACAAATTATGGATTTAATGAATGTCCGGCATACATTATTGAGAAAAATACATTTAGATTTAAGAGTGTTAAAAGATTTTCTTTAAATGATTTATTAAATAATTTTTATAATATAATATTTTATTTATTAATTTATATTATTAGATTTATATAGAATTAAATAAAAATAAAATATTTTTTAAAAATATTTTTAAAGTGATAAAAAATTACTCAAATATTTCACATTTTCTCTTTTAAAACTGTTTTAAACCGTACACGTGTATATACAACCTATTAACCACAATCAATTTAGTATAGATTCGACAACAAATTTGATTGCGCCTCCAACGTGTTCTACCTTATGGTCAATAAAATCCGCTACGTCAGATCATTACTAGATCGGACGACAAATATCATTTTTAGTGGCGTTAGGTAGCATTTTTTTTTTTTTTTAAGTATCGTTGGTTTTAATCTTACAAGAAACGTTGTCTTGTTCTTACTTTACTTTTAATATATTCATAAATAAATCAATTCTCTAGCAAATTAACTTTGAATTGGTAACCATTTGGTCGACTATATTGGCATTTATTATTTTGTACAAGCTTAGCTTGGAATTATTAATGGGAACATGCCGATAGCATAGAATATAAAAGAATATATTCCTAAAATTATAACTTAATATCAAATTTTATCTATTTTTGATATGAAATTAAATGAAGAATAATTACCCAAAAAAAAAAATGCTAGATGTAATTACAGCTAATAGTATTATTTCACAAGCCTATCATAATTAGTTGTGTTTTCTTCTATCGTCAATTAAAGTTATATAATTAAATACAAAACATAGTACCACTATCCTGAAAATGAAAAATGTGATGCCAACTACTACACAAAATAATTAGATAGTGAAATAATATTTATTAATTATTAAGTATTTTAAATATAATTTAATATTTATTTTTTTATTATACAATAATATCGACAAAGATATATCTTATAATATACGTCTTTTGAAGTTTATCATCCTATTTTATGCACAAATGATGGCATCTAACTTATTATATAATATATAACTTTTGTTCGATATGCAGACGATGGCATCGACCGGGAGTAGGAAGATGAACGAGTCAGATTGGAATGAGCTCTTCGTAGATACCGATTTTAGTGAGTATAAAATAACTTTGCAATTAGGTGCAAGGTCAATTACAAATTACAATTCATAACTTGGATCTTGACGTTGTACAAACCTGTTAGAAAATTTCAAAGTCATCCCATATAAAATATAACCGCTAGAGGATAAGTCCAAAACCTCCTGTTTGGCCTTAGACTCTTGTACCTGCTCCATTTATCAAAACAATGTGAGAATTTATCTAAATATCCACTATACAGGCAAACATCAAAGCAACGTAACACTCTCGTATCTTTAGTATAAAATCCAAATTTATTTTACCCTATAATCCGAAATTAACTTAAAATCAAGGTTTATGTTATACCCAAAAATCATTAGTTTAATTAACTAACATAAATATCTGTATCAAATACCGTTAAATAATATGAAATATGATAATAATTAACTCTAGGATTCAAAAGCCACACCCGAAAGTTGTTCCAAAATTCGACAATTGCTTGACTTAATCCAATAAGTAAGAAAAAAATATTTTAACTAAAATAAGAGTGTTTGTCTAATAATATCAAATGGTACTAAATTTAACAAGATTCTTGGCCAACGACCACATATAAATATTTTCTAAAAAAAATATTAACTGCAAATCCAAAATTAACTTAAAATCAGAGTTTATGTTATACCCAAAAATCATTAGTTTAATTCACCGACATAAATACCTGAATTAAATACCGTTAAATAGTCTAAAACATAACAATAATCAACTATAGGATCTAAAAGTCATACCCAAAAGTGGTTTCAAAATTCGACAATTGCTTAACTTAATCTAATAAGTTAGAAAAAATATCTTAACTAAAATAAGAGTATTTGTCTAATTATATCAAATGGTACTAAATTTAACAATATTCTCGGCCAATGACCGTATATAAACTTTAAGGTACCGGTTTTTAAAATATGATAATTATGAATAATTAAATTAATGTAAATGAATTGAGATCAAAGGACATGAAAAGCCCAAAGACTCAGAATTGACAAAATCGAAAATCAGTATTGTAAACCGTGAAATGTTAATCCACAAATAAGATTTTGAATTTTAAATTATGATAATCATGACTTATTAATTTTATATAATAAAAATTAGAATCCAAGGATATGAAATATTGGGTTAGAAGGGTAGAAACAGGTCCCAAACGGCCTGTACGCGAAGCAGGCTCGCTGAATGCGTGATCCACGCCGACCTGCGCCCAAGAACAAAACAAGTGTGATTTCTAGTAACGTGTGCCAGACACATACTCAGGGGGCCCCTGGGGCGCATTTAATAGAACTCCTCACTCAATGAGCGCTCGACGAGTGCTCAAGCATCGAACTGCATATAAATACGTGTTCGGGTTTGTGACCATTTATTTCCACACGTTTTCTGAGAGAGAGGAGAGAGAGAACGCGAAGGAGAAAAGAGAGGACAAAATTGAGGCTTTCAAGTTTGAATCCGATTTAGAGTTAGTTGGAAAAATTATAGATTGGGTCGAGGTAAGTGCATTCATATACTTTTCTTACTCTCTTTTTGATTTTCATTTGTTTCACTTAGGTATTTTCGTTCTGGTACTCACCCAAAGCATCTATTTTACGAAACCTATGACATGAGCATGAATATTTACTAATTTGTTGTCAAATTCGTTGATTTTATACGGTTTTGTATAACCCAAAAACCCTAGCCCACGTCCTGAAGCTTTTACTCATTTATTTTGGGGTTTTATGCATGGAATGGTTTTAGATAATCGAAACCCATGCATTGTATATGTTAATTTATCGATTAAATATCCGATTCGACAGTTTATAAGAAATTTCATTCACCAAAATCCTAACCCGCACCCAGACCGATTTCACCATCTATTTTTGATTTTATGCATAATTTAGCTTTAGATAATGGAAACGCATGACTTGAGCATACACATATGTGAATTTAATACCTGATTTCGTAGTTTTGACTGATTTTCGGACATAGAACCCTAACCCCACGCCCCCTTTGATTTTAACCGAATTAATTGTAGTTTATATATGATTTGGCTTTAGAAATTCGTAAACCTAACTTTATGGACGTATGTACTCCATAATTTGGTATTTATGCACATATATTTTATACATGTTAATTTTACGTGGTCTGGGAATATTATAGGACGTGAATTGAGATAATTATTCGCAAGTACGTTTCGTGTGTTATTTTATATATATTCTGAAAATTATGTTGCATATAAATGTGAAGGTATTTATTGTCCAGAAGCTCTAAGGTTACAATTGGCATACAGTGGTAAGAATTTCTTATATGTTCCAAGTTTTATGATGATTTATGTATATATTATGAATATGTTTATTTCATATGTTTCAAAAACCATGTCGTAAACCGTTTGTGAAATAATTATCGATCGGAAGCATTGTAATTCTATTTAGCATAATATGAACAGGATTTCTTAATTCTCCCAAGCTCCAAAGAAAATTATGCATTAAACTATGAACACGTGAGAACGTAAGCTCAGGAGAATATGAAAATATAAATCTGAATAAGTTTTATGAAAAAATAACTAAGAATGGATATTCTGCAATTAAGTGAAGTACTTATGAACCATTCTCTGGAATGACGAACCGATTGAAATGTATTATCAAGAATATTTTTTATTCAATTTAGTTGGGCTTATTTATTTCTGAATATTTTTGGTATGATAAAAATTAATTAAATATTATAAAAGTTTGAATGATATTTGGATTTGTTGGGCCAGTGCCTGAAGTGCCCCCATTTGGTCACCCGAGTATTAATTTAAGTATTAAAATTTAAAGAAAAATGAATAAATGTATAATAATAATAATAATAATAATAATAATAATAATAATAATAATAATAATAATAATAATAATAATAATAATAATAATAGGAGGGAAGGGGGAAGGGATTAATAGGAGGGAAGCGGGAAGGGATTTAAGGAAAGTAGAAGCAGAACGCGAAGAAGAGAGGAAGGAGGAGAGAGAGAGGGAGCTCGCATGTAGAGAGAAAACGAGGGGAAAATGAGGTTCTTGGGTCCGATTTCGAGCATGTGCCAATTAGAAAAGTGGTAGATCGGGTCGAGGCAAGTGTACTCATACTCTCCTTATTCTCTCTTTCGATTTTTATCAGTATTCTCTCTGATATTTTTGTTCCGGTACCACCCAAATCATGTAAATCACGGAACCCATAATTCTTGCATGAAGTGTTTGTTGTTTCATGTCCGATTTCCCCTTCGATCCGCACAGTTTAGCTTCGCCCAAACCCTAGAGCCACGCCCAGCACATGTAACCCCTTCATTTCAAATTTTATGCATGATTTGTCTTTAATTATGATTTACCCATATCTTAATTATGTATCTTTATCGGTTGGGTGTCCGAATTTTCAAATATTGACCCGTTTGGCACGTCCGAAAGCTCTAAAATGTGCTCTGACACTATTCATAAGAGGCAACTATAAAATTTTTCATGATTCTACCTTATTTAATTGTTATGTAAACTATATTTATTTACATATATTTAATTGTATACTTCAAAAAATATATATTTGTAATCCATTTGTGAAGAAAATATTATCTGAAAGCCTCTAAAGTTATATTATCTCTCGATGGTAAGAATTTCTATTCTTCTCTATATTTATGATATCTATGCATACAAATTAAATCATGAGAAGACTTAAATCTGAAAGAAAAAAAATCATGCAAGTATTCGGAGGGAATTTCACAATTTGTTATATGATTTATTTGTTCTTCCGGATGGAGAAATTTGCGAAAGAATCTTGGTAAACTTTCCCTCAAAGAATAAGAAATCATTAAATTAGAACCACAGATTTATATTACGTTGTGTCATATCCCTTGGCATGCGATTAATATTATAGTGAAGATTTAAGGATTATACTAGTCGCGTATTATAGCCGGTGATACTCTTGATAAGCCTTAGGATATTACTTGTGGAATGATGAAAAATTACCCCGGGCCCCGAGGGACATGAGGACATATTGTTATTACCCCATTTACAGGCATGATATGTAGATGACCCCCCTCTGGGTCTAAAATAAAAGCTCAAGACCTTAGATCATGTGGGATATCATGATCCTTTCCTCGTTCTCCCGCGCCTTTAGCTAGTAAGGCCTACTGGCCCCAGTTCACAAAGATAAATGTAAATTACTAAGTGGATTAAATCATGTTTCATATCTTCATGCATTCCTACTTATTGCTCCCATCCCATTCCCATTTCATTACACTTGCTGAGTATTTGTGTCACCCTTTCTTCTTCTTCCTTCCAGATAAGCACGCT
This sequence comes from Nepenthes gracilis, assembly GCA_033239525.1. Classification (NCBI taxonomy): domain Eukaryota; kingdom Viridiplantae; phylum Streptophyta; class Magnoliopsida; order Caryophyllales; family Nepenthaceae; genus Nepenthes; species Nepenthes gracilis. The sequence goes on along the minus strand of BSYO01000007.1, from coordinate 6,212,090 downwards.
CTTATGTCTGACGAGTCCGAGTAAGCCGTAAGCATGGGATAGGTAGCAAACATCGATTGCGAAGCTTTTTGGGACTTAGTTTTATAATTTTGTATGAGACAATAAACTTGTATTATTTATTTTGATACTCATGGTTACTAATATTTGTGATAATGATAATGGCTATGTAGTTTAGTTCTCCGCTGTATATGATGGATGTTTATACTTCTGTAGGTTATTGTGGTCTGTAACAGGTATCTAGTGACATCTCTCTTTGGCTAATATTGTGTTTAGATACACAGCGTTGGAATCACGAATAATATGTGGTAAATTGGATCCTGTGTGGTTTTGTATGCGGTTGTTGTATGTTGTTGGATATTGGAGTCATTTGAATGTATTTTGTGTATTGTATATGAGATTGTATAAGTTTTTATATTAACTTGACAGCCGTATTACAGACGAAACTCTGCCTGATTTTTGACAGAAAATACAGTCTATCACAATTGGTATTAGAGAAAGAGATGCCCTATGATTGATTTGGATCTTATGCAAAAGCTTAGGGTAGTATAGGCTAAGATTAGATAGACCGATATAGGTATGGAATGGCTAAGTTATGTTGGATAGTTCTAGTTACCCTAACCCTTGTAACTTAGATTAGAACTAAATTAGGATGGTAGTCTTATTTAATTGCATAAATTATAACGTCATAATCAGAAGTCGATCTTTTGACTAATTCATAATTGTTCTTATTTTAGAAGTGTCTTCAAAAGCTGATCTTGCCATCTAGACGTAGAGGCTCTCGAGGAGGTGGTCGGCCACAAGATCAGGAGGCCAAGTATTTGAATCTATTGGGACGAATGGACAACATTATTGAGAACATGGAGCAAAGAAATCTCACCCCTATTCCTACTTCGGCTCCTGTACACGCTCTTGTTAATCCTGAACCTTTTGTTTATGATCACTTTGTCCAAGAGTGAGTCCCAGAATTCTTGGGGAGCCTAACCCTATTAAAACAAACACATAGTTTGAGAGATTGAAGAAAATGTTCGCTGTCATTCGATGCCCCAATGAGGATCGGGTTCCTTTTTGTGTCCTATCGATTGGAGGGTGAGGTGCATTACTGGTGGCAAATGAAGAAGAGAGCCTTAGGGGTGTTTGAGGACGAGATTACTTGGCCGATGTTTGAGGAAGCATTCATGGAGACATATTTTCCTTCCAGCCTCCGTGTCCAAAAGGAGAAGGAGTTCATCCGTTTGAGGTAGGGTGGTCAAACCATGGCCAAGTACGATACCAAGTTTACTGAGTTGTCGTGGTTCACCTCTTATATGGTCGATGACGAGGAGAGGAAGGTGAGGAAGTTTTTGCAAGGCTTGCGGGATGACATCCGAAAGTAGTTGATGACCTTAAAGCTGACGACCTATGTAGACTTGTTGGATTGTGCCTTGATCCATGAGCAAGAGCTTGCTAAGGAAGAGTTTTTCAAGAAGTAGCCACCAGGCAAAAGTGGAATTGGTATTAGTTCTGGTGCATGTTCGGGGAGGCCATCCAAGAAAACAAGGTAGCCGAATTCTAATAAGAAGGGTAGTCAGACCTCTTCATCTTCTCAAGCTTAAATGGGTCCATGTCATTATTACGGGAAGATGCATGGAGTAGGCCTTATCTTAAATTGACGGACGACTGTTTCAATTGCGGCCAAGTGGGGCACAGGGTCAAGGAATGCCCTCATTTGCTTGAAGGTCTGTGTTCGAAGCCTATGGTACTAGGAAATGTCTTTGTAGTGTCCGCGAGTGAAGCCATGGCATCATATAATGTGGTTGAAGGTATTCTCTCCGTTTGTGGCATTTCTTGTACAGTGCTTTTTTATTCTGGGTCTACACATTCATTTATTTTTTCCTGATTTTCGTATCTATTGCATCCTCTTCCATGACTTTTAATTTCTCTTTGGTTGTATCAATGCCTATAGGATCTTTCGGCTATTTCGATGTTTCCTACCCTAGGTGTGTTGTTAAGGTTAATGGTTTCTCTTTGGTTGTCAATCTAATTCTTCTAGAGATGCATGATTTTGATATTATTTTGGGTATGGATTGGTTGTCAAGATATCATGCAACTATTGATTGCTTCCATAAGAGAGTGGTTTTTGTGATTCCAGAGTGTGTGTCCTTTTACTTTCAATCTAGTCTCCGGAATCAAAATGAGATGGAATTTATGAGATTAAGGCAATGGAGTATGTCGGTGATTGAGTATGATGCTAAATTTACTAAGCTATCCCGATTCTCGCCTTATTATGTAGAAGATAAATTAAGAAAGATGAAGAAGTTTCAATAACGCCTGCGGGATGATATCCGAAAATAACTGTCCATATTAAAGCTTGAGACGTATGCCAATATACTGGACAACGTAGTCATTTACGAAAAAGAAGTGAAAATAGAGAACTTCTACGCAAAGAGAGTAGCTAGCCGGGCAGGTGTTAGTGCGGGATTTGTTGGGGGATCTTTTTGGTCGTCCGAGAAGACAAGAACGACTGATAAAGGAAAGGGTGTTGTGTCAGCTCAGTCGATGGCTAATTTAAGGACGTCGGCTGCACACTGCACCACCTGTGAAAAGATACATCTAGGGCAGGCGTGCCGTCAGATGACAGGAGCTTGTTTCAAATGCAGACAGCAGGGCCACCTGATCAAGGATTGCCCGAGACTAGAGGGAAGAAATCCTACTATTTCGGCTAAGGCCTTTGCAGTGACTATCCAGGAACCGGAGGCATTGCCAAATATTGTGGAAGGTACTCTTTCTATTCGTAGAGTTCTTGCGTCTATTTTATTTGACTCAGGATCTACACACTCTTTTGTTTCTTTACGATTTGCGTGCCTTATTGCCACTATTTCTTCATATTGGATTATGAATTGTCTGTGTGTACCCCTACTGGATTTTCTATAATTACTGATGTTGTATATCCTAGATGTGTAATGGAAGCAGATGGGCAATGCTTAATTGTGAATTTGGTGTTACTAAACATGGGAGGTTTTCAAGTGATTCTGGAGATAGATTGCTAGCTAAAAACCAAGCCACCATTGATTGATTTATGAAGAGGGTTTATTTTAACATCCCTGGGATACAGACCTTTTTCTTCCAATGCATTAGAAAGAAAGAAATGTTGGTGTTGATCTCGGCCTTATATGCCAACCATCTGATGAGAAGCGGATGTAAAGCTTACTTGGCGTATGCCTGCACCACTGGGAGTCATAAGGTACCGGCTAAGGACATTTTAGTCATCTGCGATTTTGAGGATGTATTTCCTAAGGAGTTGCCTAGATTGTTTCCATATCGGGAGATTGAGTTTGAGATCTCTATTGTTTCTGGCGTCAGTCCAATTTCTAGGCCCTTATAAAATGGCCCATGTAGAGTTAAAGGAGTTAAGATTACAATTACAGGAGCTGTTGGATAAAGGTTTTATCAGGCCGAGTCTGTCTCCAAAGGGAGCACCGGTGTTATTTGTAAGGAAGAAAGATATGTCGTTGCGGCTTTGTGTTGATTATCGCGAATTAAACAAAATCACGATAAAAAATAAATATCCTTTACCATGTATTGATGACTTGTTTGATCAATTGTAAGGATCTCAGGTGTTCTTAAAGATTGATTTAAGGTCCAGTTATCATCAGTTGAGGAATAACCCGAAGGACGTGGCCAAAACTTCTTTTCGGACAAGATACAGCCACTATGAATTCCTCGTTATGCCCTTTGGGCTTACAAACGCTCCTACTTCCTTTATGGATCTGATGAATAGAGTATTCAGGCAGTATTTATAAATTTGTGGTGGTTTTTATTGATGATATTCTAATCTATTCAAGGGACTATGAGGAGCATGAGACTCATCTAAGGATAGTACTTCAAGTGCTCCGTGAAAAAAAGTTATATGCTAAGTTAGAAAAATGTGAATTCTAGTTAGAGAAGGTGATACTTTTGAGACATGTAATTTTTGACGGTGGTATTTCTGTGGATCCAAAGAAAGTAGAGGCTGTTACTAACTGGAGTAGGCCGACTTATTTAACCAAGGTTAGAAGCTTTCTGGGAATGGCGAGCTACTACCAGCGATTTGTGAAAAACTTTTCACAAATTGCTATGCCCCTGACTCGATTACTGAAGAAGGAAGTTGAATTTGGATGGACTGAAGAGTGTGATCAGAGTTTTCAGGAGCTAAAGGATCGCCTGACTACTGCTCTAGTATTGGTGATTCCAGAAGGATCAGGAGGCTATGAGGTGTATTGTAACGCCTCTAAGGCAGGCTTGGGATATGTATTGATGCAGCATGGTAGGGTGGTAGCTTACGGGTCTAGACAACTGAAGGAGCATGAAAAGAACTACTCTACCCATGATCTAGAGCTGGCTGCTGTGGTGTCTGCCTTAAAAATTTGGAGGCATTACCTTGTATGGTGAAATATTTTTTTTGTATATTTTGATCACAAAAGCCTGAAATATCTATTTTTCCAAAAGGAGCTTAATATGAGGCAAAGGAGGTGGCTTGATTTCTTAAAGGATTACGATTGTGAGATGCAGTATAAGCCTGGAAAGGCTAATGTCGTTGCGGATGCATTAAGTTGACAGTCAGAAATTGTGGATTGATTGCAAATCAAATAAATAGAATTATTAGACTATCTAAAATAATGTGATGTCCAGCGATATGCTAAGGGTAATAGGATACTCCCGTCTTATCTTCAGATCTAACCTGAGATTATTGGTGAAGTTAGGGAAAAGCAAGTTAATGATCCGTTCCTTACAGAAATTGCAAGTGACTTGAGTAAGGAGTCTCAAGTTGAATTCAATATCCGAACGGATAGAGTATTAAGGTTTAGAGACCGATTATGTGTGCCAGATGATAAGGAGTTAAAAGAAAATATTTTAAAGGAAGCCCACCTGTCTAGATATACCATCCATCCCGGAACAAATAAAATGTATCAAAACTTGAAGAAAACTTTTTGGTGGAGGAACATAAATAGGGACATCGTGGCCTATGAGGAGAAATTCCTCGTATGTCAGCAATTAAAGGCAGAAAGGAGAAAACCTTCCGGGTTATTATAGTTAATGCTGATCTTAAGATAGAAATGGGAAGATATTGCTATAGATTTTATATTGGGTCTGCCAATGACTCCTAGAAATCACGATGTCGTTTGGATTATAGTTGATCGGCTGACAAAGCATCCCACTTCTTGACAATTAAGACGACCTATTCGCGTGATAAGTTGGCTCAGCTATATGTAAACGAGATCGTGGGACTACATGGAATTCCTGCCTCTATTATATCTAATAGGGATCCTCGTTTTGCCTCAAAGTTTTGAAAAAGTTTGCATAAAGAATTGTGGACTGAATTGAAATTTAGTACTACTTATCACCCTTAGACGGATGGCCAGTCTGAGCGAACTATACAGATTCTTGAGGATGTGTTGAGAGCTTCTGTATTAGAAATGAAAGGCACTTGAGATACTCACCTGGCACTGGCAGAATTTGCCTATAATAATAGTTATCAGGCTAGTATCGGTATAGCGTATTTTGAGGCTCTATGTGGACGAAAATGTAGGTCGTCGATTCACTGGAAAGAAACCGAAGATAGAAGGATTTTGGGTCCGAAAATCATAAAGGAAACGGCTGAGAAAATAAATCTAATCCATAATAATTTGATGATCGCTCAAAACAGATAGAAAAGCTATGCGGATAAAAGGAGAACATAATTGAGGTTTGAGACTGGAGATTTTGTTTTTTTTGAAAGTCTCACCATCTAAGGGAACATTGCGGTTCTGAGTGAATGGTAAACTCAAGCCGCAATTTATTGGTCCTTTTGAGGTTCTGGGAAAGATCGGAGAAGTAGCCTACAAACTATCACTACCGCAAAGTCTAACCGGAGTACATGACGTGTTCCATGTATCCATGCTCCGAAAGTATGTTTATGATCCGACACACATAATTGAATTTGAACCCTTGGAAATCAACAAAGATTTATCCTACGTCGAGGAGCCACTACAAATTCTCGACAGGAAAGAGCAAAAGCTGCGTACAAGGACGGTTCCTCTGGTAAATGTGCTCTAGAGAAATCACTGCCTTAAGAAAGCCACCTGGGAACGAGAAGAAGAAATCCGAAGCAAATATCTTCATTTGTTTAAATAAGGTATGTAACCTTATTTAAATTTCAGAGATAAAATTTTTTTAAGTAGGGGAGAATTATGAGATCTCGAAATCACAGAAGCTTACAATCAAAGTAAAATATTGCTACTTAAAAATCAAAGTGTTTTGATTTCGACTTAAACCGGAGTGGCCTTACACTACTAGAAGACTTGAACTAATAGTAATCAAAATGTTGACCAGAGTCATGATATTGACCCGCGTCAAAATGTTGACAACGTCGAGATATTGACCATCGTCAAAATGTTGACCAGTGTCAAGACGTTGACCGGCGTTGAGATGTTGACCAGAAGGTTCACCGAATGGTTGACCGATTTTTAGAAATATTAATCAACCTTGAATAAGAGAAGAGAAACGTTGGCCAACTTAAGTAAAAGTTGGCCAGATTAGAATAAGAAGCGTTGAACAAAAAAGTTGACCAATAGAAAAGTTGACAGACTTTGGAGAAAATGTTGACCAGCTAGAATTGACTACCGAATTCAGAAGACAATGGCCAACTTTGTTGTTAGGTCCCAACTAGATCTCAATCTAATCAGAGCAAGTGAACTACCCCGTTGACCTTCTAGATTAAAGTACCAAGTAGGTAACTCACCCTATTCACTTCCACCTAACCCCTGAAGGGAAGTACTAAGTAGGTAACTCACCCCACTTACTCCACCTAATCCCTTCTCTTTATATTAGTAGGCTCCAGTTGAGAGACGGGTGTGGAAGTTCCTGGTGAGGAAGAAGGGTAAGGAGTGAAGAAGGAGAAAAAGTTTCAAGTTAGTCAGAATGGGCGGTCAACAGTCAAAAAGTGTACCTTTTTTTTTAACTCAAATTTTACTTCTGTTTTCAAATCCCGACTGAAAGAGAAAAATTGCAAGTGTTTTCTTCAGATTTAAATGCTTCAGCATGTAGTGTATTAGACTTGCCGTTTTAATTACTACTTGATAAGCTGCATCACTGACGTCATGCTTGCCTTACGATCAGACTGAAAATATGACTTTGATTTCATGGTTAATCCATACATTCTGCTTTCTGCTTACCGTTTTTTTATCAACCATGATTGAACTTGAATTGTATAAAAATAGAAAAGTAAACCTGCTTTGACTCATAACGTTATAATTATTGACCAGAATGAGATTTATGGATTTGAAATCGGCTTCATATTAACTGAAAATCTTTATACTTGATCATAATAAGAAAAATAAAAATAAAATCGGCTTCATAATATGACGACCAAAAGCTTTGTGCCCGTCCGGAATATGAACTAAAGAAAAAGTGAACCGGCCTTATGACAAGATAAATAAAATCAGACTTTAGAACTGGGAGATAAAGTTCTTCGGCATGCTTTAGAATATTATGGTGGTAATCAAGGATAACGAAAGGGAGCCATCCTCAAGGCTTTGTACAATAAGGAAATAAGAGCCGCCCTCAAGCTTCGTTCAAGGAGGAAGTGAGAGCCGTCCTTAGGGTTTTGTACAATGAGGTATTGCCATGATTGTGAGGAGATGTGCACAATCTATCCTCGATTATTGCCCCCCTCCCTAACAATGTCCCTTATTGATAAAAATAAAAGAGAAGAGAAATTTTATAAGACCGACTCTGTTTTCTATCCCGATTTTTAGTATTTTTGATTGCTTCGACCTCCCTGATTTCTTGCATTATGTAATTGTCATGATCCGGTCGATTATTATTTTATAATATTCATATTGTATATGTATCTATATCCGCCTTACAGCATAAGCGCTTTACGGAAGATCTGCATGTACCTTGTTGAGTTCCGTTTCACTGTTTTCTATTTTTTCCCCCTCCAAATGAAACTATAGAGCTCATGCTTGATGAGATGGATTGACTAGAGCACCATCTGAATGATTTTAAGGACTCGGAAGCATATTTTGGAATTACTCGGAAGAAACAATTTTACTGTAATGATTCGGTCGAAATATATATATTTTTGTAATTGGACTTTTATGATTATGTATGCAAAAAAATGAGTTTTATGGATATCAATGTAAACGCTTCGGCAGGTTAATAGATCAGCTTCCGTTACATATTTTATAGATATTATGTATGGGTCCTAGATAGTATCTGTGATTCTGTAATCGGTAGGCACGACTGGCTCGGACCAGATGACCGAAACCTTGGTGTCAGTTCCAGGAGATCACTGGCAGAATGCAAAAAAAATCCGTTCCGTCATAGGATTTGACGTGATACATCGTTATCCGGTGAGTAATTTATTTGTACATTTTAGATGGAGCTAGCGTTATCCGGTGAGTAGTTTATTTGTACGTTTTAGATGGAGCCAGTCATATTCGATTCCTTGGTTCAGAGTTTGACTGAGTTGTACTCGGGTCTTGATTCGACCGAGTGTAGGCCTTTGATCCGTGTATGGAGATCTTATGGTTTTATTTTGTTATATAGATGAGTTGTCATCCTGTTTAGATACTTTTCTTACGATATTTTAAAGTAGATCATATTTATATTATTCGAAGGGTTATCCGATGAAGTACTATGTTGGTTTTGATTTGTTGGGTCCCATATTTTGGTTTATCACACCGAAATTTTAGGATTTAATATTTATTATTAAATTTATTTATAGTTTAATTTCATGAACGATAATTAATTAGACTTGTTAAATTTCAAAACGTGACACGAAGATCTTTCGTCAATCTTCTATAATAGTTATTTCTTAAAATAAAGAATAATCTCCACAAATAAGCATATTTTCTAGAATTTAGAAACAAATAACCTGACTTAAATATTATTGTGGAGCTTCCACAAAATCTTTGCATAAAGTGGAAATGCAGAAAGGTATTTTCAATAAATTTAAGCAAATTTTAGAATAATTAACATATCATGAACAAAGGATTTCAAAATCTGAAAAAATTATGAGAGAAAAGCCATACATTTAAGCAAAACACCAAAGGAAAACATAAATGATCGCATTCATGGCTGAATAAACAGGAATATTTCATATTTAAATCGAGAAATGAAAAACTTGTAAAAATTTAGAAAGAAAGTGAAAGAAATTATCACAATCCCGACACAAATATGCAAAAAATATCTACATATATATATAACCAAATATTTATCTAATACTAGGCCATAAAAACCTTTGTGAAATAAAAACCATAAGACAATCCATAATAATAATTATCTAATAGGTCCTAGAGATGGTCAACATTCCACGATTGGCCCAAAATTCATAAATTCTTGAAAAATATGCTTAAGGTAAAATATCTCAAATTGATTAACAATTTCTAAATACTAAACTGAAATACAAATAAAAACCTAAAACTATTCCCTCACAATTATCCCTCCATTTAATCATACAAGAAATCCAAGCCAACTAATTTGAAAAAGGATTATAAAATATAGTAATAGTAATCTAACACTCAACAAAATATTTATGTATATACATACATACTTTGAATTTCTCTAATTTTGCTCCTTCTACAACCCTCTCTCTCTCTCTCTTTTTCTTTGCCTTTCTCTCTCTTGCTCTATTTTCTTTCCCCTTCTACAACCAATTTTTATTTTATTTTTGAATTTTATTTGTCTCTGTTATTTCAGCACAAATTTTATTTTAAGTAAAAAATGTATACAAGATATGATGAAAAACTCAAAGATTATCCATGAATGAATTTTTTATATTTATGATCATATAATTTATCCAAATTACACGCTTATTATTATTATAGGACTTGATCAGTTTAATTGCAATTTATGTAGAGAATAAACAAAAAGTTGGTAACAAAATTCTATAAAATAAGCCGATAATATAATTTTTTAAAAAAATGAAAAAGCTATTTTCATTATATTTTTTTCCATTTTCTCTCTTGGTTATTACGATGTACTTAAATGTGCTTTCGAAGATATATTGGGATATGACAGTAAAATTATTCAATGATATTTTATAAAAATAACCTTTTTATAATACAAAAATAAGCTTATATAAATATAACTCTCGAAGTCTTATGAGGCCAGAGAATCCAGTAATGAGAACGTTTATTATATAGATATAGGAAAATAGGTTGCCTCAATTATAACTTTCATTTTTAAAAATTTTCTAATAGCTTAAAACTGTTTTATTTATTATTTATTTATAATTTACAACAATTCAAAACTTCCTGTGTTTTATTTAAAAAAAAATAAGAAAGAAAAAACTTATAACAAGATGGATTAATTTATTTAAATTTTTTTGAGGAAATATTGAACTAATTTTTAATTTATTTATAAACCAATTTAAAATGAACGATAAACATGCCCTTGTTATTATAAAAAAGAGATTATTTTTTAGTCTTCTTCACCTTGTCTTGTCATGCAGTTATAGCCAATAATTTAATGTGCTTGTAACATTTTTTGATCAATGATATTTTATCGTCAAAAAATTCATTTAATTCACGATCGATGGATCGACGATTAGGCAATACTTCTAATCGGCGTTGGCTGATCATTACGATCTATAATAGAGAAAGCTTTAGTTAATTAATATTGATTATTAAAGGGCAGCTTTTTGGCTTTTTTTTCGGTACCAACAAATATATTTTTATTGTACCAATGATTTATTCATAATAATTCTGCGTAATTCTTGTTGAACTAATTAAGTGGAGTTGATTAAGGCAATGATTTTGAAGATAGAAATCATTTTAGATTGTTTTTAATTAATAATTTTGGTAGTTATTTAAGTATTTGTTCCATAGTTAGTTATATTTACAAATAAAACAAACTTAAATAATTGATTATTTTACTAAACTAATATGAAGTATCGGCTGGACAATATGCAACGTCTAGGCACGAATAATGGTCAATAGCATTAAAAATAGCAGTACTAAAGAACCCCTTTAAATTAATTTTGATTTGAAAATAAAATGGTAATAATAATAATAAAGACAGTTTCTTTTATTTTTTTAATAAAAAAATTTTAAATTATTTTATTTTAAATTTTAAAAATTTTGAAATTGATGAGCTTTGGTCAGCACGTGCCCTTCCTCTTTGCTATAGTTTTTGACCGCTAATTTGTTATCTATGAAAAAGCCAGATCGAGCTGTAATATATATTTTTTTAAACAAAAATTGACAGCTTATCCCGAAAACAATTCAATGACAGTGATTTAAAACTAAAATTATAATGATGGTGACTTCTTTTTTATTTTTGCAATGAGTACCTAATGCTAAAAATTTTAGTGGTTAATATTAATTATAATTTTAGATATGGATTAGTTCATATGCTATAATATAATGTAAATGACTTTTATAAGATGATATATTTTTTTATTTTGGGTTTTGAGTCTTTATTTTTTAGGGAATAAATATAAAAAGCCAACATATATAATTTCCATTCTGCATGCATGTCATTCATTAAAAGAAAGGTGTCAAGTGTACCTTGCCTATTTTACCATCATCGGAAGTTATAATGTGCTAACTGATGAGATTTCGATGATAAGAAAAAGAGGTTGTATTTTCTAATGACCTATCTAAGTTGCTGCCAAGTGGGGAGATCAAATTTGATAAAAGTGATACGATGATCGAATTTTACTGCTATAATTTATTATTTAACAAATAATATTAAATTAAACCAAATGGAAAATGAGTATTACAACATTAAGGAATTATGATGGGGTATGGTATATTGCTGATCGATTAATGAAGTTGGCTTAGATTATTGTCATTAGGATGGCACTATCATGGTACCATTTGGCAAGCTTGCATATAAGATAAAGTAGTCAGATTTTATAGGATTGTATATAAATTAATTATGTTTCTCATGTGTCAGTGTTTTACAAATATGTTTATTACCCTTCGTATATTATTGAGTATGAACTATTGATGATCAATTAAAGTTTAATGCATATTGTAGAACTGATCTAAATTGTAAGATGACGGTATCAAGTGAACCATGCTAAAGTTATTCCTTTGATTAAAGTATTATAGTAAAATCATTCTTTTAAAAAAGTTATGTGGGAGCAAAAAGATGAGATCCGAGAGAAATTCTCTTATTTTGTTATTCATTGATGTATATAAATTTTGAGGATAAAATTTTATAAGAAGAAAAAAAATTTAAAATCCAAGCCCTAAGATTTTGAATTAGAAATTAGGTGTTGGACTATAATAGTGCAGCCATAAACGACACCTGATATGCACCTGAGCAGCACATGAGTATATTGTATGTAGAATCATTGCCCGTGATATGTACACGATAGACATTCATACGTTTGATCTAGAATCATGGCACCTTAAGGGCACTTATGCACAAGATAAAATAAGCCTTTGCACATGTCCCACTTATGAGTGAGAAATGTACAATAGTCTGTTATTTAAGAAATTTTTACTAATTTTTTATATATTTATTATAAATTTTGAGAGGAAAGAAGAAGGAGAAGAGAAGAAAAAAAGATTAAGAGAGATGAAGAATGACAACTTAAATTTGAAGTGTACTCAAGTAAATATTTGGTAAATTTAAGTAAGATTAAGTTCATTTAAATTATTTCTTAATTTATTATTAAATTATTTTAAAAAAAATGTTAGTATTTATTATTCAAATATTTATGCATATAATATTTACTTACTTCTTTTTATATTATCTTATAAACATATTAGTTTTGTTTCCTTCCCTTGTGATTTTGAAGACTTGTTCTCAATTTAAGTATATTATCTTAAAATTTTAAAATTTTTAAGAAATTATTCTTACGTGTCTTTTTATACAAGTATTTTAGTGAGAATTCTATTTTAATTTTGATAAAGATAATGTATTTTTCCAACTATGAGAAAAAATAAGTATATTTGGTTTTTAATGTAAAATTTTTCATTTTGGTTAAATAAGAGCCATTATACAAAATTAATAAAATGTAGTCAGATAATCTTAATATATTATTTATAAATTAAAGATTGAACCTAATATCTACGGGTTAGAAATGTGATGTTTAATTCTAACTATAAGAAATAATATATAGTTATCACACCCACGAATTGAAGATAGTGGTGCATAGGATTTAGTTATATGGAAGTAATTATAACTTAATCTTTGATATTGTACATTTATTGATAAGGTTATCACCTATTTTTAATTCTTATATTTTCATATAATATAAGTTATTTTCAGTTGTCAATAGTTGTTGGAGATATTAAGTTATGATATTTTAATCTGCCCATGGAAGCACAACATGGGAATTGACTAATAATTTATGTGACTAATATTACTTACTGACTGTGATTTAAAAATAAAAATATAATGATGGTGGCTATTTTTTATTTCGCAGTGAGTATCTCATGCTAATAATTTTAGTGACTAATATTAATCACAACATATTTAAATATACTAATCCATATCCTCGGTGCTATATAAAGAACCTCTACCTCAAGAGTCCCATAAAACAAAGTTTATACACGAGAGAGAGAGGGTTAAAAATAGTATACCTATAATCATTATTGAAGATGAATTTTGGAGCCATGGTTAGCAAAGATGAAGCGAGCGACATATTAGAAGCACAAGCTCTTATTTGGAAACACATCTTCAGCTATGTTAATTCGATGTCGTTGAATTGTATTGTTGAACTCGGTATTCCAGATGCAATTTATAAGTATGAAAAGCCGATGAGTCTTTCTGTACTTGCATCCATGCTTCCTATCAATTCAGAAAAGATTCAATCGCTTAGTCGGCTCATGCGTATCGTAACTCAATCGGCTTCTTCTATGGGAGAGAAATATATTGCTCAAGATGGAAATGAAGAGGAAGTGTATCAGCTAACAAAGTTGGACAACTTCTCTTAAAGAGAACCCGTTGTCCATGATTCCTTTCTTGTCTAGGACTCTTAATGAAACTCGCGTAAAGTCTTGTCTTTTTAAGTAATTGGTTCCAGAATGGGGACTATACAGCATTTCAATACATTTATTTCTTAAAGTTTAAAAAATTGATGAATTTAGTTATCACATCAAGTTAAACATGGACCAAGTGGGAGAATATAAGCTTCATGCCCAAATTCTGGCCCAATTAACTGAGTCTGGCCCACGAGCCGATCGAGCCAAGCCGAGCGAGCCAAACGGCTTCATCTAAGGATCGGAGCCGAGCCGATTCGAGCCGTTTGCTGGTTTCGTTCTCTTCGTCTTCCTCGATCTATTTGTAACCTTCAGGTGTTTAACTCAGTTAATTGCTGAAGCATTTGTGGTCCATTAAGTAGTGATAACTCTCCCATTAAGTCAATTAATCAATTTTGGCCGTTTTGAGTACCAAACGCTCGGTTGAGACGGGTGATGGTTTCGCCTATAAATTGAGCATTCTGACTTTGTCCCTGACACCCAACTCATGCAATACACCATCTAAACGAGTGAAGGAGTGTCCAGAAGTACGGAGCCCGTCCGAATCGAACGTCCGAAAACAGAGCACCAAATGGCCGGAGGTATATTAATCGATTCTAAATTTCGCTTTTGTGGTTGTTTTAGCCACATAAATTTCTAACAAGATAATGTATAGATTCTTAGCACTAGCATTGTCCCGCACAATTCACTGTGGCTGCCACCAGTAGACCCAGCGACATCCTGGGATAAATCAATGTAATTTAAGAGGAATCAATAAAAGGACATTATTTCAACTATAGGATCAGAATGTAATGGGTTATGATTACCAAAAAGTTGTATAGCAGTGCCTACATAATAACAATGAAGATTTATTAGTATCCTTGGTAAACAAAATATGATGCATATTATTTCTTAAGTAATTCGAAAATAAGCATGCAAAATAAGTCAATGCATCATATTAGTGTCCTTGGTATTAGATTATGCCGTGCAGAAGTTGCTTCTAACTTAGGTCACAATTATGATGGACTGGATCGAGTGACCCCCGAAGGCATGGTCTTAGAGGTGAAAGGCGCTCTCTAAACCCCCGTAAGCTCTAGTTTATAAACCTAAATTACCAGTTTATAAAGGCTCGTTCCCTTGTTAACAACACTTTAACATTTTGGGCTTGAGTTGCTGTGATATCCTCTGCTGCTGAAATATTGGTGCAAATATATGTTTTAAAGAAATATGTGGAGTATGCTCATCCCACACGAGTTAGGAGTCTCTATCCCTCTGAAGGAGGATTTAATTCAACCTCTTCCAATTGTGACTTTCTAATTAATATTGGGCTATCAAGATTTTAAGAAAAACCAAGCAACATTTCTTTCTCAAAAGATACTGTTCAATGGTCGGACGGCTGCAGCTGTAAAGAGTTGAATCGGTTCCTCTTGGAGGGGTAGGGTCCCAATTGTCCATCCATGCTATCAGGTTTACACAAAAAATATATAAATAGATGAGAAATTATATCCAAGCCATGAATGCCATTATCAACTACCAGAGAAAAGATTATAAGTGTTGTAAAGAATTACGTGCATTAATCTTATTATAATGTGTATATATCTATATATATTTTTTGGGTGTAGTCTTGTAAAATGCAGTGGATGATCTAACGCAAGGTTCTTTGGTGATTTCAGGTTTTCAATGAGATAGGAAAGCTTACAAGAGTGAAGAAGATGATGGAAGCAGCTGGCCGACCATTTTAGCAGGCAAGTAGTATCATATATTTATCAAGTGTAGAGAGTTTCAGCTTTCCCTACCCCAAAACCTTGCTCTAACAAGGCTTTCACCTGCATTTTCTGGTTCATTCTTCTTCACTGTTGTGATATGCATTATTTGAAGATAAAAATAGGTATGAAAATCAGAGGTTGTGTAACTTGACTCCAGTGCAGGGGAAATCTATAGTGAGACTATTGGATCAAGCATTCTACTCTGTGCCTCTAATTAGATGAAGAGTCGTATTTGTAATCATTTTCTTTTCAGCTGTACGCCTAAAAAGGATAGCTTAGTACATGATGCTTTTACAGCATAGGATTTGAGAAAGGTTAAATAAACGGCGTCTTACGCGTCCATGTATATTACAGAGGGATAGCATTCGTGGTTTTAACCTTTGGTGACTGACACTTGACAAACAAGAAGCTTAATCCTGTTTGCTTGGATTAGCACCAACAAAAACTGCTCGCATTGTAAAAGAATGGAAGCACTCATAAGCTACTTATGTTCTGTGCAAGGAGGCATAAACTTATCAGCATGATTACAGCTCCTCAAACTTCTCTAATGCATTGCCACTCATAATCCAATAACAATTATGAGCTAAAATTTAATAGCAATGTTTCAGTTGCTCAAGGAATACAAGCCACAACACTGCTTAGGCCATGCTCTGCGTGCTAGCATGTAAGGAAGTCGTAACTGGTTGGTAACTGCCAGCATAACAGTTTGGTATCGTCTTCAGGATACATACACAAATAAGAATTTGGACTCCGACCAAACCAAGCTATAATTGAAAAGAGAAACTACAGTCTCAACTAAAAGGCAGCAGTCAACATTCAACTATAAGATTGAAGAAAATATTAAAAAATTTAACCAACAAATTATTATATTTTAATAATTATAAGGTAGATTTACAGTTGTTTTAAGAAATTGAAGAGATTGCTCACCTGATTTGCGACGATGAACAGTGACGACAACTCCAAATAGTGTAGATGGACAACGGCGATCAGATGTAACGGCCACGGCAACAGTAGCTAGCTTTCTCAGGTGACGGCAACGGCTATAGAAGTACCGACAACTGTTGGATAGCGACGCTCGGCAAAATGAAGGCCAGAAGAGGAAGAGAGGAAGAGACTATGACGCTTGGCAAAATGAAGAGAAGCTTGAACGAGACAACGGTTTATATGCCTCCTTTGCCTACGGCCGTTGGATGACTTCTCATCCAACGGCTGCATGTTACTCTTTTTTTTAATTAAAAAAATAAATTCCACATGGCTAACGGCATTTGGTGGAATCTTCCAAAGAAGTTAAAACGGGCAGATGGCATTTTCAATTTCCAAACATTTATTTAGTAAATTTTATAAGATTTAAATTTTAAAAATAATAATTTAATAAATAAATTATAACTTTTTTTTAATATTTTTAAGTATTGGGATATATTTTTTATAATTAGTAATAATATATTTTTATCACTCTTATTTTTATTATTTAGTATTAATTATTTTATTATTCATAAATTATTATTTATTTAATTTTAAACTTTTAATGATAAAATAATATTTTTGTCACTAAATTATAAATATTGATTACTAATAGTGATAAAAATATATTTGTCACTAATTTTTTGTCACTAAATATTAGTTTTTTTGTAGTGATAAGAGGTGTATGTATGTTATAGATATGTAAATCTTTTTTACGTAGATAATATATAATTAAACATAAATTTTGAATTAATTCCTCTGAAATTTCTCAATTGGCCTTATTAATTTATTTATTACCTAATGTGACTCAATTATCTATCTAAGAGTAGATAGCATTTTTATATTTTCAATAATATTAATAATATAATAGCTTAACTTACTATGTTTAAAAAATAAAATTGAAAATTTATTCATGTCACGATCCCAATTCATTCATAAAAAATAACTAAAAATTATAATTTATAACTTGAATGTTGACGTTGCACAAACCATTAAAAAATTTCAAACTCATCCAACGTAAAATATAGTTGTCAGGGAATAAGGTGAAAACATCCTGTTTAGCCTGAGCCTCTTGTGGCTGCTCCATTTATCAAAATAACATGGGAATTTATCTAAATATCTACTATGCAAACAAACATCAAAGCATCCTAAAACTATCATTTGTTTTACTCAAAAATTAGAGTCTTTGTTATACTCAAAAATTATTTGTTTAATTAACCGACTTATACCCAAATCAAAATTTTGGAATGCAAAATTATATTAAATATCATTCAACGGTCTAATAATAATAATAATAACTAACTATAGGATCCAAAATTCACTTACAAAAATAGCTTCAAAACTCAACAACTGCTTGATTTAATCCAATAAGTAAAGAAAATATCTTAACTGAAAGCAAAGTATTCATCTCATAATATCAAATGGTACTGAATTTAACAATATTCTTAGCCGGCGCCATATACAAATATTCTTTGAAATCAAAATGTCAACTACTAATAATTACAATTTGATTAAAACATTCTGAAACAAGTCTCCCAAAACCTTTCTTCAATCAAAAATTCTTTGTAAGTTTATTCAGGTTCGCTAATTTAAAAGGTCAAAAAATAATGATAAGTGTTAGAGACATTTGTCTAATTGGCATATTCCGTGGCCATATGTATTATTGTATCGATGTCGGGTTGTGGGTTGTCGGGTTACAGTCCGTTCTGTCCTCAAATCGCTCGAGCCCGTTCGAAGCCTCCCCGCTCGCCTAGGGCTCGATACCCGCTCGAGCCCAAAATCCAGAATGTACCCCGCTCGCCGTGCGCTCGATACCCACTTGAGCTCAAAAACCAGAATGGTTCCCGCTCGTTGTGCGCTTGATACCCGCTCGAGCGCACGTAGGGTTTCTCTGGAAACCCTCCGTCCACTCGCCGCGTGCTCGAGCGCCGTGCAACGGGCAAATTTTTAAATGAAATTTTGGAGCTTTCTATAAATACCCGGCTTATATTTTGGAATCCTAACTAGTGAGAAACGACTCTGGAGTGTTTATTGCTCAGCCTCTTTTGAGAAGAAAGTTCCTTATGCTCCATTGATATTGCTCCTCTTGAGAAAACCTAAAGTTACAAGATTGATCTTCATGTTCAAATAAGTTTTCTCATCACCTTACTTTAACCATTGAAACACTGCCTTCTACCTTCATTGGAGACATTAGTTCGTGAAGAAGGAAATCCGATCGTGTTTGGCAATTCAAGTGGCCAAAGAGGGAAGATTGACGTGAAGACCGGAAGGTATCCGGTTCCGTTGTCGCAGGCAAATCCAAGGAGTTCCTTGGTAGGGATCACGAGACGGGAGTAAGTCGATTAGGTTAGCGCGTCGTTACCACCCGATCTGTAAGTTGATTTTCATAGTGCATTGCTTCCCTAGCCATTGAAATCCGAAGGGTTTTTCTCGATTACCGTGGGTATCGAATTTTTCCTTCGTCACCAAAAATCGTGTCTTTATATTTCTGCTTACGTTTCTTTTACTGTGCATGATTATTAGCATCGTTGGCATCTAGTACTAAATATCCTTCACGTATATTGGATATTTATTATATACTACTTCCGCTATATTTTTCGGGGTCGAAATTTGATTGTATCTCGTTAGCACAAAAACGCTCTTTTTCAATTGGTATCAGAGACTCACCCCGATCCACGACCCCGCTCTAGATGTATACGAGTGAATCTCTCTCCGTACCTCCCTTCTTTGATGGGAACAATTATGCCTATTGGAAAGTCTGGATGAGAGCCTTTCTAAAATCTCTGGATGAGTGTGTTTGGGCAAGTACCCAAGTTGGGTGGACTCCACCCACCAGTTCCATTGGTAACGAACCAAAAGTATTATCTTTATGGACCAAAGAGAAACTTGATGCATGTAATTGGAACAGTAAGAGGCTACATGCTATTTTTATGACTGTATCTCCTGATGAATTTAAACTCATCTCAATGTGTGAAACATCAAAAGAAGCATGAGACATTCTAGAAATCACTCATGAAGGTACTAAATTAGTTAAAAATTCAAAAATGCAAATGCTCACAACTAGATTTGAAGAAATAAGAATGAAAGATGATGAGACATTTGATAAATTCTATACACAATTAAATGATATTGTAAATTCTACTTTTAATTTAGGAGAACGAATCCCGAAAAATAGAATTGTTAGAAAAGTTCTACAATATTTGTCCAAACAATTTAGACCAAAAGTTTCTGCAAATTGAAGAAAGTAAAGACTTAGACAAATTAAAAATAGAAGAATTGGTAGTACCCCTATAAACTTATGAGCACACATTGTCACAGTCAAGGTAAAATAAATCAATTGCTTTAAAATCAAGTAGGGAAGAGAGAAACCGGGATTCTGATGAAGAATCGTATAACGATGGCAAATTTTCCTTATTTGTTAAAAATTTTAAAAAGTTTTTGAAGACAAATAGATCTTCATCAAACAAATTTGATGTGGACTTAAAATGTTCACCTAAATTTGAGAAGAAAGACCGACGTGAACTCAATGATTTCAAATAAAAAACGACTCAAGGAGTTCAATGTCATGAATGTAAAGGTTTTGGTCACTATCGGGCTGAATGTCCAAACCTTAAACGCCAACAAGGTCAAGCTTTTAAAGCTAATGTAACATTAAGCGATGACGAAGAAGAAGAAGGTAAAAAATGTTCTGAAAATGGCCCTGTCAAGTACATTGCGTTTATGACCTCAATGTGTGACAATACTATAGAGAATATTAATCAATCTGATGACTCTGAGGTTGAGTCAGAAGCTGAATTTGATGGCCTTCAAGAAGCATATGATAAACTATTTAGGAAATGTTTGAAAGTAAAGAAATTAAATAGAACCCTAAACGATAGGATAATAGATTTGAAAAAAGAAAACTTATCTCTACAATCCAAGTTAGATGCTAAAAGCCAAGAAATTGAGAATCTGAAAATCTCATTTTCTAAAGAAATCACGACTTTGGAATCTGAACTTGAGGCCACGAGAAAAGATTTGAAACAATTCTTAAATGGGACAGCAAAACTTGATCATATGCTCGGGTTGGGTAAAATTGGAGAAAATAAATATGGGTTGGGATATGTTGAGAATATATTCCGAAATGACGTGAAACCTAAAACAATTTTTATTTCGACCATGAAAATGCCACACCCACACACTAACACATCAAAAGTCACTAAGCAACCAGCTCGACGTGTGGCTACCAAACTTGACTCAACTCATTTGCCAAATTTACTTAATCAAAAAATGCTGAATAAATCATCAAAATCGTTCAAGTCTTCTATCAATATAAATCAAAGATCTATGGACCGTTCCACCATACCTAAATTTGTGCTTACCTGTCATGCGTGTGGAAAAGTAGGTCACATTCGCCCTCGATGCTACATTGTGAATCCTTTGTACAACGAAAGAAAATGGCTGAACATGAATAAACTTGTTAATCACATCCAGCAATTGAATGTTCAAGTTACACGATTAAATCAGAAAATGAACTCGGGGAGAAAAATTTAGGTAAAGAAAAGTGAGCTGAAATTTCCTTCGTTGCACTTCACTTAAATGTCTCCTACACTTTATATAACAAAAAAAGGAGCATCTCTGCGCTCACCCGCTGTTGGCCTTTATCATCCAGCACGCAGCGAGCGCCGTCCACAACCCTCAAATTCTTCGCTGCCTTTCCTCTCTCCTTGCATCGGCCGCCTCTCTCCCTCTCACTCACCACTAGATTGGCCAGATCTACCCTCCTTCTCCATTGCAGGCGTTCTCAAGGTAAATCCTCCCTCGTCCCTCTATGTTTTTGTTTTTCTGTTGCCGCCGCCGTTCATGGTAGTGTCAACTCCGATTTTCCCGATTTTTGGATGGCTGACTTCACGGGTCTCAAATTGCTCACCTCCTTCCTCCAAATCCACCAGTTCTTGCGTGGATTTTGTGCGTTGTCCATGGGCTCCGTGAGTCCTCGACGTTCTGTGCCCACGGCCGTTCATGGCGTTTCCTGTGTCTTCTCCCACACCATTGGCCAGGCGCTCCCATCCACGGTGTGGGTGCTCCTCCCTGCTGTCACAATCGGCCGGCAACTTGGGTGTAGGTGGTGTTGCTCCGGTGGCCTCTGGAGCTGCATTCCCGTGTGTCTCGCAGCTTGCCTTGCGCCGCCCGTGAATCTTCAAGCCGCAGTCGATAGGTGTGCGGCTAAAGCCGACGGCTGAAGCCGCCACTGTTCACGGCTTCAGATTCACGTGCCCGGCTTCCCACGCCAATAATTCCAAATTATATATATATATATCTTCAAAAAAATATATATATTTTTTAATTGTGGTGTCCTTATTTTTTTCAGATGTCGGCTCCAAGAAAGTCTATGTCGCGTAAGTCAAGTGGCAAACGCTCTTGGCCGAGTGGGATCTCCGCTCCTGATCGATTTATCAGTCCCGAGGCCGAGGCTCTCTTTACCACCCACATGTCACATCGCCAACTATCCATTGAACGGGAAGTTCGCTTTGACTCTGTTGATCCTTCCATCTCCTCTCTCTTCACTGACCGCGGTTGGGCACCGATCCTCACAGGTTTAGTTGCTCTATCGCTTATTCTCATTCAGGAGTTTTACTCAAATATTCATACCATTTCTCACGATTTCTTCTCCACCTTCGTGCGGGGGGCACACTTTCACATCACGGCCGATGTTCTTGCACGCATTCTTGGTATTCCTAGGGTAGAAAACCCAACCTACCCTTATTCTTCGTTCTCCCGGCCTTATTACATTGAGGTTGCCACTTTTCTTCGTGGTGCCCCTCTGGAGTGGAATGGCAGAGCCTTCCAGACCTCCTACCTCTCCCCTCGGCGTCTGGTCGTGAGCCGTATCATGCTCACGAACATATTTTCTGTTTCCCACTTCTCATCCATTCCTGAGAAGAAAGCTTTATTTTTGTATGCTCTCTTGAGTGGTCAGCCGATTGATTTACCGTTTCACTACATCACTCACATTATTTCCCCTTCTCCGGACGGAAAGAGGACAACCTTCCTCACGAGTACCTTATTCAGTGGTTGCTTGCTGGGCTCGGTCACCCCTTCGCTGATTTTTCTTGTCTTCAGCTCGGTCATCCCATCACTTCCACCACCTTTGCTCAGAGTCGGTCCCACGCACGTCGCTTTACTGCCGACCCCCCGGAGCTGTTCGATGAACCTCTCCCTAACGTGCCTCCTCCAAAGCCAGACGACAGCCCCTCTAGCTTGCTTCCTCATTTCCTGACCTATCGGGTCTGGGCCCGTCTGCTCCGCATTGGCACTCCACCTCTTCCTCCGCCGCTCACGATGGGTCGATGTCTCATCTTGCCGATTATTTGAGCGCCTGTATTCCTCCCAGGAGCAGATTCTTGCATCCCAAGCTCAGCTACAGTCCCACCTCCTTGCTGATTTTGAGCGATTGGATGATCGTTTGGCTACCCAGGAGGCTGAGCTTTGGCGCTGGCGGCAACATTATGGCTCTCCGCCCCCCGGAGATTCTTCCGATTCTGAGTGATCCCCTCTCCTTGGCTCTTCGTGACAAAAAGGGAGAGATCTAGGTTTATTTTGTTGCATGCTGGTAGGGGGAGCTTAGGCATGATGTACTGATTTCTGTTAGGAGGAGATAACTGTTAGGGGGAGACGTGATCTTTATGTTATTATTTATGTTATCTGTTGATTAGTTCTTTACGGTATTGTTTGATTTGCTCTTTATGTTAAACTTACGTACTGCCGGTATCTTTGTCTTGTTCCTATTATTGCATGCTGTTCCTATTAGTGCCTGTATTTTTGTCTTGTCGGTACTAATCTTGCTTGACCAGGTAACTTTGTTACACTGACACAGCTGCCCCTACATCGACACAGCAGTACTAGTTAGTTTCTTTTACATTTTTTTGTATCTTACTAGGCATAGATTTTTATGTACACGGGTTCTATCTCGGTGGTGTCTGAACCCATGATTCACTTGTATTTATTTTCTTTCTAAGTTTTGTCACGGAATTGCCAAAGGGGAGAATGTTAGAGACATTTGTCTAATTGACATATTCCGTGACCATATGTATCATTATATCTATGTCGGGTTGTGGGTTGTCGGGTTACAGTCCGTTCTGTCCGTTCCGTCATCTAGTCGCTCGAGCCCGTCCGAAGCCTCCCCGCTCACCTGGCGCTCGATACCCTCTCAAGCCTAAAATCCAGAATGTACCCCGCTCGCCTGGGGCTCGATACCCGCTCGAGCCCAAAATTCAGAATGTACCTCGCTCGCTGTGCGCTCGATACCCGCTCGAGCCCAAAAACTAGAATGATTCTCTCTCGCTGTGTGCTCAATACCCGCTCGAGCGCACCTAGGGTTTCTCTGGAAACCCTCCGTCCGCCTGCCTGCCGCGCGCTCGAGCTGCGCTCTAGCGTCAGTGCAACGGGCAAGTTTTTTAAATGAAATTTTGGAGCCCTCTATAAATACCCGGCTTATATTTTGGAACCCTAACTAGTGAGAAACGACTCTGGAGTGTTTATTGCTCAGCCTCTTTTGAGAAGAAAGTTCCTTATGCTCCATTGATATTGCTCCTCTTGAGAAAACCTAAAGTTACAAGATTGATCTTCATGTTCAAATAAGTTTTCTCATCACCTTACTTTAACCATTGAAACACTGCCTTCTACCTTCGTTGGAGACATTAGTTCGTGAAGAAGGAAATCCGATCGTGTTTGGCAATTCAAGTGGCCAAAGAGGGAAGATTGACGTGAAGATCGGAAGGTGTCCGATTCCATTGTCGCAGGCAAATCCAAAGAGTTCCTTGGTAGGGATCACGAGACGGGAGTAAGTCGGTTAGGTTAGCGCGTCGTTACCACCCGATCTGTAAGTTGATTTTCATAGTGCATTGCTTCCCTAGCCATTGAAATCCGAAGAGTTTTTCTCAATTACCGTGGGTATCGAATTTTTCCTTCGTCACCAAAAATCGTGTCTTTATATTTCTGCTTACGTATTTTTTTTACTGTGCATGATTATTAGCATCGTTGGCATCTAGTACTAAATATCCTTTACGCATATTGGATATTTATTATATACTACTTCCGCTATATTTTTCAGGGTCGAAATTTGATTGTATCTCGTTAGCACAAAAAATATTTTTTCAATAAGAATAATAGACATTAGTGTGTATTTATTCTAAAATTTCAATAGCTAATGGACACTTATATGCAAGCTAAACTATGCCTTTGCACATCACTTGTGCATAACTAGTGCATATGCATCCATCTGCTATTCAAAGACGTTTTGTTGATTATATGTGCATTTTCTTCCAAAATTTAAAAAAAGAGCGAGGTGGAGATGAATAGAGAGTGAGAAAGAGAGAAAAAAAATGAAAAAATAAATTGAAAGTGACCTAAAACAAATCCTTAGCAAATTCAAGCAATGCAAATATATCTAAATTTATTTCTTCATTTATTACTGAATTTCTCATAAGATTCTTATAATCCCTTATTTAAATATACATGTATGTAATATTTGTCTACTTTCTTTGATTTTATATTGTATGCATATTTGTTTTATTTTAATTCAATAAGATTTTAAAGTTTTGTATTTTAATCTAAGCATATTATCTTGAAATCATAAAATCTTTTAAAAATTATCCATATATATATTTTTTTATTTAAGTATTTTGGTAAGAATTCTACTTTAATTTTGATAAAGATAATTTATTTTTTCAAATATGAGAAAAAATTAGTATATTTATTTTTTGATATAAAATTTTTTATTTTTATTAAATGAGAACCACTATAGAGTATTAATAGAATATATTTAAACTTATCTTAATATATTATTTATAAATTAAAGATCAAACTTATTATTCATAGGTTAAAAAAGTGACATTTTGAATCAAATTATAAGAAATAATATATAATTGGTCCACCTATGAGTCACAAATTTTAGCACTTGGTCTTTCAATATGTGAAAACAATCGTAACTTAATCTTAAATATTTGATCTTTATTGGTATGAGTATCTCTAATTCTTGATTTTTATATTTCCAAATAATTTTTGCTTTCTAATTAAATTTTTTGACATTTTTAATATTTCAATTTTTGATTATTATTATTATTATTGTACTTTTGCACATTTCATTCACTATTATCCTTATATACAAATTATATATACTTTCATGAGCATTAAACTTACTATTATAATCTTCAGGTAATATTTCAGATTAGTAGGTTTAAATTATCTTGTAGGGATTTTGAATATTGGGAGATAAAGCTTTTCTAAGGAAATAGATTTTTAGGATCTTTTATTATAGTTTGATTATTTGGTTAAGAATCATTATTTCAAATTTGGACCTGTTTTATGGATGGCTGGGGCATTAAATTGTAATGTAATTGGAATGTCGGATATTTTGTTATCAGATTTAAGATTATTTTTCTTTTTTTAGGATGTTTAATATTTAGATAATGATTCATTTTGAAACCATTTTTAAATCCGATTTTTGGTTTTTAGGCTTTGAGATATATATATATATATTAAATAATTAATTATGTGGAACATGGCAAGGGTTGGTATAAGAGCACATAATAATAAAAGCATCTTATATGATATAATGAATTAAATTTGTTATTTATATCATAAAAGGTACTATAATGGCAGATGGTCAATATCACATGCTAATCTCTAAATCTGTTTATATTACTTTTTTAATCCATAGTTACTTAGATTAGTTTTTAATTCTTAATTACTTAATTTTTAATTAATTATTCCACATATCAAAAAGCTAAAATAAATACTGAGACACAACCTAAAAATTAATAATAACAAACAATTCGAAGAATAATAAATTAAAACATATGATCCCAAATGTTATAACTGAAAGTGGTTACAAATACCAATAATATAGGACTTTAAATTATATGTAAAAAAAAGTATAATTATTAAAATCAGAATAATCAAAATCTAAATTCAATTGAACTACTGTAAAAAATCAAAACCAACTCAAGACACCGATACCATATATTATCATAGACTGAATGCAATGAAAATCCAAATAAACTAAACTATCAGCATAAAGCTACTGTTCTTTCTAATTAATAATATATAAAATTAAAATTCAACATCCTAATATAACTCTCAAATAGCTATCCTTCTAGCCGATTATTTGCAAGCAAATGCCAAGTTTTCTAATGTGAAAAGTTAGTGAAACAAAAGTAAGGATATACCAATTGTTTAGCAAGGGAATCTTAGAATATACCATGATCAAATATTCAAAAAATCAATAACACTATTTTATAAACTTATTATGTATAATCTAAAATTAATGATTAATTTTAAACTGATAAATATCTGAATATGCTTAAATCATGTAAAAACTTAGAGGACCAAGGATCGGATATGACCTGACAAATAAATAGTAAATATCAAAACTCGAGTTATGATCATTTTTGTATAATCAAGGGCTATACGTTATTATTTAAGGCTCATATATTAACTGTGTACTTATAATCTTATAGATGAAGTCAAACGCTATTTTTTTTACTAGTAGATGAAAGGTGTTATTGAGAAGCATATTATTGAGAATAGAAGAAATGTAAGAGCAATATTGTAGAAATTTAATATTTAAAAATAATATATACGGATTCAAAACATATATTTCATAAAGCTTTCATGAAGTGGGAATAAAAATACATGCATACAAGGCTATAATATTTTTTTATACGAAAATAATATATATATGAGTATTTTAGATAATAAATATTCATAAATATAAATAAAGATTAGCAACAAAGGATGGAGATATCTTCCTTTCGCTGGAGATGTCTTCAGAAGTACATGATCCTTGATATTAAAACTCAACTCTGATCTTCTATGATCAACATAATTCTTTTGTCAACTTCGAGTAACCAGCAATGGGTTTCGGATCAGTTGATTTTTATCAGATTTCTCTTAAACAACTTTTGGTCCCAAGTGTCCCATATTTTTTTTTATTTCCTCCCAATCAATTGGCGAATGATATTTTCTATCATGCAAAGCTTCAAATAGGGTTATGTTGATACTTATTTAATAACTATTGTTGTATGAAAATTTGACCAATGGTACATAATCGTCCCAATTTCTTTTTCTCTAAAATTAAAGCCTGCAACATATTTTTTAGAATCTAGATTATTCGCTCCGATTGTCTATTCATTTATGAATGATATGCCGTGCCAAACTTTAAACTAATATCCAACTTCTGATGCAAACTTTTTCAAAATTTTATGACAAACCTTGAGTTTTGATTTGATACAACAGAAGTTGATATTCCATGAAGTCTAACTATTGTGTTAATATACAATCTTGCCAAACAACCTCTAAAGAATTTTATCTTACCAACAATAAAGTGGGTTGCCTTAGCTGATCTACCACCACCCAAACAAGGTCATGATTTCTTAAAATTCTTGATAAACTTATTACAAAATTCATCATTATATGCTTTAACTTCCAATTATGGGTCAACATAGGTTATAAACGACTAGTAGCTTTTTGTGCTCAGCTTTTTATTGTTGATAGATTAAATACCTTCCTACATAGGTTATAATTTCTCTCTTCATATTACACTACCAAAAGATCTTATTAAATCTTGTTAATCCTTAGATGGATAGTGTACTTTGATTGATGAGTTTTATTTATAATTTCTTCCTTTAGTTCTTCATGTGGTACACATCTCCTTAACTCTTGAGGCAATCAACTAGGAAATTACATGTTTTAGGGAGAGCTACAGTGATAATAGCTAGGCATGTGGATGTGAATAAGTTTCCTTTAGTGGTGGAAAGCAAGCTTCCAATTGTCGAGACATTAGTATATATATTGTTGGACTCAGGGTCTATACATTCATTTATATCTCCTAACCTATATACCATTTATCATTTGCCACATAGGATTATAGATTATTCATTAGTGACATATATGCCTATGAATTTGTCTTTGACATCTGATTTTATATACCCTAAGTGTGCATGGGTTTATGTTAGTGGCAAATTCAATTTTATTAGACATGTACAACTTTGATATAATTTTAAGTATATATTAGTTGACAATCTGTCAAATTAATGTGGATTATTTTTATAAGAGGGTTCATTTTTTGATTCCAAGTTTCAAGTCTTTATTTTCCAAGGAATATACATAAAGAGTTAACCTATATAAGTTTTGTTCTACATGCATATCATTTATTGAAAGGTGGGTGTCAAGCATATCTTACCTATGTTATCACCATCAGAATTCATAGTGTGCTGATCGAGTAGATTTCGGAGGTACGGCAAAAAAAGATAGGTTTTTAGAATACCTACCTAAGTGGCCTCCAAGTAGGGAGATCAAGTTTAAGATAAAAGTGAGACAAGGATTTTCTCTAATTTTTAAGGATTTGTATAGGATGGTTCATTTAGAGTTGAAAGAGTTAAAGAAATAATTATACGAACTGTTACAAAATAACTTTATTTGACCGATTGTGTCACCTTGGGGTGCACCAAATTTGTTTGTAAAGAAGGATGGGTCTATGAGATAGTGCATAAACTATTGAGAATTAAACATGATAACTATCATGAAAAAGTTTCCCTTGCTAATGATAGATGATTTATTTGATTAGTTATAGGAAGTCCAACTGTTCTCTAAGATTGACTTTCGATTGTGATGTCGTCAACTAAGAATAAAATAAAAGGATATAGTGAAGATAGCTATATGAATGAGGTATGGTTGTCATAAATTTTTACTAATACCTTTTGAATTGACTAATATCCTTGTAGTGTTTATGGACATAATAAATTAGTTGTTTTAATCCTATTTGAGTCAATTTGGTATGGTCTTCATTGATAATATATTAATATATTTGGGAAGCTTTGAAGAGTATAAGATTTATTATGGGATTGCATCGCAAACACTCAAAGAAAGACAATTATATGCCGCGTTGAATTAGTGTAAGTTTTGGCTCAAGGAAGTCACTCTGCTAGGCCATGCTATATCAAAAGGAGGTATCTTAATTAATCCAAAGAAAATTGAAGCGGTTATAAGTTGAGGTTGACTAGCAAGGGTAATGGAAGTACAAAGTCTTCTAAATTTGCTAGACACTATAGAAGAATTGTGAAAATTTTATTAAGGATTGTAATGATGCTGACTCACTTAATGCAAAAGACCGCGGTGTTTAGTTGGGATGAGAATTTTGAAAGAAGTTTTCAAGAATTAAAAGACCATTTAATGACCGACCTGATTCTAGCAATTTGGTAAGGATTTGGAAGCTACATAATTTATTGTGATACATCTAAGAGAGAATAGGGTTATACGTTGATACAATATGAAAAAGTAATTATCTGTGGATTGAGGCAACTCAAACCATAAGTTTTGCATTAAAGATTAGAGATATTATCTCGTATGGAAAAAGTTTATGGCATACTCAAACTAGAAGAGCTTTAAGTACCTATTCTCACAAAAAGTATTAAACAAGAGAAAGAGGCTATGGATGGATTTATTGAAAGGACTTTAATTGCGAGATTTAATTTCAACTGGGGGATGCTAATCTTATAGTTGATACATTTAGTCATAAGTTGGTAAATTTGATGGCCTATTTGGTGATTCATTTATTTTTAAGGTGTAGTCTACACATTTTCTATACCAATTCATTATCTAGTGGTTAAGATTCATTTATTTTTATGGTGTGAGGCTCAAATTCTTAATTTATGGTAATCTTAATTGATTAAACTAATATAATTAAAATTAATATCAAAAGATGTATTAAATTAGGTTAAAGAGTTAAAATTATATCTGATGATTTGGCGTCTAATGGAAGCTTAAACCATACCTGAGTGTGGAAACCCGTGGGGTCAACACTTGAGGGACGTTTGATAAGTTTATGAGCACTCGTTGACAAAATGTTAACACTCAATCCACGCCTGAGGAATGCTCGAGCAGTCATTTTTAATAGCTACACACTCGAGGCACGTCCGAACTGTGCTTGAGCTCAACAGTCTAGAACTGTGCCTTTAAGTGGGACTCGAGTGCCACTTTGTATAAATAGGATCTTCTGGCTCATTTCTAGTGAAGAGAAAGAAGTAAACGAGGAGAAAACAGACATGGAGAGAGAGGAGGCCATAAAAGCTCAAATTCAGTTGATCCAAGCAAGTTTTTGGTGAGAATTAAGTGAATACAAGTACACTCGAAGCTTCTCCTTTTATTGTTATTGATCTTTTGTAATTCTCTGAGTATTTTTTTGTTTAAATATTCATGCATGACAAGAATTTGAAGTATAATGTCTATGATTAGCAAGCATGTTGAATTCTTTTCATTTTGTTGAAAAATTACATAAAATTTATGCCTAAATTCATGTATAACCTATATGTATGCTATTTTCTAAAATTTAAGCTTCATGCATGTTTTAAAAAGATGATATTATGTTCTTACATACTTAATTTCGTGTAGAACTTTCTTGTATGTTTAGAAAATACTAAGTATATGTTATATATGCTCTCAAAATGTGATGTACCGTATTTTTAACCAAAAATTCGGTAGAATTTTGACAGTAATACGGCTGTCAGCCAAATATAAACCTATATAATACCTCTATACAACATATATATCTCAACAACAAATACAGATAGGATCCAAAACCTTGCTACAATATCGGTGGCTCCGACACTAACCTAAAACATATGACGTTGGACCTTTAGTAAGGAAAGATGCATGCAAAAATATTAATCCAACATAAATATACATATCCAACAATATCGTTGAAGCAAAAACACATCTCTAACAAACTTCTTTGAACCTGCACAATCTGAAATATCCTATTTTACTTTTACAAAATAATCCAGTACAAAATAATATTTATGTCCGTGATCAAACATACTATCGACAGTTTTGGACATCACAAAATACCACACAGACTAATAATATTGCCTGAAAATTCATAATGCATTAAAAACATATCTTAAAATCAAACTAACTAATTTACAATAAGCAAAATGACCTAAACCTGTCCTGTCCAAAAAAAAAAAAAATACCTAAACATTAGAACCAACAAGCCTAAACATTTTCGAATATTCGATCTAGCTCGCAAGGCAAAAACTTCTACATTTTCTACTCATCTTAAGGTTAGTAAAAATAGTAAGAAAATGAGTCAAATATTCAGTAATGTATAAATATAAAACGTGATCAAATATCATTTCCAGAACACATTTAAATTTTTCTTATTTTATTTCTAATTCCTTTGGTTTTCAAACATGTAGAAAACTTATTTATCTTTAGGGACCAGGATTAGTAAGCCTTACCAGCTAATGAAGTGTTTGATCGATGTCTGGATTATGTTCATTCCACACAATCAAAGGCCATATTTTCTTTATTTACATCCCAATGATAGGATAGATTGTATTTACTCCACACAATCAAAAGTTAAAATCGTACAATAATACTTATTCAGATAACGATCTATATTATAATATTCTAATATATGCCAGAAAATAATATTCTAAGATATTATTTTAACAAAAGATTCATTACGGGTGTCTCTTAAATAGTTCAAAATACTTTGCTTAGTTGGAATTTTATTTAGTAATTAAAATATTACATCAGCTGCTGCATGGCTCTTTCATAATTGTCAAA
Source organism: Nepenthes gracilis (assembly GCA_033239525.1). Taxonomy (NCBI): domain Eukaryota; kingdom Viridiplantae; phylum Streptophyta; class Magnoliopsida; order Caryophyllales; family Nepenthaceae; genus Nepenthes; species Nepenthes gracilis. The sequence continues at coordinate 6,179,836 of BSYO01000007.1, read as the reverse complement.
TGATTTGATTTGATTTGTTTTTCTTTTTTTTTATTTTGATTTTTTTTGGGGGGGGGGGGACAAAACTCTTGACATCAATATTAGCATTTTTAACTATCTTATAGATTTGAAGTCAACCACTTCCTCATTTATATATTCAATTTTATAAAATAATTATTCCAAGAGGATATAGCAGGTTAGACAACTTCTATAGCTAAAATTTTAAACAACTAATAAGAAATATTAGAATTTCAAGATAAGATTGAAACTAGTACCAAAGGGTTATGAAAGCACCTATCATACACCTCATGAGAGCATGCATGTTTGGATAAGTAGCATATTAAAACTAAAAGGCAATTTAAAATATAAGGTTGGATTTTATTTGTAACACACATAATAACGTTTACACCTCCAAAGTACAAGTTTATATTGTTCCTATGTTTAAATAGGCAACATAAGTTCTTTTTTCCAAATATTGATAATAGCATACTATCACACTTCTACAACTATGGCCTTAAAGCACTAGGTAGATGTTTACCCGAAACACTTATTAACTTTGCAAATATCCATCAGACCTTAAAATGTTCCAATATAGATTCTCCATCAAGTCCTTTCTTATAGAAGTGAATGACATAATCGTGTACAGTTGTTTCATGATATCTTGGAGGATTATCTTCTGACAATAATTCTTTGATAGGTCCATACTTCTTTGTTGAAGGCAATAGATGTGTGCTGAAAAAGCATGCTACTGTTGTTCTTGATACAGCGTGGTTTACAATTGCTCTATGCTCAATGCTCTTGAACTTGTCATTTGATATGAGCTGTGTAAAGAAATTAAAATGAGATGCAACCATGAGAAACAAATGAACGAGGCAAAAGCGCAGTGCATACAAGATGATTTGATTGATTTCTACATGTTACAATTTTTTTCTATAAATTATTAGGATTATTTTAATTTGGTAGGAAAATTTAAGCCAATCTATATATTATAACTAGATATCAAAATGATTTCTAAAATATTTCAAAACACCCTTTATAAATTATAATTTAACATTAGAAAGGAATTCAACTTACTCTCTCTTTCTCTTTTTTTTTCGTGGTTTGGACACCATACTTATAATATACATAGAGAAAATCATATTAAAAATCTTTTCATTTCATTAGTTTGAGAGTAAATCTTTACTATGATATCATTTATTAAGTTAAAACTATTCAGAAGAATATTATCATATTCAATTTTTTAATTTAATTTATACAAGTCAAGTTTTTTAGTGATAATGCCATTGAGATCATATTAATTGTTAGAGACATTTGTCTTATTGGCATATTCCGTGATCATATGTATTATTTTATTGATGTCGGGTTGTGGGTTGTCGGTTTAAAATTCATTAAAATTCATTCGGTCCGCCCTCCACGCGCTCGAGGACCGCTCGCTCGCCTAGTGCCCGCTAGCGGCTCGAGCACATAAAACAGAATGGAGGAGGCGTTGCAGCTCGCTGGCGCCGAGCGAAATCCCCGAATCGGTAATCGGGGCTCACGCGCTCGATTCGGCTCGGCGCCCGCAGGTTTCCCACGAAACCCGACGAGCGGCCGCCGCGCACGAGCCCCGAGCTGAGCTCGGCGGCCCAACGGGCAGATTTTTGAACGCGATTTTTGGCTCCTCTATAAATATTGGCTTATGTTTTTCAAACCCTAAGGACGCCATAAACATTCTGGAGAGATTATTTTGAGCCCTCATTTGAGAAGAAAGCTTTACATGTTTCAATTGCTTTAGCTTCTCTTGAGAAAACCAAAAGATATTCTTTGAGCTTCAAGATCTAAAGTGTTTTCTCACCATTTCTTCATTTACTTTTTCTATTCAAACTTCCATCCTTCTACCATTGTTGGAGACTTTGGTTCGTAAAGAAGGAGATCCGTTTGTGATTGGCAATTCAAGTGGCACGAGAGGGAAGAGTGGCTTGAAGACCGGAAGGTGTCCGGTTCCGTTGCCGCGGGTAAATCCAAGGAGTTCCTTGGTAGGGATCACGTGTCGGGAGTAAGTCGGCTAGGTTAGTGCGTCGTTACCACCCGAGCTGTAAGTTGATTTTCATAGTGCATTGCTTCCTTGGCCGTTGAAGCCCGGAGTGTTTTTCTCGATACCGTGGGTATCGAGTTTTCACTTCGTCACCAAAAATCGGATCTTTTTACTATTGTTTATGCTTGGCTTGATCTCTATTGCTTGTCAATATTATATTGTGCATGTTTGTTAATCTCGTTATCATCTAGAGTTAAATATCTCTTATGTGTATCGGATATTTAATTTAATTAATTTATTTTATTGCTTCCGCTATACTTGTAACGGGGTCGAAACACGGTAGCACCGAAACGTGCTTTTTCAATTGGTATCAGAGACTTACCCCGATCCACGACCCCCGATCTAGATGTACACGAGTGGATCGCTCTCCGTTCCTCCCTTCTTTGATGGGAGTAACTATACTTATTGGAAGGTCCGGATGAGAGCCTTCCTTAAATCAATAGATGAGCATGTATGGGCGAGTACCCAAATTGGGTGGACTCCACCTAAAAGTGGTGATGAGCTAAAAGCTCTATCTTTGTGGTCAAAAGAAGAACTTGATGCTTGCAACTGGAATAGTAAGGGGTTACATGCTATTTTTATGGCTGTATCTCCCGATGAGTTTAAACGAATCTCAATGTGTGAGATTTCTAAAGATGCGTGGGATATTTTAGAAACCACTCATGAAGGAACAAAACTAGTGAAAAATTCAAAACTGCAAATGCTCACCACTAGATTCGAAGAACTAAAAACGAAAGATGATGAATCCTTTGATGAGTTCTATGCAAAATTGAATGATATTGTCAATTCCACGTTTAATTTAGGAGAACGAATCCCTGAGAATAAAATTGTCAGAAAAGTTCTTAGATCACTTCCTGAACGTTTTAGACCTAAGGTCACTGCTATTGAAGAAAGTAAAGACCTTGATAAAATGAAGATCGAAGAACTTGTAGGATCCCTACAAACGTATGAGCACACCTTGCCACAGTCAAGGAAAAATAAATCTCTTGCTCTAAAATCAAGTAGGGACGAGCGAAATCGGGATTCCGATGAAGAATCGTGTAGTGATGACGATTTTTCGTTATTCGTTAAGAATTTTAAGAAATTTTTAAGGAAAAAGAACTCTTCGTCAGAGAAACTAGGTGTGGACTTAAAACGATCACATAAATTTGAGAAGAAAGATCGACATGAGCTTAGGGATTCTAAATCAAAAACTACTCAAAGAGTTCAATGTCATGAATGTAAAGGCCTTGGCCACTATCGGTCTGAATGCCCTAATCTTAAACGCCAACAAGGTCAAGTCTTTAAAGCTAATTTGACCATAAGTGATGACGAAGAAGAAGAGGGTGAACCATGTTCTGAAAATGGGCCGGTCAAGTACATGGCTTTTATGACCTCCATGTGTGAAAATTTAGTAGATAATTTTGATCAATCTGATGACTCTAAGGCCGAGTCAGAAGCTGAATTTGATGGCCTTCAAGAAGCTTACGATAAAGTGTTTAGGGAATGCTTGAAAGCAAAGAAACAAAATAAAACCCTAAACAGTAGGGTCATTGAGCTGGAACAAGAAAGATTAGCTCTTCAATCCGAATTAGATTCTAAAACTCAAGAAATTGAGAATCTGAAAGTCTCATGTACTAAACAAATAACAACTTTAGAATCTGATCTTGAGGCCTCTCGAAAAGATTTGAAACAATTCATAAATGGGTCCACAAAATTAGATCACATGCTCAGATTGGGAAAAAGTGGTGGAAATAAACAGGGTGTGGGGTATGCTGCAAATATTGCTCGTAATGACATAAAACCTACAACTGTGTTTATTCCCGCAAAAAAAATTTCACATAATCATGCCCACTCACCCAAAGTCATCAAGGCCGTGCCTCAACGTGAGAATAACAGAGTTGGCTCATCTAATCTAGGTAATCACAAGGTTATGAACAGTTCCTCCATCCCTAAGTTTGTGCCTACTTGTCATGCGTGTGGAAAAATAGGTCACATTCGTCCACGGTGTTACACATTAAAATGTTTGCACAACCAAAGACCAGGGCTAAAATTGAATAAATTTGTTGATTACCTTCAGCATTTGGATGCACAAGTTAATAGGTTGAACGCAAAAATGCATTCCGTGAGACAAGTCTGGATTAAGAAAAGTGAGCTAAATTACCCCTTGGCTATTCGTGACAAAAAGGGGGAGACTTGATCTTTTTGATAGGGGGAGCTTGATAGGGGGAGCTTAGGGGGAGTTTTGTTATGTGCATATTAGTTCAAAGCTGTTTATTTTCGTTAGGGGGAGGATTGTTGTCTTTTATATTGTAGCATGCTGCCTGTGTCTCCTGATTATGTACCATGCATGCTGTTATATTGTTATTATTGTTTTTGCCTTGTTGTTACTAACCTTGTTTGCCCAGGGCACTAAAGTATACAGGCTGTTCCCACAAGTTTTGTTAACATCGTCTCAGCAGCTCTCCATAGATATTTTCATTGTTTTTTGTATCTCTTTTGTGTCACTAGGCGTAGGTTTTCATGTACACGGGTTTTATCTCGGTGGTGTCTGAACCCGTGATTCTCTTGTATTTCTTTATTTATTTATTTATTTTTTTTGGATTTTGTCACGGAATTGCCAAAGGGGGAGATTGTTAGAGACATTTGTCTTATTGGCATATTCCGTGACCATATGTATTATTTTATTGATGTCGGGTTGTGGGTTGTCGGTTTAAAATTCATTAAAATTCATTCGATCCACCCTCCACGCGCTCGAGGACCGCCCGCTCGCCTAGTGCCCGCTAGCGGCTCGAGCACATAAACCAGAATGGAGGCCGCTCGCTGCATGCTCGCTGGCCGCTCGAGCCGAAATCCCAGAATGGGGGCCGCTCGCTGCGCGCGCTGATCTCGAGCGCCTGGGCAGGTTTCCCACGAAACCCTACGGCCGCTCCGCGTGCTCGAAACCCCCGCTCGTGGCGCCCAACGGGCAGATTTTTGAACGCGATTTTGGCTCCTCTATAAATATTGGCTTATGTTTTTCAAACCCTAAGGACGCCATAAACATTCGGAGAGATTATTTTGAGCCCTCATTTGAGAAGAAAGCTTTACATGTTTCAATTGCTTTAGTTTCTCTTGAGAAAACCAAAAGACATTCTTTGAGCTTCAAGATCTAAAGAGTTTTCTCACCATTTCTTCTTTTACTTTTTCTATTCAAACTTCCATCCTTCTACCATTGTTGGAGACTTTGGTTCGTGAAGAAGGAGATCCGTTCGTGATTGGCAATTCAAGTGGCACGAGAGGGAAGAGTGGCTTGAAGACCGGAAGGTGTCCGGTTCCGTTGCCGCGGACAAATCCAAGGAGTTCCTTGGTAGGGATCACGTGTCGGGAGTAAGTCGGCTAGGTTAGCGCGTCGTTACCACCCGGGCTGTAAGTTGATTTTCATAGTGCATTGCTTCCCTGGCCGTTGAAGCCCGGAATGTTTTTCTCGATACCGTGGGTATCGAGTTTTTACTTCGTCACCAAAAATCGGATCTTTTTACTATTGTTTATACTTGGCTTGATCTCTATTGCTTGTCAATATTATATTGTGCATGTTTGTTAATCTCGTTATCATCTAGAGTTAAATATCCCTTACGTGTATCGAATATTTAATTTAATTAATTTATTTTATTGCTTCCGCTATACTTGTAATGAATCAAAACACTAAGAAGACCAAACGTGCTTTTTCATTAATAAAATTGATCATCTTTACTATAAATAGTACGCATTTGACGTTTTTAATGTGCACAAGAAAATCACTAAATAGTTATATCAATCCCTGAGCTCTGAATACCAGATAAATCCAACAATGCCTACATTACATAATAATTTCCAAACATCCTAAAAAATATAAGAGGGCCGAATATAACAAATGATCATAATATCTTTGGAGACTTGAAGAGCATTTACAGTGGAAACCCAGTGTGAGTTTCATCCTAGTAGAAATTAAGAATATAAAACTTTTGTGCTTGAACCTCACAAGTTCCCAACTCAAAAGGGTATTAATTAATTAATTAATGTATTAGATGTTATTTCTCTAAGATAACACACTATATTATGCGAAAAAAGACCATGGATGCTTCTCGTGTTGCATTGCTTTTCTTTCGAGAGGCCATACAGCAGCATGGCATATCCCATACCACAACATCCGATTTAAATGTCCACATTTGTAAGTAATAATTTGGAGACTTTTGGAAACCAATTTAGAATTATTAACAATAAAATTACAAACTATGTCATCTCTAACTATTTATTAAACTTTTATTTTTCACCATTCTGAAGTATTTATTGAAAATCAAGGACGAAAAAGCAATCCCAATGAAAAAAATAAAAATATATATATAAAAAAATAGTATTAGCATTTTGATCCTATCACATCTTTTTCTTTTTTGGAGGATTAGGTAAGGAAAAAAATATAGATTTTGAAAGTTCATATTAGCATTTTGATTGAACTTTTACTTTTCAAATTCGTGAAGTGTATATTGAAAATCAATGACCAAGAAGCAATTCCATTCATAAAAATAAAAAATATACAAAAAAAAATAGTATTAGTATTTTGATCATATCACATCTTTTTCTTTTTTGGAGGATTAGGCAAGGAAAAAAAATACAGATTTTGAAAGTCAATATTAGCATTTTGATTGAATTTTTACTTTTCAAATTCGTGAAGTGTATATAGTGAAAATCAAAGACGAAGAAGCAATCCCATTGAAAAAAATAAAAAATATACTAAAAAAAAGTTAAAGTTAGCATTTTGATTGTATCCAATCTTTTTCTTTTTTGGGGGATTAGGTTAGGAAAAAAAAAAACAAATTTTGAAAGTTCTAACGATGGCTGCTAGTAGATGAGATTGGATGAATTGGATTATTCATTTAGTAGGGCTTAATAATTCATTATGTTACGTGGCAACTTATTGTCTGTAAATAAACTAAAGATTCCCATAAAAAATAACAAAACCAACAAATCACTTAAGTAATTAAGTTGAATCAATTTAATGGGTTTTTTGCAGTATAAATCCCGCTAGTAGCAAACAGATTACCCACTACTCTCTGCATTAAAATGACTTCTCACCGAATAAAAACAAAATCAAGCTCCAGTTGGGGTGGCTTCTTAAGCAATTCGACAAGGGAGTTATGGAGATTCAAGTAATATTCGGATCTAACGTAAACTAAATAAATTGGGAAAATCCTGGTACCCGGAAAAACATAGATATTAAAATATAAAATACTTTTTTTTATTATAAAATAAAATCCTGTAAAGATAATGCAACTATTTTCAGCACCGTCGATATTTAATTGTTAAAAATATGTCTCATAAAAACAAATAGGTGTTGGGTTATGGGTTACTCACGTTTGACCCCATACTTACTTGACGTGTCCTTTGGTGGTTCAAACGAAATTACACGGGTATCGTATGTATATCATGAACTTTTCAAATCAGAAGAAATTTGATTCTCTTATGTTAGAAAATCATATGGATATCATGAACTTTTCAAATTAGAAGAGATTTAATTCTCTTTAATTAAAAAAGATTTAATTTTGATAGTTGGTGAGATTTTATTTTATTAGAAAAAATCTTATTTTCTAATTTTAAAATATCGTTAATTATAAAATTATATATACTTCCTAATTAACCTAGGGAGGGAGTTCAATATAAAGAACCCTAATGTTGGAGATATGCATTCAAGTAATCATGCTAGTATTGATGAGATGAGAAAAAAAGAAGAGAAAGAGAGAAAAAGGAGAATAGAAAGATTTAAGTATTCAGTTAAATTTTGAATCGTATTTTAATATCTACCGATCTTAGGTATACTATTCTTATAGTTGTAAAGAACGTCTTTATTGATCATATTTCTACTCTTTATTTTATATTTAATATTATTCTGTTTATTTTTAACAAGATGTCTAGTCATTATATTTGTAAGATTTTATAACCATGTTACAAGATGTCTAGTTCTTATATTTATGGGGTTTGTGTAACCGTTGTTATAAGGTATTTAATTCTTATATTTATAAGTTTGTATAACCGTTGTTACAAAGCATGTATACCTTTATATTTATGTGGTTTGTGTAACAAACACTTCTATAGTAAATTTGTTTAAGCATATCGTTCCGTGATTTTTTCTCTCATTTTAATAGCTTTTTTCATGTAAAAATTGTATTTTATTTCATTATTGGTAATTATGGTATACTTGTCATGAATCGTTGATTGTTTTCCTACGATTCAAATAAGGTCCGAGTCCTAACAGGTAGTATCGAGATTTTACAAATACTAACAAATGGTATCAAAGAATCGATAGATGTCAGGAACAAAATAATTTATTTAAATGGTACAAACTATTATATTAAGAATATCCTAACAGCTAGCCAATGTATAGTGTGGCATAGTATAAATGAGTTTCGTCCTAGTAGAATTAAGAATGTAAAACTTTCTTGCTTTAACTGCATAAGTTTCCGATTCAAAAGGGTATTAATTAATTAATAAATGTATTAGATATTATTTCTCTAAGATAGCACACTTTATTATGTGAAGAAAGACCACGGATGCTTCTCGTGTTGCATTGCTTTTCTTTCGAGAGGCCATACAACAACATGGCATATCCCATACCACAACATCCGATTTAATTGTCCACATTTGTGAGTAATAATTTGGAGACTTTTGGAAACCAATTTAGAATTATTAACAGTAAAATTACAAACTATGTCATCTTTAACCATTTATTAAACTTTTTTTTTTTAAATTTGTGAAGTATATATTGAAAACCAAGGACGAAAAAGCAATCCCATTGAAAAAAATAAAAAAATATATAAAAAAATATAGTATTAGCATTTTGATCACATCACATCTTTTTCTTTTTTGGGGGATTAGGTAAGGAAAAAAAATACAGATTTTGAAAGTTAATATTAGCATTTTGATTGAACTTTTACTTTTCAAATTCGTGAAGTGTATATTAAAAATCAAGGACGAAGAAGCAATCCCATTCATAAAAATAAAAAATATACAAAAAAAAATAGTATTAGCATTTTGATCGTATCACATCTTTTTCTTTTTTGGGGGATTAGGCAAGGAAAAAAAATACAGATTTTAAAAGTCAATATTAGCATTTTGATTGAACTTTTACTTATAAAATTTGTCAAGTGTGTATAGTGAAAATCAAGGACGAAGAAGCAATTCCATTAAAAAAATTAAAATTATACCAAAAATAAAGAAGTTAGTGTTAGCATTTTGATTGTATCCCAACTTTTTCTTTTTTGGGGGATTAGCTAAGAAAAAAACAATACAAATTTTGAAAGTTCAAACGATGGCTGCTAGTAGATGAGATTGGATGAATTGGATTATTCATTTAGTAGGGCTTAATAATTCATTAAGTTTCATGGAAACTTATTGTCTGTAAATAAACTAAAGATTCCCATAAAAAATAACAAAACCAACAAATCACTTAAGTAATTAAGTTGAATCAATTTACTGGCTTTTTTGCAGTATAAATCCCACTAGCAGCAAACAGATTACCCACTACTCTCTGCATTAAAATGACTTCTCACCGAATAAAAACAAAATCAATCTCCAGTTGGTGTGGCTTCTTAAGAAATTCGAAAAGAGAGTTATGGAGATTCAAGTAATATCCGGATCTGAAGTAAACTAAATAAATTGGGAAAATCCTGGTACCCGGAAAAACATAGATATTAAAATATAAAATACTTTTTTTTATTATAAAATAAAATCCTGTAAAGACAATGCAACTATTTTTTTTTAATTGTAAAAAAAAAAAATTCGTTCCGTCACAAGATTTGACGTGATACAGCGTTATCCGGTGAATAATTTATTTGTACATTTTAGATGAAGCCAGCGTTATCCGGTGAGTAATTTATTTGTACGTTTTAGATGGAGCCAGTCATATTCGATTCCTTGGTTCAGAGTTTGACTGATTTGTACTCGGGTCTTGATTCGACCGAGTGTAGACCTTTGATCTGTGTATAGAGATCTTATGGTTTTATTTTATTATATAGATGAGTTGTTATCCTATTTAGATACTTTTCTTACGATATTTTGAAGTAGATCATATTTATATTGTTCGGAGGGATATTCGATGAAGTCCTATGTTGGTTTTGATTTGTTGGGTCCCATATTTTGTTTATCACACCGAAATTTTAGGATTTAATATTTATTATTAAATTTATTTAGAGTTTAATTTCATGAATGATAATTAATTAGACCTGTTAAATTTCAAAACGTGACACGAATATCTTTCGTCAATCTTCTATAATAGTTATTTTCTTAAAATAAAGAATAATCTCCACAAATAAGCATACTTTCTAGAATTTAGAAACAAATAACATGACTAAAATATTATTGTGGAGCTTCCACAAAATCTTTGCATAAGGTGGAAATGCAGAAAGGTCTTTTCAATAAATTTAAGCAAATTTTAGAATAATTAACATATCATGAACAAAGGATTTCAAAATCTGAAAAATTTATGAGAGAAAAGCCATACATTTAAGCAAAACACCAAAGGAAAACATAAATGATCGCATTCATGGCTGAATAAACAAGAATATTTCATATTTAAATCGAGAAATGAAAAACTTGTAAAAATTTAGAAAGAAAGTGAAAGAAATTATCACAATCCCGACACAAATATGCAAAAAATATCTACATATATATATAACCAAATATTTATCTAATACTAGGCCATAAAAACCTTTGTGAAATAAAAACCATAAGACAATCCATAATAATAATTATCTAATAGGTCCTAGGGATGGCCAACATTCCACGATTGGCCCAAAAATCATAAATCCTTGAAAAATATGCTTAAGGTAAAATATCTCAAATTGATTAACAATTTCTAAATACTAAACTGAAATACAAATAAAAACCTAAAATTATTCCCTCACAATTATCCCTCCATTTAATCATACAAGAAATCCAAGCCAACTAATTTGAAAAAGGATTATAAAATATAGTAATAGTAATCTAACACTCAACAAAATATTTATGTATATACATACATACTTTGCTATATACCAACTACTTAAATAATTCTGCGTCTTGTTGAACGTTGATTAAGCAATGATAATAAAAAAAAGAAAGGGGTCGCAAATTTTATATTGAGCTTTGGTCAGCACGTGCCCTTCCTCTTTGCTATAGTTTTTGACCACTAATTTGTTATCTATGAAAAAGCCAGATCGAGCTATAATATATTTTTTTAAAACAAAAATTGACAGCTTATCCCGAAAACAATTCAATGACAGTGATTTAAAACTAAAATTATAATGATGGTGACTTCTTTTTTATTTTTGCAATGAGTACCTAATGCTAAAAATTTTGGTGGTTAATATTAATTATAATTTTAGATATGGATTAGTTCATATGCTATAATATAATGTAAATTACTTTTATAAGATGATATATTTTTTGATTTTGGGTTTTGAGTCTTTATTTTTTAGGGAATAAATATAAAAAGCCAACATATATAATTTCCATTCTGCATGCATGTCATTCATTAAAAAAAAGGTGTCGAGTGTACCTTGCCTATTTTACCATCATCGGAAGTTATAATGTGCTGACTGATGAGAATTCGATGATAGGGAAAAAGAGGTTTTATTTTCGAATGACCTATCTAAGTTGCTGCCGAGTGGGGAGATCAAATTTGATAGAAGTGATACGAGGATCGAATTTTACTGCTATAATTTATTATTTAATAAATAATATTAAATTAAACCAAATGGAAAATGAGTATTACAACATTAAGGAATTATGATGGGGTATGGTACATTGCTGATCTGATTAATGAAGTTGGCTCAGATTATTGTCATTAGGATGGCACTATCATGGTACCATTTAGCAAGCTTGCATATAAGATGAAGTAGTCAGATTTTATAGGATTGTATATAAATTAATTATGTTTCTCATGTGTCAGTGTTTTACAAATATGTTTATAACCCTTCGTACATTATTGAGTATGAACTATTGAGGATCAATTAAAGTTTAATGCATATTGTAGAACTGATCTAAATTGTAAGATGACGGTATCAAGTGAACCATGCTAAAGTTATTCCTTTGATCAAAGTATTATAGTAAAATCATTCTTTTAAAAAAGTTATGTGGGAGCAAAAAGATGAGATCCGAGAGAAATTCTCTTATTTTGTTCTTCATTGATGTATATAAATTTCGAGGATAAAATTTTATAAGGAGGGAAAAAATGTAAAATCCAAGCCCTAAGATTTTGAAGTAGAAATTAGGTGTTGGACCATAATAGTGCAGCCATAAACGACACCTGATATGCACCTGAGCAGCACATGAGTATATTGTAGGCAGAATCATTGCCCTTGATATGTACATGATAGACACTCATACGTTTGATCTAAAATCATGGCACCCTAAGGGCACTTATGCACAAGCTAAAATAAGCCTTTGCACATGTCCCACTTATGAGTGGGAAATGTACAATAGTCTGTTATTTAAGGAGTTTTTACTAATTTTTTATATATTTGTTATGAATTTTGAGAGAAAATAAGAAGGAGAAGAGAAGAAAAAAAAAGATTAAGAGAGATGAAAAATGAGAACTTAAATTTGAAGTGTACTCAAGTAAATATTTGGTAAATTTAAGTAAGATTAAGTACATTTAAATTATTTCTTTATTTATTATTAAATTTTTTTTAAAAATGTTAGTATTTATTATTCAAATATTCATGCATATAATATTTACTTTCTTCTTTTTATATTATCTTATAAACATATTAGTTTTGTTTCCTTCCCTTGTGATTTTGAAGACTTGTTCTCAATTTAAGTATATTATCTTAAAATTTTAAAATTTTTGAGAAATTATTCTTACGTGCCTTTTTATACAAGTATTTTAGTGAGAATTCTATTTTAATTTTGATAAAGATAATGTATTTTTCCAACTATGAGAAAAAATAAGTATATTTGGTTTTTAATGTAAAATTTTTCATTTTGGTTAAATAAGAGCCATTATACAAAATTAATAAAATATAGTCAGACAATCTTAATATATTATTTGTAAATTAAAGATTGAACCTAATATCTACGGGTTAGAAATGTGATGTTTAATTCTAAGTATAGGGAATAATATATAGTTATCACACCCACGAATTAAAGATAGTGGTGTATAGCCTTTGGTTATGTGAAAGTATTATAACTTAATCTTTGATATTGTACATTTATTGATAAGGTTATCACCTATTTTTAATTCTTATATTTTCATATAATGTAAGTTACTTTCAATTGTCAATAGTTGTTGGAGATATTAAGTTATGATATTTTAATCTGCCCATGGAAGCACAACATGGGAATTGACTAATAATTTATGTGACTAATATTACTTACTGACTGTGATTTAAAAATAAAAATATAATGATGGTGGCTATTTTTTATTTCGCAGTGAGTATACTAATCCATATCCTCGGTGCTATATAAAGAACCTCTACCTCAAGAGTCCCATAAAACAAAGTTTATACACGAGAGAGAGAGAGATATAAAAATAGTATACCTATAATCATTATTGAAGATGAATTTTGGAGCCATGGTTAGCAAAAATGAAGCGAGCGACATATTAGAAGCACAAGCTCTTATTTGGAAACACATCTTCAGCTATGTTAATTCGATGTCGTTGAATTGTATTGTTGAACTCGGTATTCCAGATGCAATTTATAAGTATGGAAAGCCGATGAGTCTTTCCGTACTTGCATCCATGCTTCCTATCAATTCAGAAAAGATTCAGTCGCTTAGTCGGCTCATGCGTATCGTAACTCAATCTGGCTTCTTCTATGCAGAGAAATATATTGCCCAAGATGGGAATGAAGAGGAAGTGTACCAGCTAACAAAAGTTGGACAACTTCTCTTAAAAGAGAACCCGTTGTCCATGATTCCTTTCTTGTCTAGGACTCTTAATGAAACTCGCATAAAGTCGTGTCTTTTTTTAAGTAATTGGTTCCAGAATGGGGACTATACAGCATTTCAATCCGCTCATGGAAGCACCATATGGGAATTTGCAAACCATAAGCAAGAGTTCAAAGAGCATTTTAATGAAGCAATGGCCAGTGATTCAAAGTTAACTGCAGCCTGTTTATTATATAATGGTGAGGAAATAAATTTAGGAGAACGATTGTTTGAAGGGCTGAATTCATTGGTAGACGTTGGTGGTGGTACTGGAACCATGACTAAGGCCATTGCTAGTGCCTGCCCGCAATTGAACTGTATTTGTTTTGATCTTCCTCATGTGGTTGCTGGCTTAAAAAATTATACAAACGTGACCTTTTTCGGTGGCGATATGTTTAAGGCAATTCCACAGGCAGATGCTATTTTACTCAAGGTACTTTCTCAGATTGAGGATTCCCCATAATAAAACCCCTCATCCTAAATACCCTCTTAAGCTATATAATCTTCTCTAATTATTGGTTTCTAATTGGGTATTATAAATTTGGTTGTCTTTTTATAATTATTTTTAAATACTGATAATTAATATATCTAAAATTTCTATGTATCTAATTAGAAAAATCAAGTAGAGAAATGTAAATGAAGGGTAACGAGAAGTACTTTTAGAAATTAAAACTTAAAAGTGCAAGTAAAATAAAAACTTTAGAAGAGTGAAATAATGAAATTTAAGGCATTAATTCTTTTTTCCTTTTTAATATTCAATCTTTGTATGAAGGCAATCAAATTTAATAGCACAATAATATATCTTTTCTTAGTGGTCTAAATAGATTGTATTTTTCACCAAATTGTTATATATATATATATACACATGGCGACAGAATGAGCCCACAGATGTAATAAATTTAAGGGCTCATATTTTAATGAAAAATAACTTTCTAAATTATTTTATTTTTATTTTTTTATATTTTAAATTTATATACAATTCATATTTTTATTTTTAAAAAATAAAAATATATATATGTCTTCATTATTTTTTTTATTTTAAGATCTCAATCATTGAATTTTATTGTAATGATTAAAAAATGGCTTGTAGGGGCTTGTTTTTTTTTTTTCTTTAAAAAAAAAGCTTCTTAGATGGTAATTTTATATGCTTGAGTATGGAAAGAAACTCATAACAATTAGGTAGATTTTATTTTATCTGAAATATTATAATATGTAACTGTTTTCTAAGATTTAAATATATAATAATTTATACGTATTTTTTTTATACATTTTGGTAACGTCAGAGAAAACAAAATAGCTGTAAACAAGAAGCTGGCACTGAGTGTTACATTCTTTGTTGATTACTTGTTCAATACACATATCCAATACAAAGTCAATCGATGAGCTTTCTTAGAGTGAAATTTCCAATAAATTAACTCTATTTTTAAAATTATCTTTTTATTGAATAATTATTAGTTTCGATATATTAAGTCAGCCTTTAATACAATAAGGTTGCAATATCGTATATTTATAAGCTGTAAAATCGGATTATAATTGCCGTAAATGATATGATATGATATAATATATATTATGTTACTTCTTTGGTTGCACATGCAATTATGTATTGAATATGAAATATTGGAAAATTTTTATTTGAAAAACATAATAGGAAATTTCGCAAATAAACATTTTAAGTTGTATTAAATAGTTATGTTGAATTTTTTGTCAAGGTATGTAATTTTTACATAAGCAGAAAAAAAAGGTAAAAAAAATATTGGTTAAAAAAAGTGAAAAACATTTTTCAAAAATACGTTATCAAAAGGCCCCACTATATATGTGTTTGATTAATAAACACACTCTCTGTGTATATAAATCTCCTTTTGACAACTATTTAAGAAAGATTTTATCTTTCTTGTTATTTATGTGAAAATGAGTAAACTTTTACCATACACAGTGTGTATTACATAACTGGGAAGATGTAGAGTGCGTGAAGATACTTAAATTATGTAAATAGGCGATTTCAAATAGCAGTACAAGAGGAAAAGTGATCATCATAGATATTGTAATGGGACACCAGATCAAGAATCACGAGTTGTTAGAAGCACAACTTTTCTTCGACATGCAGATAATGGCATCGACCAGGAGTAGGGAGAGGAACGAGTCAGAATGGAATAAGCTCTTCATAGATGCCGGTTTTAGTAAGTATAAAATAACTTCCAAATTAGGTGCAAGGTCAATTATCGAACTCTATCCTTAGTATACATGCCGTTGTACGTTGACTTTCTTGATCAAAATCAAGTCTACATGTCATGGAAGTTTTCTTTACCATTGTCGTTTCTCGTTTGTAAGCTTTAGCATGTAAAAGTTATACCAGTTCAATAATACTGCTTTCGGCGTGGGCTCAAGGTTTATTGGATAAGAGGTGTATGTGTGTTATAGATATGTAAATCTTTTTTACGTAGATAATATATATATATATATAAACATAAATTTTGAATTAATTCCTCTGAAATTTCTCAATTGGTCTAATTAATTTATTTATTACCTAATGTGACTCAATTATCTATCTAAGAGTAGATAGAATTTTTATATTTTCAATAATATTAATAATATAATAGCTTAACTTACTATGTTTAAAAAATAAAATTGAAACTTTATTCATGTCACGATCCCAAATCATTCATAAAAAATAACTACAAATTATAATTTATAACTTGAATCTTGACGTTGCACAAACCGTTAAAAAATTTCAAACTCATCCAATGTAAAATATAGTTGTCAGGGAATAAGGTGAAAACATCCTGTTTAGCCTGAGCCTCTTGTAGCTGCTCCATTTATCAATATAACATGGGAATTTATCTAAATGTCTACTATCCAAACAAACATCAAAGCATCCTAAAACTATCATTTGTTTTACTCAAAAATTAGAGTCTTTGTTATACTCAAAAATTATTTGTTTAATTAACCGACTTATACCCAAATCAAAATGTTGGAATGCAAAATTATATTAAATATCATTCAACGGTCTAATAATAATAATAATAACTAACTATAGGATCCAAAAATCACTTACAAAAATAGCTTCAAAACTCAACAACTGCTTGATTTAATCCAATAAGTAAAGAAAATATCTTAACTGAAAGCAAAGTATTCATTTCATAATATCAAATGGTATTGAATTTAACAATATTCTCAGCTGGCACCATATACAAATATTCTTCGAAATCAAAATGTCAACTACTAATAATTACAATTCGATTAAAACATTCTAAAACAAGTCTCCCAATACCTTTCCTCAATCAAAAATTCTCTGCAAGTTTATTCAGGTTCGCTAATCTAAAAGGTCAAAAAATAATGATAAGAATAATAGACATTAGTGTGTATTTATTCTAAAATTTCGATAGCTAATGGACATTTATATGCAAGCTAAACTATGCCTTTGCACATCACCTGTGCATAACTAGTACATATGAGTCCACCTGCTATTCAAAGACGTTTTGTTGATTATATGTGCATTTTCTTTCAAATTTTAAAAAAAGAGTAAGGTGGAGATTGTTAGAGATATTTGTATAATTGGCATATTCCGTGACCATATGTATTATTGTATCGATGTCGGGTTGTGGGTTGTCGGGTTAAAGTCCGTTCGGTCCGCCCTCCAGTCGCTCGAGCCCATCCATATCCTGCTCGCTCGCCGTGAGCTCGATTCCCGCTCGAGCGCAAAAAACAAAATGATGGCCACTCGCCTTCCGCTCGATAGCAGCTCGAGCCGAAAAACCAATAGGGTGCCTGCTCGACGCGCGCCCTCTGGCCATTCGCCGCGAGCTCGAGCCCCGCTCGAGCGCCGGTTCAACGGGCAGATTTTTTGAACGTGTTTTTGGCTCCACTATAAATACTAGCCTTATTTTTTGAAACCCTAAAAATTCTGGACTGAAGATTTACGTGCCTCTTTGGAGAAGAAAGCCTCAAATGCTCCATTATTCCTACTTCTCTTGAGAAAACTAATTACTACAAGAGTTCTCTACATGTTCTAACTAGTTTTCTCACGCACCTTCTTTAACCATTGAAATATTGCCTTCTACCATCGTTGGAGACGTTGATCCGTGAAGAAGGAGACTCATTCGTGATTAGAAATTCAAGTGGTTCGAGGGAAGATTGACGTGAAGACCGGAAGGAGTCCGGTTCCGTTGCCGCGGGCAAATCCAAGGAGTTCATTGGTAGGAATCACGTGACAGGAGTAAGTCGGCTAGGTTAGCGCGTCGTTACCACCCGGTCTGTAAGTTGATTTTCATAGTGCATTGCTTCCCTGGCCGTTGAAGCCAGGAGTGTTTTTCTCGATTACCGTGGGTATCAAGTTTTCACTTCGTAACCAAAAATCGGGTCTTTGTCTTTATTGCTCCTATTATTTGTATCGTGCATGCTTGTTATTTCGTTATCATCTAGATTTAAATATCCTTTATGTGTATTGGATATTTACTTATTGTTGCTTCCGCTATAATCTTCAGGGTCGAAACTTGATTGTTCACGTTAGCACAAAACGTGTTTTTTTAGAGATGAATAGAGAGTGAGAAAGAGAGAAAAAAAAATGAGGAAATAAATTGAAAGTGACCTAAAACAAATCCTCAGCAAATTCAAGCAATGCAAATATAACTAAATTTAATTCTTCATTTATTACTGAATTTCTCAGAAGATTCTTATAATCCCTTATTTAAATATACATGTATGTAATATTTGCCTACTTTCTTTGATTTTATATTGTATGCATATTTGTTTTATTTTAATTCAATAAGATTTTACAGTTTTGTATTTTAATCTAAGCATATTATCTTGAAATCATAAAATCTTTTAAAAATTATCCATATATATATTTTTTTATATAAGTATTTTGGTAAGAATTCTACTTTAATTTTGATAAAGATAATTTATTTTTTCAAATATGAGAAAAAATTAGTATGTTTATTTTTTGATATAAAATTTTTTATTTTTATTAAATGAGAACCACTATAGAGTATTAATAGAATATATTGAAACTTATCTTAATATATTATTTACAAATTAAAGATCAAACTTATTATTTATAGGTTAAAAAGGTGACATTTTGACTCCAATTATAAAAAATAATATATAATTGGTGCACCTATGAGTCACAGATTTTAGCACATGGTCTTTCAATATGTGAAACCAATCGTAACTTAATCTTAAATATTTGATCTTTATTGGTATGACTATCTCTAATTCTTGATTTTTATATTTCCAAATAATTTTTGCTTTCTACTTCAATATTTTGACATTTTTAATATTTTAATTTATTATTATTATTATTATTGTACTTTTGCACATTTCATTCACTATTATCCTTATATACACATTATATATACTTTCATGAGCATTAAACTTACTATTATAATCTTCAGGTAATATTTTAGATTAGTAGGTTTAAATTATCTTGTAGGGATTTTGAATATTGGGAGATAAAGCTTTTCTAAGGAAATAGATTTTTAGGATCTTTTATTATAGTTTGATTATTTGGTTAAGAAACATTATTTCAAATTTGGACCTATTTTATGGATGGCTGGGGCATTAAATTGTAATGTAATTGGAATGTCGGATATTTTGTTTTTAGATTTAAGACTCTTTTTCTTATTTTAGGATGTGATGCGTACCTGGATCCGATTTCGAACGGATTCGGATCTCTTCTGGATGGTTTGAACCGGCTCCGTTCACTGAGTACAAATCCTGCACACCACTAAATAAACGAGAGGTCAGCGTTAACGGCGGGATGTAATCCCACCGATAACACTCCGACACTCAAGTCAGTCAATCAGCCTTCAAAGGAAGGAACTGTAAAGTAAGAGAAAGCTATCAGAGAGGAATGGAGTGTCTCGTTCCAGATGTCAGAAAGGTGCAAGACCTTTCTCGTATCTGGATGGTGGGAAGGCAGAGAACGTGTGTAAGGACCCGTCCGTTGCCTTGGAATTGGAGTGCGTTTTAGAGTTTGGCCGCTGAGAACCAGAAGTTGTTTCTCAGAGCCCTTAGGGTTTTCTGTCTCTGTTGTTGCTTGAAGAAAGAGTCTCCAGTATGCAAGTGTTCAAGAGAGTTTTGGAAGGCATCAATGTGTGCATTCAAGAGAGCGTGCCCTGGATGCTGGATCCAGGGCCTCTTTTATGGCAAAGATGGTGATCTTCCTTCTTTGGAAGGAATCATCCCCATTGTGATCTATGGCCGGCCTTCCTTCTGGAGGCTAATGCCTGTTGCCCAATTGTGGTGGATTGTTTTCTTCTGAGGCAGTTAACCACTTTCCAAGTTAACTTCCTTCCTTACCGTTGAGGTTCCTTGGCTGGCAAGGAGTTGGAAGGACCTGGCGCCTTCCTTATTTGAAGGGCGCCAATCTTGCTGATATTTCCTTTGAGATCGTGAAATATCCTTGGAAGATCGTGGTTAGCTTTGTTATGACTGATGGGCCTAAACGGGTCAGGCCCATCACTGTTAGAAAACTTTTCGGGGCCCAATGTGCAGAGAGAGGACGGTCAATCGCCAGGGGTTGACCGCCTGCGTGAGTGTTGGCCGCCCTCATGGAAGGCGTCCGTCGTTGGACTCCATTTGGGCTATGGGCCTGAGTGAGTCAGGCCCATTACTGTAGAAGGGTCTCGTTTGGGCCCAGTATGTAGAGAGCAGACGGTCAACACCTGGGTTAACCGTCAGCTTGTTGGCCGCCTTCGGGGAGAATGAAGAGAGCGGCGGGCGGCCAACTGATGGGCTGTGGGCCTGTATGGAATAGGCCCATTAGTGTTGCAAAGCTTCTGAAGGCCCAACAAACTGGTCAACGTCGGGTTGACCGTTTGTGAGCGGGCTAGCTGTCTGGACGGTCAACGCCGACGTTAACCGTCCTTGGGCCTCTCAGTTCCTAGGCCCATCATCTTATTGGGCCGTTAGAAACGTTGACTGGCTTTAATGAAGCTTCCGTTAACCTTTCTTTGGGCCATCCCATTATTGGTGTACCCATCAGGATGTTTAATATTTAGATAATGATTCATTTTTAAACCATTTTTAAATGCGATTTTTGGTTTTTAGGCTTTGAGATATATATATATATATATTAAATAATTAATTATGTGGAACATGGCAAGGGTTGGTATAAGAGCACGTAATAATAAAAGCATCTTATATGATATAATGATTTAAATTTGTTATTTATATCATAAAAGGTACTATAATGGCAGATGGTCAATATCACATACTAATCTCTAAATTTGTTTATATTACTTTTTTAATCCATATTTACTTAAATTAGTTTTTAATTCTTAATTACTTAATTTTTAATTAATTATTCCACATATTAAAAACCTAAAATAAATACTGAGACACAACCTAAAAATTAATAATAACAAACAATTCAAAGAATAATAAATTAAAACATATGATCCCAAATGTTACAACTGAAAGTGGTTACAAATACCAACAATATAAGACTTTAAAATATACGTAAAAAAAGGTATAATTATTAAAATCAGAATAATCAAAATCTAAATTCAATTGAACTACTGTAAAAAATCAAAATCAACTCAAGACACCGATACCATATATTATCATAGACCGAATGCAATGAAAATCCAAATAAACTAAACTATCAGCATAAAGCTACTGTTCTTTCTAATTAATAATATATAAAATTGAAATTCAACATCCTAATATAACTCTAAAATAGCTATCCTTCTAGCCGATTATTTGCAAGCAAATACCAAGTTTTCTATTGCCAAAAGTTAGTGAAACAAAAGTAAGGATATACCAATTGTTTAGCAAGGGTATCTTAGAATATACCATCATCAAATATTCAAAAAATCAATAACACTATTTTATAAACTTATTATGTATAATCTAAAATTGATGATCAATTTTAAACTGATAAATATCTGAATATGCTTAAATCATGCAAAAACTTAGAGGACCAAGGATCGAATATGACCTAACAAATAAATAGTAAATATCAAAACTCGAGTTATGATCATTTTCGTATAATCAAGGGCTATACGTTATTATTTAAGGCTCATATACTAACCGTACACTTATAATCTTATAGATGAGGTCAAACACTATTTTTTTTACTAGTAGATGAAAGGTGTTATTGAGAAGCATATTATTGAGAATAGAAGAAATGTAAGAGCAATACTGTATGATATGCCATGCCAAAATTTAAACTAATATCCAACTTATGATGCAAACCTTTTTCAAAATTTTATGACAAACCTTGAGTTTTGATTTCATACAACAGAAGTTGATATTCCATGAAGTCTAACTATTGTGTTAATATACAATCTCGCCAAACAACCTCTAAAGAATTTTATCTTACCAACAATAAAGTGGGTTGCCTTAGCTGATCTACGACCACCCAAACAAGGTCATGATTTTATAAAATTCTTGGTAAACCTATTACAAAATTCATCATTATATGCTTTAACTTCCAATTATGGGTCAACATAGGTTATAAACGACTAGTAGCTTTTTGTGCTCAGCTTTTTATTGTTGATAGATTAAATACCTTCCTACATAGGTTGTAATTTCTCTTTTCATATTACACTACGAAAATATCTTTATTAAATCTTGTTAATTCTTAGATAGATAGTGTACTTTGATTGATGAGTTTTATTTATAATTTCTTCCTTTAGTTCTTCAATATGTGGTACACATCTCCTTAACTCTTGAGGCAATCAACTAGGAAACCACATGTTTTAGGGAGAGCTACAGTGATAATAGCTAGGCATGTGGATGTGAATAAGTTTCCTTTAATGGTGGAAAGCAAGCTCCCAATTGTCGAGACATTAGTATATATATTGTTGGACTCAGGGTCTATACATTCATTTATATCTCCTAACATGTATACCATTTATCATTTGCGGCATAGGATTATAGATTATTCATTAGTGACATATATGCCTATGAATATGTCTTTGACAGCTGATTTTATATACCCTAAATGTGCATGGGTTTATGTTAGTGGCAAATTTAATTTTATTAGACATGTACAACTTTGATATAATTTTAAGTATATATTAGTTGACAAGCTATCAAATTAATGTGGATTATTTGTATAAGAGGGTTCATTTTTTGATTCCATGTTTCAAGTCTTTATTTTCCAAGGAATATACATAAAGAGTTAACCTATATAAGTTTTGTTCTACATGAATATCATTTATTGAAAGGTGGGTGTCAAGCATATCTTACCTATGTTATCACCATCAGAATTCATAGTGTGTTGATTGAGTAGATTTCGGAGGTAAGGCAAAAAAGGATGGGTTTTTAGAAGACCTACCTAAGTGGCCTCCAAGTAGGGAGATCAAATTTAAGATAAAAGTGAGACAAGGATTTTCTCTAATTTTTAAGGATTTGTATAGGATGGTTCATTTAGAGTTGAAAGAGTTAAAGAAATAATTATACGAACTGTTACAAAATAACTTTATTTGACCGATTGTGTCACCTTGGGGCGCACCAAATTTGTTTGTAAAGAAGGATGGGTCTATGAGATAGTGCATAAACTATTGAGAATTAAACATGATAACTATCATGAAAAAGTTTCCCTTGCTAATGATAGATGATTTATTTGATTAGTTACATGAAGTCCATCTGTTCTCAAAGATTGACTTTCGATTGTGATGCCATCAACTAAGAATAAAATAAAAGGATATAGTGAAGATAGCTACATGAATGAGGTATGGTTGTTATAAATTTTTACTAATACCTTTTGAATTGACTAATATCCTTGTAGTTTTTATGGACATAATAAATTAGTTGTTTTAACCCTATTTGAGTCAATTTGGTATGGTCTTCATTGATAATATATTAATATATTTGGGAAGCTTTGAAGAGTATGAGATTTATTATGGGATTGCATTGCAAACACTCAAAGAAAGACAATTATATGCCGCGTTGAATTAGTGTAAGTTTTGGCTCAAGGAAGTCACTCTGCTAGGCGATACTATATCAAAAGGAGGTATCTTAATTAATCCAAAGAAAATTAAAGCGGTTATAAGTTGAGGTTGACTAGCAAGGGTAATGGAAGTACAAAGTCTTCTAAATTTGCTAGATACTATAGAAGATTTATGAAAATTTTATTAAGGATTGTAATGATGCTGACTCACTTAATGCAAAAGACCGCGGTGTTTAGTTGGGATGAGAATTTTGAAAGAAGTTTTCAGGAATTAAAAGACCATTTGATGACCGACCTGATTCTAGCAATTCTGTAAGGATTTGGAAGCTACATAATTTATTGTGATACATCTAAGAGAGGGCTGGGTTATATGTTGATATAATATGAAAAAGTAATTATTTGTGGATTGAGGCAACTCAAACCATAAGTTTTGCATTAAAGATTAGAGATATTATCTGTATGGAAAAAAGTTTATGGCATACTCAAACTAGAAGAGCTTTAAGTACCTATTCTCACAAAAAGTATTAAACAAGAGAAAGAGGCTATGGATGGATTTATTGAAAGGACTTTAATTGCGAGATTTGATTTCAACTGGGGGATGCTAATCTTATAGTTGATGCATTGAGTCATAAGTTGGTAAATTTGATGGCCTATTTGGTGATTCATTTATTTTTAAGGTGTAGTCTACACATTTCCTATACCAGTTCATTATCTAGTGGTTGAGATTCATTTATTTTTATGGTGTGAGGCTCAAATTCTTAATTTAAGGTAATCTTGATTGATTAAACTAATATAATTAAAATTAATATAAAAAAATGTAAAGAATTAGGTTAAAGAGTTAAAATTACATCAGATGATTTGGCGCCTAATGGAAGCTTAACCCATACCTGAGTGTTGAAACCCGTGGGGTCAACACTTGAGGGACGTTTGATAAGTTTATGAGTACTCGTTGAGAAAATGTTAACACTCAGTCCACGCTTGAGCAATGCTCGAGCAGTCATTTTTAGTAGCTACACACTCGAGGCACGTCCGAACTGTGCTCAAGCTCAACAGTCTAGAACTGTGCCTTTAAGTGGCACTCGAGTGCCACTTTGTATAAATAGGATCTTCCGGCTCATTTCTAGAGAAGAGAAAGAAGTAAACGAGGAGAAAACAGACAAGGAGAGAGAGGAGGCCATAGAAGCTCAAATTCAGTTGATTCAAGCAAGTTTTTGGTGAGAATTAAGAGAATACAAGTATACTCGAAGCTTCTCCTTCTATTGTTATTGATCTTTTGTAATTCTCTGAGTATTTTCTTGTTTAAATATTCATGCACGACAAGAAGTTGAAGTATAATGTCTATGATTAGCAAACATGTTGAATTCTTTTCATTTTGTTGAAAAATTACATAAAATTTATGCCTAAATTCATGTATAACCTATATGTATGCTATTTTCTAAAATTTAAGCTTCATGCATGTTTTAAAAAGATGATATTATGTTCTTACATACTTAATTTTGTGTAGAACTTTCTTGTATGTTTAGAAAATACTAATATATGTTATATATGCTCTCAAAATATGACGTACCGTATTTTTAACCAAAAATTCGGTAGAATTTTGACAGTAATACGACTGTCGGCCAAATATAAACCTATACAATACCTCTATACAACATATATATCTCAACAACAAATACAGACAGGATCCAAAACTTTGCCACAATATCGGTGGCTCTAACATTGACCTAAAACATATGACGTTGGACCTTTAGTAAGAAAAGATGCCTGCAAAAATATTAATCCTACATAAATATACATATCCAACAATATCGCGGAAGCAAAAACACATCTCTAACAAACTTCTTTGAACCTGCACAATGTGAAATATCCTATTTCACTTTTACAAAATAATCCAGTACAAAATAATATTTCTGTCCGTGATCAAATATACTATCGACAGTTTTGGACATCACAAAATACCACACAGACTAATAATATTGCCTGAAAATTCATAATATATTAAAAACATATCTTAAAATCAAACTAACTAATCTACAATAAGCAAAATGACCTAAACCTGTCCAAAAAAAAATACCTAAACATTAAAACCAACAAACCTAAACATTTTCGAATCTTCGATCTAGCTTGCAAGGCAAAAACTTCTACATTTTCTGCTCATTTTAAGGTTAGTAAAAATAGTAAGAAAGTGAGTCAAATATTCAGTAAGGTATAAATATAAAACGTGATCAAATATCATTTCCAGAAAACATTTAAATTTTTTTATTTTATTTCTAATTCATTTGGTTTTCAAACATGTAGAAAACTTATTTATCTTTAGGGACCAGGGTTAGTAAGCCTTACCAGCTAATGAAGCGTTTAATCGATGTCTGGATTATGTTTACTCCACACAATCAAATGCCATATTCTCCTTATTTACATCCCAAGGATAGGATGGATTGTGTTCACTCCACACACTCAAAAATTAAAATCGTACAATAATACTTATTCAGACAACGATCTATACTATAATATTCTAAGATATGCCAAAAAATAATATTCTAAGATATTATTTTAATAAAAAATTTATTACAGGTGTCTCTTAAATAGTTCAAAATACTTTGCTTAGTTGGAATTTTATTTAGTTATTAAAATATTACATCAGCTGCTTCATGGCTCTTTCATAATTGTCAAATGATTTGATTTGTTTTGTTTTTCTTCTTTTTTATTTTGAATTTTTTTGGGGGGGACAAAACTCTTGACACCAATATTAGCATTTTTAAATATCTTATAGATTTGAAGTCAGCCACTTCCTTTTTTATATATTCAATTTTACAAAATAATTATTTCAAGAGGATATAGCAGGTTAGGCAACTTCTATAGCTAAAATTTTAAACAACTAATAAGAAATATTAGAATTTCAAGATAAGATAGAAACTAGTACTAAAGGGTTATGAAAGCACCTATCATACGCCTCATGAGAGCATGCATGTTTGCATAAGTAGCATATTAAAACTAGAAGGCAATTTAAAATATAAGGTAGGATTTTATTTGTAACACACATAATAACGTTTACACCTCCAAAGTACAAGTTTATATTGTTCCTATGTTTAAATAGGCAACATAAGTTCTTTATTCCAAATATTGATAATAGCATACTATCACACTTCTACAACTATGGCCTTAAAGCACTAGGTAGATGTTTACCCGAAACACTTACCAACTTTGCAAATATCCATCAGACCTTAAAATGTTCCAATATAGATTCTCCATCAAGTCCTTTCTTATAGAAGTGAATGACATAATCGTGTACAGTTGTTTCACGATATTTTGGAGGATTATCTTCTAACAACAATTCTTTGATAGGTCCATACTTCTTTGTTGAAGGCAATAGATGTGTGCTGAAAAAGCATGCTACTGTTGTTCTTGATACAGCGTGGTTTACAATTGCTCTATGCTCAATGCTCTTGAACTTGTCATTTGATATGAGCTGTGTAAAGAAATTAAAATAAGATGCAACCATGAGAAAACAAATGAACAAGGCAAAAGCGCAGTGCATACAAGATGATTCGATTGATTTCTGCATGTTACAAATTTTTTTTTTAAATTATTAGGATTATTCTAATTTGGAAGAAAAATTTAAGCCAATTTATACATTATAACTAAATATCGAAATGATTTTTAAAATATTTCAAAACACCCTTTATAAATTATAATTTAACATTGGAAAGGAATTCAACTTACTCTCTATTTCTCTTTTTTTTGTGACTTGGACACCATACTTATAGTATACATAGAAAAAATCATATTCAAAATCTTTTTATATCTTTAGTTTGAGAGTACATCTTTACTATGATATCATTTGTTAGGTTAAAATTATTCAGATGACTATTATCATGTTTAATTTTTTAATTTAATTTATGCAAGTCAAGTTTTTTTAGTGATAACGTCGTTGATATCGTATTAATAAAATTGATCATCTTTATTATGAATAGTATGCATATGACATTTTTAATATGCACAAGAAAATTACTAAATACTTATATCAATCTCTAAGCTTTGAACACCAGATAAATCCAGCAATGCCTACATTACATAATAACTTCCAAACTTCCTAAAAAATATAAGAGGGCGAAGTACAACAAATGATCATAATATCTTTGGAGACTTGAAGAGCATTTACAGTGGGAACCCAGTGTGAATTTCTCACTCAAATGTCTTGGAAACAAAGTCCTTTATTTTGACAAGTATATGGTATTCTTTTTGAGAGGTTATCCAATTATTAATTTGTGTATATTTGAAGATTTTGTTTTGCATTTACATAATGCAAGGTTTAAATTTCTAGATTTTTAGTTATCACTTAAAAATTTAAAATAAGATACTTACAAAAGAATATTGTCAAATATATATTTTTCCATTACAAGGGGTACCGTAACTTTATTATATAAAGTCGGAGACTCAATTGAAAAGAGCATATATGCACTAAAACTAAGTAAAAAAATCATTAAGTTTAATTAACTGAGCGATAAAGTTAGTTTTTTGAAGAATACCTGTAAAAGGTCTCCTATGTTGACCACCAAAGCTCCAGGCGTAGGAGGAACATCAAGCCATTGATTCTCATGTAGAACTTGGAGGCCACCAACCTGGTCTTGCAATAGAACTGTCAAGAAGTCATCATCTGTGTGCTTGGCAGTGCCCAAAGTGAGTTCTGGTTGTGGACAAGTTGGGTAGTATTGACCTATCACAGCAAGTCCTTCACCACAGTCCATGTCATTCAAATGGCTTGGCTTCAGTCTAAGACCCTCGGATAGCAGTTCAAAAAGCAAGCTCCCTGGTTTCTTCACTTCCTTTGAGTACTCCATCACTACCTCTCTACAAGTCCAGTTGGAAACCAGAAAAAATAATTCATCAAAACATTTTTGCTCGAACAATAGTGTTAGAGATATTTTGTCTAATTGGCATATTCCGTGACCATATATATTATTGTATTGATGTCGGGTTGTGGGTTGTCGGGTTAAAGTCCGTTCGGTCCTCCCTCCATTCGCTCGAGCCCGTTCTAAGCCTTCCCGCTCGCCTCTCGCTCGATTCCCGCTCGAGCCTAAAATCCAGAACGTCCCCGACTCGCCAGGAGCTCGAGAACCGCTCGAGCCGAAAATCCAGTAGGGGGCCCGTTCGCTGCGCGCTTGAGACCCGCTCGAGCCCCCGCAGGGTTTCCCACGAAACCCTACGGCCGCTCGAGCGCCGGCCCAACGGGCAGAAGTTTCAAATGCGTTTTTGGCTCCACTATAAATTGATACCTTATTTTCTTCAAACCCTAAGCACGCCACAGCCTAAATTGATAATTTTTGAAGTCTTCAAACTTGAGAGAAAAGCCTTTCATACATCATTGATTTAGTCTCTCTTGAGAAAACCAAAAGACAAAACCTTGAGCTTCATGATCTAAGGAGTTTTCTCACCATTTTTCTTTTTCTTTTTCCATTCAAACTTACATCCTTCTACCTGCGTTGGAGACGTTCATTCGTGAAGAAGGAGACTCGTTCGTGATTGGAAATTCAAGTGGTTCGAGGGAAGATTGACGTGAAGACCGGAAGGAGTCCGGTTCCATTGCCGCGGGCAAATCCAAGGAGTTTCTTGGTAGGGATCACATGACGGGAGTAAGTCGGCTAGGTTAGCGCGTCATTACCACCCGGTCTGTAAGTTAATTTTCATAGTGCATTGATTCCCTGGCCGTTGAAGCCCGGAGTGTTTTTTTCGATACCGTGGGTATCGAGTTTTCACTTCGTCACTAAAAATTGGGTCTTTATTATTGTTGTTCATTATTATAAATATATTGTGCATGTTTGTTGTATCGTTATCATCTAGATTTAAATATCCTTTACGTGTATTTGATATTTATTTATTATTGCTTCCGCCATATTTTTCGGGGTCGAAACACGTTAGCACAAAACGTGCTTTTTCAATTGGTATAAGAGACTCACCCCGATCCGCGACCCCGATCTAGATGTATACGAGTGGATCGCTCTCCGTTCCTTCCTTCTTTGATGGGAGTAACTATGCCTATTGGAAGGTTCGAATGAGAGCCTTCCTAAAATCTCTAGATGAGCGTGTTTGGGCACGTACCCAAGTTGGGTAGACTCCACCCACTAGTTCCTCGGGCAACGAACCCAAAGCCCTATCTGCATGGACCAAAGAGGAACTTGATGCATGTAATTGGAATAGTAAGGGGTTGCATGCTATTTTTATGGCTGTGTCCCCCGATGAGTTTAAACGGATTTTAATGTGTGAGACTTCTAAAGATGCATGGGATATTCTTGAAATTACTCACGAAGGCACGAAACTAGTGAAAAATTCAAAATTGTAAATGCTCACCACTAGATTCGAAAAAATAAAAATAAAAGATGATGAGACTTTTGATGAGTTCTATCCTCAATTGAATGATATTGTAAATTCTACATTTAATTTAGGAGAACGAATCCTGAAAAATAGGATTGTGAGAAAAGTCCTTCGATCTTTGCCTGAACGCTTTAGACCTAAAGTCACTGCCATTGAAGAAAATAAAGATTTAGATAAATTGAAAATAGAAGAACTTGTATGGTCTCTACAAACTTATGAGCACATATTGCCACAATCAAAGAAGAATAAATCACTTGCTCTAAAATCAAGTAGGGAAGAGCGAAATCGGGACTCCGATGAAGAATCATGCAGCGATGATGATTTTGCATTATTTGTTAAGAATTTTAAAAAAATTTTAAAGAAAAATAATTCTTCATCAGAAAAAATGGATGTGGACTTAAAATGATCACATAAATTTGAGAAGAAAGACCGACGTGAACTCAAGGACTACAAATCAAAAAATACTCAAGGAGTTCAATGTCATGAGTGTAAAGGCTTTGGCCACTACCGGGCTGAATGTCCTAACCTTAAATGCCAACAAGGTCAAGCCTTTAAAGCTAATGTGACCCTAAGTGATGACGAAGAAGAAGATGGTGAAAAATATTCTGACGATGGCCCTACCAAGTACATGGCTTTCATGACCTCTATGTGTGACAATGCTGTAGAGAATATTAATCAATCCTGATAACTCGAGGTCGAGTCAGAAGCTGAATTTGATGGCCTTCAAGAAGCTTACGATAAACTGTTTAGGGAATGTTTGAAAGTTAAAAAACTAAATAGAACCCTAAACGGTAGGATCATAGAATTGGAAAAGGGCAACGCATCTCTACAATCCGAGTTAGACTCTAAAACTCAAGAAATTGAGAATATGAAAGTCTCATTTACTAAGCAAATAACATCTTTAGAATCTGAACTTGAGGCCTCGCGAAAAGATTTGAAACAATTTTTAAATGGGTCTACAAAATTAGATCATATGCTCGGGTTGGGAAAAATTGGTGAAAATAGACAAGGCTTGGGATATGTTGCGAATTTTGTCCAAAATGACGTGAAACCTAAAACTGTATTTATTCCCGCTACGAAAATTCCACACAAACACGCACACACACCCAAAGTCATCCAGGCCGTGCCTCAACGTGCGGAGAAAAGATCTATGGACCATGTCACCATATCTAAATTTGTGCCTACTTGTCATGCGTGTGGAAAAATAGGTCACATTCGTCCTCAATGTTACACCATAGATTTTTTGTACAATCAAAGGCAAGGGCCAAAAATGAATAAACTCGTTGATCACATTCAGAAATTGAATGAACAAGTTAAAAGGCTAAGCCAGAAAGTGAATTCGGGGAGACAAGTTTGGGTTAAGAAGAGTGAGTTAAATTACCCCTTGGCCATTCGTGACAAAAAGGGGGACATAAATTTTTGATTCACTTTGATAGGGGGAGCTTAGGGGAGATGGAGCGGAGTTTTTTGTTATTTTCATGATTATTTCAGTTTATTATTACTGTTAGGGAGAGTATTGATTATTTTCGTTAGGGGGAGAATTGGTGTATGTTACATTGTTGTAGCTTCTCATGCTTATGTACCATGCATGCTGTTATGTGTTATTATTTTTTGCCTTGTTTGTACTAACATTGCTTGATCAGGAAACTGAAGTTACACAGGTCGTCAAGCACGTTTTCATAACATCACCTCAGCAGCTCTCGTATAGCTATCTATATTTCTTTTATCTCTTTTGTATCACTAGGCGTAGGTTTTCATGTACACGGGTTCTATCTCGGTGGTGTCTGAACCCGTGATTCACTTATATTTATTTATTTTCTGAGTTTTGTAACGGAATTGCCAAATGGGGAGATTGTTAGAGACATTTTGTCAAATTGGCATATTCTGTGACCATATGTATTATTGTATTGACGTCGGGTTGTGGGTTGTCGGGTTAAAATCCGTTCGGTCCACCCTCCATTCGCTCGAGCCCGTCCTAAGCCTTCCCGCTCGCCTCTCGCTCGATTCCCGCTCGAGCCTAAAATCCAGAACGTCCCCGACTCGCCAGGAGCTTGAGAACCGCTCGAGCCGAATCTAGTAGGGGCCCCGCTCGCTGCGTGCTCGAGACCCGCTTGAGCCCCCGCAGGGTTTCCCACGAAACCCTACGGCCGCTCGCCGCGCGCTCGAGCAGGCCCAACGGGCAGAATTTTCAAATGTGTTTTTGGCTCCACTATAAATTGATGCATTATTTTCTTCAAACCCTAAGCACGCCACAGCCTAAATTGATAATTTTTGAAGTCTTCAAACTTGAGAGAAAAGCCT
The DNA here is from genome assembly GCA_033239525.1 of Nepenthes gracilis. Taxonomy (NCBI): domain Eukaryota; kingdom Viridiplantae; phylum Streptophyta; class Magnoliopsida; order Caryophyllales; family Nepenthaceae; genus Nepenthes; species Nepenthes gracilis. Next base: position 6,147,317 of record BSYO01000007.1, on the reverse strand, counting down.
TTCAAGCATCATTGATTTAGTCTCTCTTGAGAAAACCAAAAGACAAAACCTTGAGCTTCATGATCTAAGGAGTTTTCTCACCATTTTTCTTTTTCTTTTTCCATTCAAACTTTCCATCCTTCTACCTGCGTTGGAGACGTTGGTTCGTGAAGAAGGAGACTCATTCATGATTGGAAATTCAAGTGGTTCGAGGGAAGATTGACGTGAAGACCAGAAGGAGTCCGGTTCCGTTACCGCGGGCAAATCCAAGGAGTTTCTTGGTAGTGATCACGTGACGGGAGTAAGTCGGCTAGATTAGCCGTCGTTACCACCCGATCTGTATGTTGATTTTCATAGTGCATTGCTTCCCTGGCTGTTGAAGCCCGGAGTGCTTTTCTCGATACCGTGGGTATCGAGCTTTCACTTCGTCACAAAAAATCGGGTCTTTATTATTGTTGTTCATTATTATATATATATTGCGTATGTTTGTTGTCTCGTTATCATCTAGATTTAAATATATCCTTTACGTGTATTGGATATTTATTTATTATTGCTTCCGCTATATTTTTCGGGGTTGAAACACGTTACCACAAAACGTGCTTTTTCAAATAGCACTACAGCTGCAAATGCTTCAACCTAACCTCAACCCCAGTTAAGCTCTTGGTTGACAAATTTTAGACTAAAGGGATCTTGAATAATTTAACTATCAGCATAGGTTTTGTTATGCTTACTGGATATCCGAACATCTAACTTGGCTAATGGGAAGATTTTGTGGGAATCAAATGAGAACAGCATTTCGTTCATATTATAGGCCACGTTTCGTGGGAGCATAACTAACTTGAGATGAAATTTAAAAGTAGATTTTCTGCGGTTATCACATTTATTTTTTTATAACTATATAAGAAGAAAATTTATAATCAAGAAAAAGGAATCAAGATGTGGAAAATGTTAAACTCTAATTTGCAAACTCCAAACCTTTCCTATTACCTCTTCTTTGATTATAATTTAAATTTTATTTTTAATTCTTCTGCAGAGTAATCCCGAACTTAAAAATAAATGTAAGAAATATATCATAAAGAATATTTTTTTTAAAAAAAAAATATCCAAAATAAAAATTTAAAATTTAAATTTTGTAAGCAATTACCTACAAACAGCAGGCAATTCTTCTGGAATGGGTGAATGAGGAGCCATCCTAATTACAAAGCTATCCCTCCAATTTGCAGCTGGTCCAGTGTGTAAATCAAAATTACTATTATATATCATATTCTTGCTGGGATCCCGTGTATAATATTGTTTCTTTATCTCATTATCTTGCTCATAGAATCTACGTACTCCATCCAACATTTCTTCCAGCAAATGGATGGAAATCCCATGATTTATCACTTGGAAAAATCCCCAATTTTCAGATGCATCTCGAATCTCCTCAATGACATGCTTTCGGAGATTTGGATCCTTCTCGATGCCATTAAAGTCCACAATGGGTATGCTCTTAGTGGTCACTTTGGCATTTGAGATTGGAGAAGAGTTGGATGATGTGTGGGAAGGATGGATGAAAATATGGGGAATGGTCGAGATACCATTGTTTACTAGTCCCATCACCCCTGCTTTTGTATCATCAAAAGCTTTTAGCTCGCTGGCTCGATCATAGTTGGTTTCCTTTGGCTCACCATTGATTACTGTAGAAACCATTGCTGCTTATATTTAATGGCCTCAGGAAGTTTTTGGAAGGATTTAAATAGAAGGTGTTGTTTTGAAGAAGAAGATAATGTCGTATTTATAGATAAGAGGAGCTCTAATAGCAAATAACAAGCAATGTAATTGACCTTACATTTTAACCTATATGACCTCATGCTAGCCAATGCACAGCTCAGCATAGTATAAATGAGTTTCATCCTTGTAGAAATTAAAAATATAAAACTTTCTTATTTGAACCTCACAAGTTCCCGACTTAAAAGGGTATTAATTAATAAATACATGTATTAGATGTTATTTCTCTAAAATAGCACACTTTATTATGCAAAAAAAGACCACGGATACTTCTCGTGTTGCATTGCTTTTCTTTCGAGAGGCCATACAACATGGCATATCCCATACCACAACATCCGATTTAAATGTCCACATTTGTGAGTAATAATTTGGAGACTTTTGAAAACCAATTTAGAATTATTAACAGTAAAATTACAAACTATGTCATCTCTAACTATTTATTAAACTTTTATTTTTCAAATTTGTGAAGTATAAATTGAAAATCAAGGACGAAAAAGTAATCCCATTGAAAAAAATAAAAAAACATACAAAAAAATAGTATTAGCATTTTGATCGTATCACATCTTTTTCTTTTCTGGGAGATTAGCTAAGGAAAAAAAATACAGATTTTGAAAGTTAATACTAGCATTCTGATTGAACTTTTACTTTTCACATTCGTGAAGTGTATATTGAAAATCAAGGACGAAGAAGCAATCTCATTCATAAAAATAAAAAATCTACAAAAAAATAATAATATTAGCATTTTGATCGTATGACATCTTTTTCTTTTTTGGGGGACTAGGCAAGGAAAAAAAATACAGATTTTGAAAGTCAATATTAGCATTTTGATTGAACTTTTAGTTTTCAAATCCGTGAAGTGTATATTGAAAATTAAGGACGAAGAGGCAATCCCTTTCATGAAAATAAAAAAATATACAAAAAAAAAAAAAAAAAATAGTGTTAGCATTTTGATTGTATCCCATCTTTTTCTTTTTTGGGGGATTAGGTTAGGAAAAAAAAAAACAAATTTTGAAAGTTCTAACGATGGCTGCTAGTAGATGAGATTGGATGAATTGGATTATTCATTTAGTAGGGCTTAATAATTCATTATGTTACGTGGCAACTTATTGTCTGTAAATAAACTAAAGATTCCCATAAAAAATAACAAAACCAACAAATCACTTAAGTAATTAAGTTGAATCAATTTAATGGGTTTTTTGCAGTATAAATCCCACTAGTAGCAAACAGATTACCCACTACTCTCTGCATTAAAATGACTTCTCACCGAATAAAAACAAAATCAAGCTCCAGTTGGGGTGGCTTCTTAAGCAATTCGACAAGGGAGTTATGGAGATTCAAGTAATATTCGGATCTAACGTAAACTAAATAAATTGGGAAAATCCTGGTAGCCAAAAAAACATATATATTAAAATATAAAATACTTTTTTGTATTATAAAGTAAAATCCGGTAAATGCAACCATATAAAAGATATAATTATTTGTATCGTGTATTGACCTTATTTGAATTGATGGAGGTCAGGAATAAAATAATTTAATTAAATGATACAACTTATTATATCTGGAGGAGTAAAATGAAAAATTCATTATTTATAATAACTATATATCATCCAGTATTTATTATGCAAAAGTTTGAGTCAAAATCTAATAAGGAATGGACTATTAAATATGAATAGTTTGTAACTATATTCGATAATTTATAGACAATATGTACAATTACATTCGGATTGAGATGAATGCAAAAATACTGTTGGAGAAGTTAGAGACGTTATATGCTTTAAAGGCCGGTAATAACAAATTGAGCCACTTGATAAAATTGATGCAAGTGTAGTATAATGAGGGCACATTTATTACCGATCACTTGAACGAGTTTTAAGGATGTGTAAATCAGTTATGTGGCGTGGGCATCAATTTTGATGATGAGTTGTTGGGCATGTGACTGTTGACTATTGTACCAAATTTTTGGAAGGTGATATGGATCACTATTAACAATATCACCCCAAATGGCATGGTGATTCTAGAAATAGTAAAAAAAGCCGTACTAAATGAAAAGATAAAATGTTGATCACAAGGGTCTTCTTCTTTGCACTACAAAGTACTAGTCGCCGAGTCACAAGGAAGGAAAAATGAGTGTGGGCCTAAGTATGGTGAGAAGAGACAAAATAAGTCTCGGTCGTTGTATTAAAACCTCAAACGCCATCACTACGAAAAAAATGAGACATCAAGAAGTACTATTACAAGTAAAAGAATGATAGTACTAACGACAATGAGGAGAAAGTGGACATAGCCCGAGATGAGGAGAGGGCCTTAATTGTTACCAATGTCGATCTTCGGTTGGTATGTCAAGATGTTAAAGTGATCAATCTGATGAATTACAAGACTAATTGGGTAGTGGACAGCAGTGCATTACTCCACGTCATATCACCAAGGGAATTCTTCACATCTTATATTCTTGGTGATTTTAGGGTATTAAAGATGAGTAATGAAGGTACATCTCGAATTATTAATTGTGGTGACATGTTCATTATCACCAATAATGAGACCAAGTTGATGTTGAGAGATGCACGATACGTCCCAAAGGTTTAACTAAATTTGATTTCAGCCAGCAAACTCAACGATGAAAGATTTTGCAATACTTTCTGTGAAGGATTATGGAAGTTAATTAGAGGGTATCTGGTAGTTGCCTGGAGAAAGAAAGTTTCTAACTTGTATGTGTTGCAAGTCTCAATTGCAACTGGAGATGTGCATGTTGTTATAAGTGAGGGTTTTCATATTTGTGATATCGACAATTGAGTCACATGTGTAAAAGCACTTTTTGTGCTTACGAGATACACTCAAGTTTCGACCCCAAAAATTATAGCGGAAGCAGTATACAATAATAAATATCTAATACACGTAAAAGATATTTAGTACTAGATGCCAACGAAACTAACAATCATGCACAGTAAATAAAATACGAAAGCACTAATAAAAAGACACGATTTTTGGTGACGAAGGAAAAACTCGATACCCACGGTAATCGAGAAAAATCCTCCGGGCTTCAACGGCCAGGGAAGTAATACATTATGAAAATCAACTTACAGCCCGGGTGATAACGACGCGCTAACCTAATCGACTTACTCCCGACTTGTGATCCCTACCAGGGAACTCATTGGATTTGCCCGTGACAACGGAACCGGACACCTTCCGATTTTCACGTCAATCTCGAACCACTTGAATTTGTCAATCACAATCGAGTCTCCTTCTTCACAAAGCAACGTCTCCAACGAAGGTAGAAGGCAGTATTTCAATGGTTAAAGTAAGTTGGTGAGAAAACTTATTTGAACATGAAGAGCAATCTTGTATGGTTCGATTTCTCAAGTAGAGCGATGACAATGGAGCATGAGAGGCTTTCTTCTCAAATGAGGCAAGAAAATATTCTGTCAATAGTCCCTTAGGGTTTCAAAAACTTAAGCCTAGTATTTATAGAGGGCTCCAAATTTTCGTTTAAAAATTTGCCCGTTGCACCGGCGCTGGAGCACAGCTCAAGCGCGCGGCGAGCGGACGGAGGGTTTCCAACGAAACCCTGCGTGCACTCGAGTGGGTATCAAGTGCTCAGCGAGTGGGACCCGTTCTGGTTTTTGGGCTCGAGCGGCTAGCGAGCGCTTGGCGAGCAGGGTACATTCTGGATTTTAGGCTCGAGCGGCTTGCAAGCGGACGGAGGGCGCGGAGACTTTGAACAGGCTCGAGCGACTGGAAGGCGGAACGGACAGAATGAACTGTAACCCAACAACCCACAACCCGACATCGATACACTAATACATATGGTCACGAAATATATCAATTAGACAAATGTCTCTAACAACATGGACGAGAAAGAGCTGAATTATCTAGCCAAGAAGAACTTTCTATCGAGTGTGAAGGAAGCCAAGCTGAAGACTTGTGCTCATTGTGTAAAGAGAGAGTAATAGCGAGTTTCGTTTCATGGAAACTCATCTACAAAGAAAGCCAATCTTTTTGAATTGGTCGACACCGGCATATGTAGTCCTTTCAATGTGAAGATGCTTGGAGAAGTACTGTACATCATCACATTCATTGATAAGTATTCAAGAAAGCTGTGGATATATCCATTGAAATCGAATGATTAGACCCTTAATATCTTTAAACATTCTCCTGCATTGGTTAAGAAGCAAATAGGAAAGAAGTTGAAGTGCATTCGGGTGACAGCAATAATGAATACATCAGAGCATTTGATATGTATTGTTGGTCTCACAGAATTCATCACCAAAGGATTCTACCAAAGACACCGTAGCTAAATAGTGTGGTTGAATGGATGAAAAGGATGCTCAGGGAGAGATTTCGATATGTGCTTTCAAAGGCAAATCTCCCCGGTTCATTTTGGGAGGAAGCCCTAAGGGCTATAACTCATGTCATCAACCTATCACCGAGTAGTCCATTGAATGGAGGAGTTTCAAAAAATGTGTGGTCTATGAAAGACATATCCTATGACCACTTACGCGTATTCAGGTGTAAGACTTTTGTTCACATTTTGAAGGATGAGAGGTCCAAGCCGAAGATAAAGATAAGACAATGCATTTTTTTCGGCTACGAGAAAAATGATCTGGAATATTAGTTCTACGATCCGATAAAGAAGAAGTTTGTCAAATCGATGAATATTTTGTTTGTTGAGAATAAGACAATTGAAGATATCGGTAAATAGGCAAAGGTTGCCTCCAATAATGACAACAATCGAGTTTGCAATACAAATATTGAGTCCTTGATACCGTTGCCTATTCATAATAAAAACGATGATCAAGGCAATCCCGAAGGGAAAGAAGACCGTATGACTCCTGCTCTTGATGACGAGGATGATGCTATTCCTCATGATGTTACTAAGCCAATCGAGACCATTCTACTCCAATGATCTATGAGAGATTGAATATGTGTTACTTACCAGTGGAGAGGAGCCCGAAAGCTCATATAATAATAAAACGTGAATTTTAATCTCGCCTATAGGAATGAATATGTAGATAGGTTGTCTATTAGTCCAAATAATAACGATTTGGTTTGAAATTATTAAGATTATGTATAACCATTCTTCAAAATAAATCTTTTGGTCTTTAGTTCTCTTATTTATGCATAGTTCATATTTTTGGTATTTTTACTTGTATTTGGTTTGCATACTTGATATCTTAATTTGAGATTTGTAGGTTTTAACCGCCATTTGGATTCGGATATCGGACTTTGGTTGATTTTATACAGTGGGATCATTTGACATCCGCTTTTAGATCATGCTCTTTGCATATGACACCACATTTGGATATTGGTTGATTTGTCACATTCGATATTTGGCTTTTAGCTCTTTTATTTTTGAATATAAAAATATTCTTATAATTTTTAGTTTTCTCAAATTTAGTTCAAAATTTTAAAACTAAAAAGCTATAAATATATATATATACATATGTACATACATATATGTATATATGTGTGCATATATATATATATATGTATGTATATATGTGTGCATATATATATATATATGTATGTATATATGTGTGCATATATATATACATATATACATACATATATATATATATATATATATATTATTTTCCGAATAGATTACGTACAAATTCAAACTTATCTTTTATATTTTTATTTTTTATAAAATATTTAAAAGATTGCATTAGTTTTACTTAGTGAATAAGTCCTAAACTATTATCACATTCTTTTTGGAGAATAATTTATTGGTCAAGAATTTTTTATTTTTCACTATAAAAATTCTCTAGCTTTGAATTTGCAACTTATTAGGCCGTATTGTTGGGTTCCAATACCCGGAGTCCCTAAAAAATGGGCAAGGGAACGAGTACTTGACCTAAGAAGCCCAAGCTGTCAGTTTGTCCGAGACCTCATAAGGGCACGAAACCCGAGGACATTCCACGATAAGCCCAAAAAGCCTTTAGCAAGTCAGCAATGCAGTTAGCGATCGAGAACTTTCTTATTCCGTCCGAGGACGTGCGCGATGTGACATCTAGTCCACGGACTCATGCAAAGACTAAAAAGGTCAGTAAATGACGATGATTCTCCCTGATTGCCAGCTCAGCTTCACGGCAACCAAGGAACACGCAACCCCTGCATCACACCACCGCCGCAGTCAGTGGCAGTTCCAGAGCACGCATTGTCATCTCAGGGCTGGTGTCACAGGCTGACATTCCTGACACAGCATGGCCAAATAGCGGCGCTAGCTTCTAACTTACTGAACACGCCAGCATTCCTGACACAGTATGACCATGTCAGCGGGGTAGGTGGCCAACCTCCCTATAGGCCCCAACGGCCACGTGGACATTTCCAACAGCTAAATTTCTCTATAAATACCTATCAGAAGCTCTCATTTAAGAGGGGCCCAAAGAGGAGAAAGGCCAGCGAGTGAAAGAAAGGGAGAAATCCCCAAAAGCTTGTACTTTGTACGAATCACACACATAGTAAAGCATTTCCAAAGGCCCAGGGCCTCGTGGTTTTTCCTCCTCATTTAAGGGGAGGTTTTTCACTTAAAAATCCGGTCTCAATCTCTCTCTCTCTCCAACTCTAAACCTTGAACACTTGTGTTGCTTCGGACCCCCGAAACCCGAGACACAACACGTATATATTTACCATTTACTCATTTATATTCCATCTTGGACTTCTTGTTCTTCCCCATTGAGCAACCCCTAGCATGAACTTGGCCATAACTGATTATGATGTGGCCAAAATGCAAGCCCAAGGATTGCAATGTTGAAAACAATTGTTAATCGAGTTTCGAGATTGGCATTTAAAACAATCCCTTTACCTCCACTGCACGCAGCACAATTTCAACACCGTCACCATCAAATTCGGTGACTTATTCGTTGAGAATGCTTTGTTCTCTTCCACGTGAATTTTCTAGCTTTGAATTTAACACTCGTTAGACCCTGTCTATTCCATCTCTATTAGCTCTAAACACCCTCAGTTACCATTTACTCATTTATATTCCAACTTCCACTTACTGTTCTTCAATAGAGTAACCCCTAGCATGAACTAGGCCATAACGGCATATTTGATTATTATAATAGAATAATGTGAGAATAAAATAGTTATTTTCAGGAAGTAAAATAGAAAAAAAAATAGAGTTAAAAATTATTATTTATATATTTGATTGTTAGAATAGAATAAATTAAAAATTAGTATTCTAATATTTAATTTATAAAATAGTATGATAAATAATGTAGTAATTTATCACAATAAATTTTTTGTACTTATTTAAGGAAAAAGATATTATTTTTCTTATATAATTATATATACATATATATACTATTCTTAATTATCATTTAATATAATATATATTTTTATCATATAAAATACATATTTAATAAATATTTAAATAATTACATATATAAAATATAATCATATGTTATATAATATATTTTTTAAATAATTATATACATTTTATCATATAAAATATAATATATAATATATATGTTAAATATGTAATAATTGTTATAATATATAAAATACAAACTTATTTCTTGTCATACATAAATACATAATTATATATTAATAAAATACATATTATAATATATAAAGTATTATATTATGTAAAATACATAAATGTTTAATGCATCCTAAATCCAAACTTTGAACGAATTCACATTCCACTATTCTTCAAGTCCAGTCACCGTCCTGTATGCCTGGGATCCTACACACCGCAACAGATGATAAGGAATCAGAGAAAACAGTGAAACTCGCTCCCAAATTTATCTTTCGACACTCAAATCAGTAATCGACTTTTTAAAAATAAGAAGATAAAGCAAAGATGCAAAGATGAACATTGGATGAAGGATTTGAGAATGTGGATCAGAGATGCACTCGTAGAGAGTGGCTTTGATCATAAAATGCTCATAGTGAGTGACCTCTCTGATTATTGGGTTCACGGGGAACTAGTAGTAGAAGAGAGGGTAGAGTATTTAGATGCTTGAGAGTTGGAGAGCTTTTGTTTGTTTGAATATGTAAAAGAGCGTGTCCATTGAGTGAGTCTCAATGGCCTTTTATAGTCGTGGGCCTCGGCTGCCTTCCTTAGGTAGAGAGACGGGATACCCGCTTTCTGAGAAGATCGTTTTCTTTCCTCGTGTGGATGTGAGCGTCATTCTTAGTTGTAACGGTCAGGAAGGAGGATTCCTTTACTTCTGCGGAAATGTTGCTGGCAGCAACCGTTGAGGTTGCCTTTGCGAGTCGTGTGTTGATTTGAGTCCTTTTTTTTGGGACGTGCTCTGATTTTGGGGGGATTTTCATTACAGGAAGGATTGCCATCCTCGGAGTTGTAGAGAATTAGAGTAGACGATCGTTGAGCAATGGAAAGGGTGTGTGGGCTGGTTTTGATCTGGGGCGCATTTGTTTTGGGCCGCGTCCGACCTACTTGGGATGCTCATTCGGTCAACGGCAGCGTTGATCGTCCCATGGGTAAATAGGCTACTATATATTTTAGGCCGCTTACTGTTTTGGGCCGGCCCATTATAGCCATCCTCATCACTAGCCCCCCATACCGGTGGCCTGATTTTCGGCCTCTAGGATGTTCACGATGGGGCGTGATTGGTTACGCTGTCACTTCAGGTCTGTCCCAAATTCTCCATTTCATTGTTCTTGGCCTGATTTTCCTACTTTTTGATTCTCTGCAGATTCACCAATGCTGTTGTCTTTTGGTATTTAGTGTTTCCACCTGCTTCCCCATGCACTATAAATTGGGGGCTTTTCACGTTCCTCAGTATAGTCTTCCTCGGTGCTTGGTGAGATGGCATGGGAGCTCGACTTTGCCAGAAGCTTACCGCCCTAGTTGTTAAATTGGAGCTTAGGTTGTTCGTGTTCTCTGACACTACTATTTCGAGTCATGAAGCTTAAGCCACTTTGGTCACTCCTTTTTGTGTAGGATGCTGCTTTGGTCACCTCTTTCCACAGGGGTGGCTATTACTGAGATTTGGATTAGAATTTAAATATTCCCATATTCAAATCTGGACAACACTTCAAGGGTTGGCGGACTCCTCATGTAGCTCTCTTTCTCTTTCCATCTCTACTGTCATATATTAGCCTCTGTTGGCTGTGTAACTTGAAAAGATGAAGTTAATGAGAAGAGTTGCAGTCATTTATGCGAATAGTTGGCTCATTTGTCTTTTGTTGCCATGCATATTTCGCTATTTTTTATTTTACACTCCGGAATGGAGGTTAACGGATCCGTTGAGCATATTGCTTGATTCAAAAATGCGAGACAGAGCAAGAATGGCTATTGACGGGATTTGTTAATTGTAATGCTTGAATCTGGATAATGAAATGGAGATAAACGTTGTCCGAATTCATTGATAGCAATGGTTGAATCCGGAGAATGGAGTGGAGATGAACATTAACCAGATTCGTTGACCGTAACACTTGAATCTAGAGAACGGAGTGGAAAATCCATAATGCACGATATGGCGGATTTGATCCCCTGGATGGAGATACATGATGGGAATGTGATTTTCCGAGTCAAAAATGTAATGGAATTGTGGTAGATCTTCCCTCAAGGAAAAGGTGAATCTGGAAACTAGGATCATGGTTCATAGGGGTAGTACCCTCTAACTTACCATGTACATCATGGTGGGAACCCAAGGAATACTCCGGCTGCTCCTGGGAGCGGGTGATGTTCAGGGTACGATTCAGGATACTACTATAAAAGGACAAGTATTTCCCTAGTCCCCGGGTGATATGAAGCGATTGAGATTGTCGAGTACCGTAGGCCTAAAATGTAGCCTATGGTCGAGTACTGTAGATCTAAAATATAGCCGATGCTCGAGTGCCGCAGACCTAAAATGTAGCCGATTTTAGAATGTGTAGCGAACACATTCCTTTCCTCGTTCTCTCACATCGTTAGCTAGTATGACTTACTGGCTCCAGGATCCACAAAGATTAACGATAATTATAAAAGCGAATAAAACGTAACTGGTGTAAACACGTGAATTAGATAATTCTGGATGTTCTCCATCATCTCATGTTTCTCTTGTCCTGAGTAAATGACTTTTTATCCAATTATTACTTTCACTTTTATCTGCCTGTAGTTAGTAATGTATGATTTTATTTAGTGGGTTGTACGCTCACTCTTATTGTATATCTTTCAGATGAGAATGCATTGATACCCGACGAGACGGAATAGGCCATAGAAGTGTGATAGACAGCTGATATTACGCGCAAGGCTCGGGACTGGGACTTAGCTGATTTTATGTATGAAACAAGAATTTTGTTCTACCTTTGTAAACTGTATAAGACGCGTATGGTGGTGATTAATGATGTTTGGTATGAATGAATGATTGATCAGTTTCCGCTATATATTGTGGTGTTTATGCCTCCGCAGGTCTTTCTCATTATAGTTATGATCGAAGTTCCTAATTGGCATCCTTCCCACCGGCATTATACTAGAGTTATGATATTGGTGCCACCTCGGTTGATGTGGCTATTAGATCCTGTGTAATTGTTGAGTATTGAGACTTGTGGTTTTATTGTGGATTGTTGTAGATTATTGTGCATGGTTGATTTATAGGTATTTGTATTTTGACAAACGCTCAATTTACAAACGGAACTTTGTCCAATTTTCTACAGAAATTAATAATTTTAATTAGAAATACTATTCTATTATTATATTTGACGGAGTTTATTTAAGGAGAATAACCCGATCTGTCACAGTTATACATTTCAAAATAATAGATATAGATGACTTTTATAATGTGAAAGATAACCATTTCTAAATTATCGAAATATCATTACTTTTATAAAATGATGTTTTTGAAATAGGAATGTCTTTTCAAAAATTTTACTTTAATTAATTATAATTAATTAACATATTTAAATTAATTATGTTGGACTGTATCATATAATTAAAATTTAATATATTAATAAATTATATATTTTTTTATATGAGATATTATTTTAACAAAAGATTCATTAAAGGTGTCTCTTAAATAGTTCAAAATACTTTACTTAGTTGGAATTTTATTTAGTTATTAAAATATTACATCAGCTGCTTCATGGCTCTTTCGTAATTGTCAAACGATTTGTTTTGTTTTGTTTTTTTTTTTTTTTTTTTATTTTGAATCTTTTTTGGGGGGACAAAACTCTTGACATCAATATTAGCATTTTTAAATATCTTATAGATTTGAAGTCAGCCACTTCCTCATTTATATATTCAATTTTACAAAATAATTATTCCAAGAGGATATAGCAGGTTAGACAACTTATATAGCTAAAATTTTAAACAACTAATAAGAAATATTAGAATTTCAAGATAAGATAGAAACTAGTACCAAAGGGTTATGAAAGCACCTATCATACGCCTCATGAGAGCATGCATGTTTGGATAAGTAGCATATTAAAACTAAAAGGCAATTTAAAATATAAGGTTGGATTTTATTTGTAACACACATAATAACGTTTACACCTCCAAAGTACAAGTTTATATTGTTCCTATGTTTAATAGGCAACATAAGTTCTTTATTCCAAATATTGATAATAGCATACTATCACACTACTACAATTATGGCCATAAAGCACTAGGTAGATGATTACCCGAAACACTTATTAGCTTTGCAAATATCCATCAGACCTTAAAATGTTCCAATATAGATTCTCCACCAAGTCCTTTCTTATAGAAGTGAATGACAAAATCGTGTACAGTTGTTTCACGATATCTTGGAGGATTATCTTCTGACAATAATTCTTTGATAGGTCCATACTTCTTTGTTGAAGGCATTAGATGCGTGCTGAAAAAGCATGCTACTGATATTCTTGATACGGCATGGTTTACAATTGCTCTATGCTCAATGCTCTTGAACTTGTCATTTGATATGAGCTGTGTAAAGAAATTAAAATGAGATGCAACCATGAGAAAACAAATCAACAAGGCAAAAGCGCAGCGCATACAAGATAATTCGATTGATTCATGCATGTTACAGTTTTTTTCTATAAATTATTAGGATTATTCTAATTTGGTAGAAAAATTTAAGCCAATCTATACATTATAGCTATATATCGAAATGATTTCTAAAATATTTCAAAACATCCTTTATAAATTATAATTTAACATTAGAAAGGAATTCAACTTACTCTCTCTTTCTCTTTTTTTTTTTTTTTTTTGTGGTTTGGACACCATACTTATAGTATACATAGAGAAAATCATATTAAAAATCTTTTCATAGCATTAGTTTGAGAGTAAATCTTTACTATGATATCATTTGTTAAGTTAAAACTATTCAGATGAACATTATCATATTTAATTTTTTAATTTAATTTATGCAAGTTAAGTTTTTTTAGTGATAATGCCATTGAGATCATATTAATAAAATTGATCATCTTTACTATAAATAGTACACATTTGACGTTTTTAATGTGCACAAGAAAATCACTAAATAGTTATATCAATCCCTGAGCTCTGAATACCAAATATATCCAGCAATGCCAACATTACATAATAATTTTCAAACATCCTAAAAAATATAAGAGGGCCGAGTACAACAAATGATCATAATATCTTTGGAGACTTGAAGAGCATTTACAGTGGAAACCCAGTGTGAGTTTCATCCTATTAGAAATTAAGAATATAAAACTTTTTTGCTAGAACCTCACAAGTTCCCAACTCAAAAAGGTATTAATTAATTAATTAATGTATTAGATGTTATTTCTCTAAGATAACACACTTTTTTATGCGAAAAAAGACCATGGATGCTTCTCGTGTTGCATTGCTTTTCTTTCGAGAGGCCATACAACAACATGGCATATCCCATACCACAACATCCGATTTAAATGTCCACATTTGTAAGTAATAATTTGGAGACTTTTGGAAACCAATTTAGAATTATTAACAATAAAATTACAGACTATGTCATCTCTAACTATTTATTAAACTTTTATTTTTCACCATTCTGAAGTATTTATTGAAAATCAAGGACGAAAAAGTAATCCCACTAAAAAAAATAAAAAAATATATAAAAAAATAGTATTAGCATTTTGATCCTATCACATCTTTTTCTTTTTTGGAGGATTAGGTAAGGAAAAAAATATAGATTTTGAAAGTTCATATTAGCATTTTGATTGAACTTTTACTTTTCAAATCCGTGAAGTGTATATTGAAAATCAAGGACGAAGAAGCAATTCCATTCGTAAAAATAAAAAATATACAAAAAAAATAGTATTAGTATTTTGATCATATCACATCTTTTTCTTTTTTGGGGGATTAGGCAAGGAAAAAAAATACAGATTTTGAAAGTCAATATTAGCATTTTGATTGAATTTTTACTTTTCAAATTCATGAAGTGTATATAGTGAAAATCAAAGACGAAGAAGCAATCCCATTGAAAAAAATAAAAAATATACTAAAAAAAAGTTAAAGTTAGCATTTTGATTGTATCCCATCTTTTTCTTTTTTGGGGGATTAGGTAAGAAAAAAAAATAGAAATTTTGAAAGTTCTAACGATGGCTGCTAGTAGATGAGATTGGATGAATTGGATTATTCATTTAGTAGGGCTTAATAATTCATTATGTTACGTGGCAACTTATTGTCTGTAAATAAACTAAAGATTCCCATAAAAAATAACAAAACCAACAAATCACTTAAGTAATTAAGTTGAATCAATTAATGGGTTTTTTGCAGTATAAATTCCACTAGTAGCAAACAGATTACCCACTACTCTCTGCATTAAAATGACTTCTCACCGAATAAAAACAAAATCAAGCTCCAGTTGGGGTGGCTTCTTAAGCAATTCGACAAGGGAGTTATGGAGATTCAAGTAATATTCGGATCTAACGTAAACTAAATAAATTGGGAAAATCCTAGTACCCGGAAAAACATAGATATTAAAATATAAAATACTTTTTTTTATTATAAAATAAAATCCTGTAAATGCAACCATATAAAAGATATAATTATTTGTATCGTGTATTGACCTTATTTGAATTGATGGAGGCCAGGAATAAAATAATTTAATTAAATGATACAACTTATTATATCTGGAGGAGTAAAATGAAAAATTCATTATTTATAATAACTATATATCATCCAGTATTTATTATGCAAAAGTTTGAGTCAAAATCTAATAAGGAATGGACTATTAAATATGAATAGTTTGTAACTATATTCGATAATTTATAGACAATATGTACAATTACATTCGGATTGAGATGAATGCAAAAATACTGTTGGAGAAGTTAGAGGCGTTATATGCTTTAAAGGCGGTAATAACAAATTGAGCCACTTGATAAAATTGATGCAAGTGTAGTATAATGAGGGCACATTTATTACGATCACTTGAACGAGTTTTAAGAATGTGTAAATCAGTTATGTGGCGTGGGCATCAATTTTGATGATGAGTTGTTGGGCATGTGACTGTTGACTATTGTACCAAATTTTTGGAAGGTGATATGGATCACTATTAACAATATCACCCCAAATGGCATGGTGATTCTAGAAATAGTAAAAAAAGCCGTACTAAATGAAAAGATAAAATGTTGATCACAAGGGTCTTCTTCTTTGCACTACAAAGTACTAGTCGCCGAGTCACAAGGAAGGAAAAATGGGTGTGGGCCTAAGTATGGTGAGAAGAGACAAAATAAGTCTCGGTCGTTGTATTAAAACCTCAAACGCCATCACTACGAAAAAAATGAGACATCAAGAAGTACTATTACAAGTAAAAGAATGATAGTACTAACGACAATGAGGAGAAAGTGGACATAGCCCGAGATGAGGAGAGGGCCTTAATTGTTACCAATGTCGATCTTCGGTTGGTATGTCAAGATGTTAAAGTGATCAATCTGATGAATTACAAGACTAATTGGGTAGTGGACAGCAGTGCATTACTCCACGTCATATCACCAAGGGAATTCTTCACATCTTATATTCTTGGTGATTTTAGGGTGTTAAAGATGAGTAATGAAGGTACATCTCGAATTATTAATTGTGGTGACATGTTCATTATCACCAATAATGAGACCAAGTTGATGTTGAGGGATGCACGATACGTCCCAACGGTTCAACTAAATTTGATTTCAGCCAGCAAACTCAACGATGAAAGATTTTGCAATACTTTCTGTGAAGGGTTATGGAAGTTAATTAGAGGGTATTTGGTAGTTGCCCGGACAAAGAAAGTTTCTAACTTGTATGTGTTGCAAGCCTCAATTGCAACTGGAGATGTGCTTGTTGTTATAAGTGAGGAGTTTTTAGATTTGTGATATCGACGATTGAGTCACATGGACGAGAAGGAGCTGAATTATCTAGCCAAGAAGAACTTTCTATCGAGTGTGAAGGAAGCCAAACTAAAGACTTGTCCTCATTGTGTAGAGAGAGAGTAATAGCGAGTTTCGTTTCTTGGAAACTCATCTACAAAGAAAGCCAATCTTTTTGAATTGGTCAACACCAGCATATGTAGTCCTTTCAATGTGAAGATACTCAGAGAAGTATTGTACACCATCACATTCATTGATAAGTATTCAAGAAAGCTGTGGATATATCTATTGAAATCGAAGGATTAAACCGTTGATATCTTTAAACATTCTCCTGCATTGGTTAAGAAGCAAATAGGAAAGAAGTTGAAGTGCATTCAGGTGACAGCGGTAACGAATACATTAGAGCATTTGATATGTATTGTTGGTCTCACAGAATTCATCACCAAAGGATTCTACCAAAGACACCGTAACTAAATAATGTGGTTGAATGGATGAAAAGGATGCTCATGGAGAGATTTCGAAATGTGCTTTCGGAGGCAAATCTCCCCGGTTCATTTTGGGAGGAAGCCCTAAGGGCTATAACTCATGTCATCAACCTATCACCCAGTAGTCCATTGAATGGAGGAGTTTCAGAAAATGTGTGGTCTATGAAAGACATATCCTATGACCACTTACGCGTATTCGGGTGCAAGACTTTTGTTCACATTTTGAAGGATGAGAGGTCCAAGCTGAAAATAAAGATAAGACAATGCATTTTTCCTGGCTACGAGAAAAATGATCCGGGATATTAGTTCTACGATCCGATAAAGAAGACGTTTGTCAGATCGATGAATATTTTGTTTGTTAAGAATAAGACAATTGAAGATATCGGTAAATAGGCAAAGGTTGCCCCCAATAATGACAACAATCGAGTTTGCGATACAAATATTGAGTCCTTGATACCTTTGCCTGTTCATAATAAAAACGGTGATCAAGGCAATCCCGAAGGGAAAGAAGACCGTATAACTCCTGCTCTTGATGACGAGGATGATGCTATTCCTCATGATGTTGCTAAGCCAATCGAGACCATTCTACTCCAATGATCCACGAGAGATTGAAGGCACTCTATTCGTCTATCGATTAATGAATATGTGTTACTTACCATTGGAGAGGAGCCCGAAAGCTCATATAATAAAAAAAACGTGAATTTTACTCTCGTCTATTGGAATGAATATGTAGACAGGTTGTCTATTATTCCAAATAATAATGATTTGGTTTGAAATTATTAAGATTATGTATAACTATTCCTCAAAATAAATCTTTTGGTCTTTGATTATCTGATTTATACATATTTTAGATTTTTGGTATTTTTACTTGTATTTGGTTTGCATACTTGATATCTTAATTTGAGATTTGTAGGTTTTAATCGCCATTTTGGTTGATTTCATACAGTGGGATCATTTGACATCCGCTTTTGGATCATGCTCTTTGCATATGATACCACATTTGGATATTGGTTGATTTGTCACATTTGATGTTTGGATTTTGGCTCTTTTGTTTTGGAATATAAACATATTCTTATAATTTTTAGTTTTCTCAAATTTAGTTCAAAATTTTAAAACTAAAAAGCTATATATATATATTACATGCAAATTCAAACATATCTTTTATATTTTTATTTTTTATAAAATATTTAAAAGATTGCATTAGTTTTACTTACTGAATAAGTCCTAAACTATTATCACATTCTTTTTGGAGAATAATTTATTGGTCAAGAATTTTTTTTTTTCACTATAAAAATTCTCTGGCTTTGAATTTGCAACTTATTAGGCCGTATATATTTACCATTTACTCATTTATATTCCATCTTTGACTTCATGTTCTTCCCCATAGAGCAACCCCTAGCATGAACTTGGCCATAATTGATTATGATGTGGCCAAAATTCAAGCCCAAGGATTGCAATGTTGAAAACAATTGTTAATCGAATTTCTAGATTGGCATTTAAAACAATCCCTTTACCTCCACTGCACGCAGCACAATTTCAACACCGTCACCATCAAATTCGGTGACTTATTCGTTGAGAATGCTTTGTTCTCTTCCACGTGAATTTTCTAGCTTTGAATTTAACACTCGTTAGACCCTGTCTATTCCATCTCTATTAGCTCTAAACACCCTCAGTTACCATTTACTCATTTATATTCCAACTTCCACTTACTGTTCTTCAATAGAGTAACCCCTAGCATGAACTAGGCCATAACAGTATATTTGATTGTTATAATAGAATAATTTAAGAATAAATTAGTTATCCTCAGGACGTAGAATAGGAGGAAAATAGAGTTAAAAATTATTATTTCTATATTTGATTGTTAAAATAGAATAAATTAAAAATTAGTATTCTAATATTTAGTTTGTAAAATAGTATGAGAAATAATGTAGTAATTTATCACAATAACTTTTTTGTACTTATTTAAGGAAAAAGATATTATTTTTCTTATATATGTATATATACATATATATACTATTCTTAATTATCATTTGATATAATATATATTTTTATCGTATATAATACATATTTAATAAATATTTAAATAATTACATGTATAAAATATAATCATATGTTATATAATATATTTTTTAAATAATTATATATTTTTTTATCATATAAAATATAAAATATAATATATATGTTAAATATGTAATAATTGTTATAATATATAAAATACATATTTATTTCTTGTCATATATAAATACATTATTATATATAAATAAAATACATATTTAATAAAATACATATTATAATATATAAAATACATATAATATTTGATACGTCATGGGTCCAAACTTTAAACGGATTCGGGCTCCACTGTTCTTCAAGTCTAGTCACCGTCTTGTATGCTTGGAATCCTATACACTATAACAAACGATGAGAAATTAGAGAAATCCGATCGTACTTGATCCCTAATTTATCCTCCGACGTTCAAATCAATAATCAGCTTTTCAAGAATAAGAATGTAAAACAGAGATGCATAGATGAATGTTGGATGAGGGATTTGAGAATGTGGATCAAAGGTGCACTCGTAGAAAATGGCTTTGATCGTAGAATGCTCATAGTGAGCAACCTCTCTGAGTATTGAATTCGCAGAGAACTAGTAGTAGAAGATAGGGCAAAGTATTTGGATGTTTGAGAGTTTGAGAGCTTTTGCTAGTTTGACGATGTAAGAAAGCGTGCCCATAGAGTGAGTCTCAACGGCCTTTTATAGTCGTGGGCATCGGCCGCCTTCCTTAGGAGGCGAGGCGAAATGCCCACCTTCTGAGAGGATCGTTTCCTTTCCTCATGTGGATACAGGTGCCATTCTTTATTGTAACGGTCAAGAATGAGGAATCCTTTCCTTCTGTGGGAATGTTTCCTACAATAACCGTTGAGGCTGCCTCTACGAGTCGTGCGCTGATTTGAGTGTTTTTTTTTCAGATGTGCTCTGATTTTGGAGAAATTTTCATTACAGGAAGGATTGCCATCCTCAGAGTTATAGAGACTTAGAGTAGACGACCGTTGAACACAAGAAAGGGTGCATGGTCCGGTTTTGATCTGGGACATGTTTGTTTTGGGCCGCATCCGGCCTGCTTGGGATGCTATTTCGGTCAACGGCAGCGTTGACCATCCCATGGGTAAATGGGCCACTATATATTTTTGGCCGCTTTCCATTTTGGGCCGACCCATTATAGCCATCTTCATCACTAGCCCCCCATGCCAATGGACAGATTTTTGGCCTCTACTATGCTCATGATAGGACGTGATTGGCTGTGTTGTCTCTTCAGGTCTATCTCAGATTCTCCTTTTCACTATTCTTGGTGTGATTTCTCTACTTTTTGATTCTCTATAAATTCGCCAATGCTATTGTCTTTTGGCATTTAATGTTTCCGCCTACTTCCCCACGCGCTATAAATTGGAAGCTTTTCATGTTCCTCAGCATAGTCTTCCTCGTTACTTGGTGGGATGACATGGGAGCTTGACTTCGCCGAAAAGCTTGTCGCCCCAGTCGTTAATTTGGAGCTTAGATTGTTCGTATTCTCTAGCACTATTGTTTTGAGTCATGAAGCTTAAGCCACTTTGGTCTCTCCTTTTCGTGCAAAATGCCGCTTTGGTCACCCCTTTTCACTGGTTATTACCGAGATTTGGATCCAGATTCAAATATTCCCAGATTCAAATCTGGACAACTCTTCAATGGTTGGCGAACTCCTTATGTAGCTCTCTTTCTCTTTCCATCTCTGATGTCATGTATTGGCATCTATTGACCGTGTAACTTGAAAAGATAAAGTTAATGAGAAGACTTACTGTTTATTTATGCGACAGTTGGCTCCTTTGTCTTTTGTTACCGTTCATATTTTGCTATTTTTTATTTTACACTCCGGAATGGTGGTTGATCGGATCCGTTGACCATATTGCTTGATTCCAAAATGCGAGACAGAGCCGGAATGGCTATTGACCGAATTTGTTGACTGTAATGCTTGAATCTGGAGAACGGAATGGAGATAAACATTGACCGAATTCGTTAACTTAACCGTGTAACTTGAATGGCTCTCTTTCTCTTTCCATCTCTGCTGTCATGTATTGGCATCTATTGACCGTGTAACTTGAAAAGATAAAGTTAATGAGAAGACTCACTGTTATTTATGTGAATAGTTAGCTCCTTTGTCTTTTGTTACCATGCATATTTTGCTATTTTTTATTTTGCACTCTGGAATGGTGGTTGATCAAATCCGTTGACCATATCACTTGATTCAAAAAAGCAAGACAAAGCCGGAATGGCTATTGACCGAATTTGTTGATTGTAATGCTTGAATCTGGAGAACAGAATGGAGATAAACATTGACCAGATTTGTTAACCGCAATGCATGAATCCAGAGAACGGAACGGAGATGAACATTGACCAGATTCGTTGACCGCAACACTTCAATCTGGAGAACGGAGCGGAAATAAATGTTGATCGGATTCGTTGACCATAATACTTGAATCTGGAGAATGAAGTGGAGATGAATGTTGATGGGATTTGTTGACCATAACATTTAAATCTTGAGAACGGAGTAGAGATAAATGTTAACTAGATTCATTCACCGTAACGCTTGAATCCGGAGAATATGGAGGGTTGTCTTTGACGCATTATTTTATTCTGCCGCTCGTTGGGCAATCAAAGAGTTGTAGAGCTGGTTGGGAACTCCCGCCTCTCTGAGTGACCCATTGCTTTTTGCCACGTGTTGTCGCGTAGGGCGGCTATAATCCTAACAATTAAAGTGGCAAAAGATACTACTTGACTGCGCCTTCTTCAAAATTGACACAAGTTCGCTATGATTGCTGCACCTTTTCAATGTGCTGCTTCACTTTGGAGGCAGCATTCTTTATAAAAATGCCAAGGTAGTTCAAGTCATCCTGCTCCTTCATCGCATCACAACTACTCGAGTCTTCTTCTTCCTTTCTCATTCTACTTTCATGGTACCCTCCGTTCTCGACTTCGGTAATGTTAAGTCACTCTATGTGTATTATAACATCTCAAGCTCCATTGTGTTCTCTGTCCCAAGGAGGCTTGATATGGCATGCTCTCTGCCTGAGGGACACATTGCTATTTACAAGGCTCACTTGCAAAGTGGGTTTCATCTTCTGATCCTAGAGGAGCTGCTTTGCGTCTTCATGGCATTTGGTATCCCCATCGCACGGCTCCACGTGAATATTGTGTGCTACCTATGCTTGCTTTGCACCTTCCTTTGCCATCATTCGTGACTACTATCTGTGGAGGTCGTGAGGGTTATTTTTTGGTTTACCCAGAGTAGAGACTAGATTTTGCTCTCTCCTAAGGAGCTATACATCAACGGCGCAATCTATGAGTCGATAAAGAATTGGAATGACCGGTTCTTCTACGCAAGAGTCTCTGATAGCTGGCCCTTGTCTAGAAAACAAGGCAACGTTCCTGAGGTCTTCACCGGGAAGCCCTCTAAAGCAGAGGTGGAGGCCGTGAAGCCTCTATTGCAGCTGGTGCAAAAGCACCTTCATGAGTTTAGGAGGGACCACATGGTGTCCCGTGAGGAGGCCAAGCAAACTCATTAGGGACCTCCTTCGCCAGTCCAAAAGCCCAAAGCTCCATCGCCGATGCCATCGTAGCCCAAGAGGAAGGTCCGGGCTCTTGTTATTGGTGATCCTCCTTGCAACCCTAAAAGGAAGCGAGCTGCTCTAGTTTTGACTTTCTCTTCATCCTCTATCAAGCCTGATTATTGCATGGCTGGGCATCTGGTAGGCATCGGAGATCATTCTGTGGTGGAGACTACCGTCAACCTTTTGGATTTGGGAGTTGTTGAGGAAGCTGCCATAGGAGAACTTGGCATCAAGCCACCGTTGCCGGGCGATTCTGTGCACTAGCTATCTAGTGGAGTTGGCGCCTGATGCCGGAGGGTTGGAGGAGCTAGCCATTGAGCAACCTACGGAGCCAGTGGATGCTGGTGACGTCAACCTCACCATTGCCTTGCTTCCTGCGGTGATGGGCATCATGGAAGCCACTCCATTGGAGGTTCCTGCTGAGGGAGCCGAAGTTGTAGTAGGAGCCATGATCACTGCAGAGTTGGCTCATGTGGCCAGCACACTTAGTCTCCTAGCCGGCCCATCAGAGGACCTCCCACAGTAGAGCCCGAAGTCGCAGGATCCAACCGGAAAAAAGAAGCGCAAGTTCCTGACGGTAAACTCTCATAGGAAACTTCCTTCTTCCTTTGACTCTGCCGACTTGGTTTGACTTGCCTTTGTTCTTACTTCTTTGGGATTGCAGGACCAGAGGATAGTTGGAGTGGAGCTGAAGGACTTGCGCCAGCGGGCAGCGATGATTGATGAAATGGAGGAGGAAATTCTCTGGCCGACGAAGATCCTAAGTCATTTGGACGCCATTGCCGCCTAGGCCCAAAAAGATTGGGAGGAGAACGCTGCCCTTAAGTTTGAGTTGATAGAGCTAAAAAAGAGACTGGGGAGCTTGGAAGCTCGGGCCATCAAGGCTGAGCGGCAGGCTTGTGAACTTTGAGTGAAGGTCACCACGCTTGAGGCTGAGAGTCAGTCCGCTTGCGTCCGGAGGAGGTGAGCCCATTGTTGAAATCCAGAATTTGGGAGGGCATCAACCTCTACAGGTAGATTGTCTCCCCGGTGTCGCTCGACTTCCAAGTTGGTGTTCTCGACCCGTTCAGCAGTGTGGCTTTGGAGCGCGAGGACTTGTTTGACTACTCCTAAGCTAGAGGGGAGTCTTCTCACCCTCTTAGTGGACCCGTGCCTTAGCTTGTACTTTTGTATTTTCTTTTTTCCTTTCTATGTAATCGTTGTTGTATATTGAGCCTTATTAATGGAAAAAATTTGTTCCATCGATGCATCAATTTCTATGCCTTTACCTAGCATTCCTCTTTTTTCTCCTTTATTCGTTCTACATCGGTCGCCCCCCGGCCGACCATGAATGCTGTGCATTCATGATTTTACCGATCATATCATAACTTTGATCGTCGTAGACTAACAACTCAATAATGCGATGCGACATTTGTCTCCACGTACTGCTGGCAAGTTCAATCAAGTAGAGACACGTGTTGCCTTACAAATAAGTGACGCGACCCTACAAACTCCGTTGTGACGCCGTTTTTGGTGGGAAATTTTGCCCATATAATTGCAGCGCCTCCTACGGTTTGATTTGTTGCTTACCTTCATAGTTCCTCTACTTTCATCATGGCTAATGAAGATATGATTGATATTCCAACTTTGCTTGGCTTTGGGAGGAAGGTGTCCTCTCTTCCTACGTCGAAGTCCTCCTCTGAAAGGGAGAGTAGCGACGGGAGGACGCAAACCGAGAGCAGCGATGGGGACTCAGCCAATGTGATTGCGGACGTGGAATGGAGTCATCCAGGCCTTCCACGTTTCCATCCAGCCTGGTATGCTTTCTTAGTCATCCAAAGATACGGTTTGACCGTTTATAGTTTCTATTTGCTGACTCCTTCTTTTGCTTACCAACCATCAATGAGGCCTCGAGAGTTGGCCGAGTTTTTGTCGTTGCAGGGAGACAAGATTGCCCGCATGATGCAGGCTCAAGCCAATCTCATGGGAGGGAATGTGGAGCGTTGCGTCAATGCAATGGTTTGGGACGCGCTGCAGAGTCAGGCGTAGGCCAACTATCTTGACCAGGCCCTGTTGGAGTCTGAAGCCAAGCTGCAGGAGTTATCAGGTGCCTATGCACGGACCATGGAGAGGATCGCAGCACTCAAAGGTGAGCAAAGGACAAAGCTTTACCTGGAAGAAGTGGCTCTTGTCCTGGAGGAGCGGTTCCAAGCTAGGATTCACTTTAGCAGGAGGATTGTTTTCCTGGAGGACCCCCATTTTTTGGTCGCTTTCTGGACTTGAGGCCATGACTGGAGGCTTGCACCACATCCCTCAAGGGACCCTTCATCTTTGGGCAGCCATCAAGACAAGTCGTAATGATTCCTTGTACATGTTGGGCCTTGGAATGCCTTTAAGAATTCATTAGCGTCTTTTTGCCACATAAAACGTTGTATAAATTTCTTGTATATGAGCATACTCTTTATTGGTTTGATCGCATTTTTGTCTCAAGTGGCAGCGCCCAGGTTATTCTTCCAGACATCCTACCTTCTATTGGAGCATGTGTTCTCTCATATTTTGTCCCGATTTATCGACCGTTGTAAACTGATTGTGCTATCTCCTACAGGAGGTGGTCATTGCACATGTGTCCTGTAAGCCTCCTAAGGTTTTGTGTTCGACTGTGAATGCGCCACTTGGGATGGAACCAAGGTTTAATCTGATCACTAACATGCCGCTTGGTATGGAACCTACGACGAAACGGGCCATAGTCCACCAATAACTTCCGTCAATAATCATACATTTAACCGGAATAATAAACTTTTCACAAAAGACATATGAATGGGTGGACTTAAAATTTCATTCGTATACATATGATCAAAACTGGCCAATCATTAAGTCGGCCAGAAAGTAGGTCGGTCGCAACTAGATCAGTCACAACTAGGTTGATCACATCTTGACCGGCTAAGAATCCAGATTGGTCGGCTAAAGACGAATGAGTAAAGTGTATGATGTGAAGAACTTCCTCCGTGACGTGACGTAAAGTGGAGCACCACTATCCACTACCCAGTTTGTCTCAAGATCAGCTAGATTGATCACCTCATCCTCCTAACACGCTAGCCAAAAATCACTTCCGGTAACAACCGTAACTCTTTCTTCATATCAAGTCTTATATGCCTTCTTTTCATTGCTATCTGTATAAGGAAATAATAAATAATAATGAAACTTTAAAATTGAAAACCCTACGAATTTTTCCTGAAGCTTGCCAAACCCTAACGACGGCTACCAGGCCCAAGGGCTTATAAATAAGACTTTAGAGAGCGGAAAAAAGAGGCACTCGATAGGGCTTGACCAAAAGTTCAAGGCGAAATAAAGAGATTCAGGCAAGAATACTCACCCTGTTTTTAAAGTTCGTGATTATTATGCATGTTTGCAATACGAGTAAATCTGATATTTTTATGAAAGTATGTTTTACAATGTATGAATATTTATTTTGTTCCTTTATCTGATATTTTGATCGACTTATGTTTTTGTGCATACGATGTTTGTTCTGTTGTTCGAATTAAGGAAGAATCGTTCGCATGTTTAAAAAGAAGTCCCGTTATTCATGATGTTCGATTTTGTTCTGCTTGGAAACATGATTATTTGTCAACTGATATGAACTTCGATAAATGCATGTTTAAGGTAAAGAACTTCCACCTTAAGATGGAACAAGAACTCCTGTAAATGAACTCTGGTTTCTATCGAAAAGATCTCTGGTTTTAAGAAAAAGAGCTCCAGCATTTTTAGAAAGTTACTCCGTCCCTTTTGGAAAAAGAACTCCGGATTTTAGAGCGTCGAATTTTAAAAGAAACAAAACTCCGGCTTTTAGAGCTTCAGCTTTTAAAAGAAAAAAACTTAGGATTTTAGAGCGTTGAATTTTAAACAGAACTCCGGCTTTTAGAGCTTAGGCTTGTAACAGAAAAAGAACTCCGGATTTTAGAGCGTCTTATTTTAAAGAAACAGAGCTCCGGCATTTAGGGCTTCGATTTTAAAAGAAAAAGAACTCCGGATATTAAAGAAAATTCATTCCGATTTTAACACTCCAGATATTAAAGAAGAGTCACTCCGGTTTTAGAGCTCCGGATTTTAAAGAAAGAATCACTTCGGATTTTAAAAAAGAAACACTCCGGCTTTAGAGCTCCGGATTTTAAAGAAAGAAACACTTCGGCTTTAGAGCTCCGAATTTTTAAGAAAGAATCACTCTGGATTTTAAAGAAAGAAACGCTCCGATTTTAGAACTTCGAATTTTAAAGAAAGAATCAGTCCGGCTTTAGAGTTAAGCCCTTTTGAGAAAGAACTCCGCCTTTGAAGAAGAACTCCGCCTTTTTAGCAAAGTACGCCGCCAAGAGCTCCGGTTTTCGAACTCCGTCTTTTTAATAAAACGACTTCGGCTTTAAGATGATTAAAGAAAAAAGTACTCCGTCCTATTTAGAAAAAGAGCTCCGGACTTTGATGAAAAAGCACTCCGTCTATTTAAGAAAAAGTACTCCATTTTTAATAAAGAATTTCGGCCTTAACGTCTTTAAAGAAGCACTCCGTCCTTAAGAAGCACTCCGTCCTTTTGTTTGAAAATGAACTCCGGCCTTGACAAAAGAGAACTCCGGCTTTTTACTCTGACTTTTTACTCCGGCTTTTGATAACAACTCATGATACAAGAACTCCGGCCTTTAACAAAAGAACTTCGGCTTTTGCAAGGAACTCCAACTTTGTAAAGAACTCCGACTTTGACAAAAGAACGTCGGCTTTAAGAAGTCCGGCCCTCTGTATGAAAAAGAACTCCGGCCTATTTTTAATGAACATGGAAAATGCATGTAATACGGACAGCAAGTGGACTCTATGACTTCCGACAGCTGAACTATGATGAATGGCCATGAAAAGATATGAATCATGAATCGAGTCTCCCTTAAATTTGCTGTTAAAGATGGATGAAGGATATTAGAGTGACACCGAGGATTGCCTCCTGGGCCACGGGAGGGGACTTTCTAGTGGCATAAGAACTATGGACTACAGCCCCGCATGCCGGGTTAAAGGCATCACCTCCCGCCCCGGGGAGCATAATGAGGGGATACGGCCTTAGGTTGTGGGATTACATACAACCCGTCCTCGATGTTGTCCTCTCCCGTTCGGTCCCTAAAGATCCCTAAAGATGATAAAAATCTTCAATGATTTTATTAGTTTCCAAGACAAGACAATAAGAAAGGAACTTCCGAACTAAAGACATGATGATTTCAAATTTCTATTTTATCCACTTATATATATATGATGTCTATTTTCTGCATGTGAGTATCTTGCTGGGCTTTGTGCTCACTCTTGTTGTTTTCAGATGAAGAAAGGCTCATGGAGGATGAAGTTGAGTAGAATCTCATGGTGTAGCCAAATAGTCCGGTTGACCAGAGCTGACTAAATGAAGAGGTTGTTTAATTTCTCTGATGTTTTGTGAAGACTTGTAAAACTGTTCCGCTATTTTAACTTATCAATGTTAGCATGTTTCGGTGTTATGAATAAAAATTATAATTTTTAGTAAGCATCTCAGGGCAATTAGGTCCGATAAACATTAGAATTGGCCGGACAAGTTTGAAATCAAATCGGTGGGCCAGCTTTATATAGTCTAGCCTCACGAGATCCTGTATATGAGTGAAAAGAAAAATTTTATGTCCATTTATTATTTTATTTTAAGGCAAAAATTATGGGCTGACGGCGCTTTATGAAGTGAAATAAGGCAGGGACCGTCACATTTCTAACCTCCATCAATTCAAATAAGTCACAATATACCCAGACACAAACCAAAATTTCTGATACCACTTGGTAGGAATTGACTACGTATTTGAACCACAAGTAAATATAAAATAAACAATACCAAGCATACAACAAACGATCGCAAGTAATAAAGATACAATTTTTATATGAAAAACTCCCTATTGAACGAGGAAGAAAAACCACAGGATATTGAGTCTGAAACGTTCCACTAGCAGCAGTTTATCGGTTACACAAATCTCAATGGTCACAACCCCTTATTTCAAGCAGCCCATACAAGAAATATAAAGTGAAAGAATAGAGATAAAACCTGGCAGATATTCTTCTCAATAGCAAAAACTTCGTACTTGTGATTGGCGGAGACTGAAACTTGATTCAAAATCCAATCGGAGGTTCAAATCTTCATATTCTCCTTCTCTCTCTTTCTCTTCTTTTCTCTCTCAAAAACGGCGCTCAAAACTTATCAGCAAAACCCTAAAATGTAAAGTGTGCGTTCTATAAAAACAGACGCGCACTTGAGCGCGCATCGGACTTAGGTCGCTCTCGAGCGCCCTTCGAGCTTCAAGCATAGGTCGAGCGGACAGGTTCTGGAATTTTAACTCGAGCGCAATGCTACTAGAAAGTGCGCCTCGAGTATCCATCAGGCGCAACTCGAGTCTCCTCATGTGGTGAAAATATTTGCCTTCATCCATCACATCAAGTGGGTATGGACTCACACAAAAATAACCCATAATTAAACAATTTTAACTTAAGCAGTCGGTGTTAAATCCAATAGCAAGTCTTATAGCCTTCATCTATTGTTTTGATTTGTTATACAAAGAATTCAAGTTATTAAATTTAAGTGTCAGTCAAAAAATCATTCAAACTAAATTTTAAATTAATTGTATGTGTCACTACCAAAATTAAATAAATTTCATTAGTTAAAAAGAAAAAGGCTATTTTTTTATATTTCTTTTAAATTAATGATGAAAATTGAGAAAAACAGGGCTGAACTTCTGCCACATACAAGCGATAAGAAACAATGCTTTCTAATCATTAATGCTTGTTAACTTTATTATTAATGCTTATCAGTTGAAAGCTCTATTGTGTTGACTTTATGAAAGTTCACACGGTACTTTCAAGTTGGGCATATCTGTTTTTTATTTTGTTTTTATATTTTCAATTTTCTATACGTGGTAATTTAGCAAATAAAATAGAAATGTAATTAATATTCATTCTTGATTGTATCAAGATATTAATAAGGATATATCTCATAATATGTGCCTACTGAAGTTTATTTCTTTTTTGGTATATTTTTATTTATTATTTTGTCGGTATATTATTGACAAATCTACTATTAATTTTAAAGCTTTTCTTATGATATAACTGTCAATGTTTAGCTTTATAATTTACTTTTAAGTTTCTTTTCTCTTTGACTTTTAAGATATTGAGTCGTGTTTATCAAGTAATTATTGTATTTAAAAGCTACTTTAAAAAAGAACTATTTTTTCAATTTGTATTAAATAAACTATCCGGTCCATGCTATTTGTACTTTATTGGGCACCTCCACCTAGAATAAAATTGATACAAACAAAAGAAAGAGAGAGAAAAATAAAAGCCGTGTACCTATAGCCATTGCTGAAGATGAATTTTGGAGTCGAAGTTAGCAAAGATGAAGCTAGCGACATATTAGAAGCACAAGCTCATATATGGAAATACATCTTCAACTTTATTAATTCCATGTCACTGAAGTGTGCGGTTGAGCTTGGTATTCCAGATACAATTCATGAGTATGGAAAGCCAATGAGTATTTCTACGTTGGCAACCACGCTTTCCATCAACCCAGTAAAAGTTCAACCACTTAATCGGCTTATGCGTATTCTGACTCGATCTGGCTTCTTTTCTGAGAAGAAATTAGTGGCTGAAGATGACAACAAAGAGGAAGGATATGTCCTAACTAAAGTTGGACAACTTATATTAAGAAAAAATCCCTTAGCCGTGACTCCTTTCTTACTCACAATGCTTAATCAAGACAGCAACAAGTCATGGAATTATTTGGGCTGTTGGTTTCATAATGCGGACAAAACAGCATTCCAAACTGCCCATGGCAAGACAATGTGGGAATTCGCAGACCATATGCCAGAGTTCAATGAACGTTTCAATGAAGCGATGGCTAGTGATTCTAAATTAGTTGCATCTTGTTTGCTTAACAACAGCAACGGAAGGGACTTAGGAAAGGGATTGTTTGAGGGATTGAATTCATTGGTAGATGTCGGTGGTGGCACCGGAACCATGACTAAGGCCATCGCTAATGCCTATCCGCAATTAAACTGTATTTGTTTCGATCTTCCTCATGTAATTGCTAGCTTACAAGGGACTACAAACATGACCTTTGTTGGTGGTGATATGTTCAAAGCAATTCCTCAGGCAGATGCAATTTTACTCAAGGTATTTTATAAATTGAGAACTTTTTCAATAAAAAAATAAATAAATAACCGTGCCTCTAGAGATGAACTGATCATACCAACATTTGGATTATTCACTCCAATTCACATACACGCCTCATAATTAGCTCATAACTTTCAACCTCATACTAAATGCATAGCTATTATATTAAGTTCTATATATACTAAGATGCTCAGATAGCTCGATGCACTGGAAAATAATTACCACTAAAAATCAATAACATTTTTGCTTCCAATCAATTTATTAGTAAATTTTTCTGCCATTCACTGTTTCTTCTATACAATTATATTCACGATCACCAAAATATTGAATCCCATCTTTACTTTGCTTTATCTTCATATGTAATATTTTTCATAATTATGTTTTTTTTTTTCCAGATGTGGACATGTATCTGTTACAAAATACTAATTTTTCTTTTTAATTCAGATTAACATGGCTAATTTTCTTTAGTGGTCTGTGAAAGAATGGCTTTTCCATATGTCTTAAAAATGTTTCGGACATCTATAAAAAAACAGATACATAAGATCTTTCCATATATTTAAAAATGTGGAACTGCATAAATCTCTCCTTATGGGTTATTTGGTAGGAATTCCAAGCTACAAGCTCCTTGTTATTTTTTCCCAAATGACTAAAGTTATTTCATGCAGTGGCTACTGCATACCTTGAATGATGAAGACTGTGTGAAGATCATGAAGCAATGCAAACAGGCAATTATGAAAAGCGGTAAAAGAGGAAAAGTGATCATTATAGATATTGTAATGGGCTATCAAATTGAAGACCACGAATCGTTAGAAATACAACTCTTATTTGATTTACAGGTGATGGTTTGGGTCGGTGGTAAGCAAAGGACTGAAAGGGAATGGCATAAACTCTTCCTACATGCCGGTTTTAGCCAATATAAAATTACTTCAAAATTGGGAGTAAGATCAATTATTCAGGTTTATCCTTAATATTCAAGTTTCATATATTGATTTCTTTGATGTAAACCAAATTCTCAAGTCAATAAAATTCCCTCTACTATTGATATCTATCATCTGTAAGCTTTATTATACAGATTTTATTCAAGTTCGTTAATATTACTTTTTTGAATTAGGTTTAAGGTTCATTATATTCATACTTTTGACAGCCATACAGAAACAGTGTTGCCGTCTATTTGAACGGGTGAGTTGAAGCTCAACCATTGCTTAGTTAGTTTTGACATTGAAATAATATTAGAAAAAATTAAAATTAGAAGTATGGATAAAGAAAGACATAAGTATAGGTTGAGGAATCGTACTTGCCTCTTTGCAATGGTAAAGGATTTTTTTTATCTCGGAAATGCTTCCACTTGCAATGATACCTACAATTAAATCTGATTAAAATTTGATTATTTGATCAATTTAATCTGACAAATTAAAAATTTTGTACAATCTAATCAACACATGAATATTATAAGTGGGCAAAATCATAAAAGTAGACCTAGTTAATTTTTTGAGCCAAGTGCACAGGTAAAAATTGCAATATCCCAAATTTTGTTTCGTGTCTAAAGGAAGAAGTTGAGAAAAAGAAGCCTTCGAAATTTAATTTTAGTCTGCTTCAAAAGTAAAGGATCTTGATAGTCATTTGGATAAGATTGAGCTAGTTGATTATGGTTTAGCTAATAAAAATGATTCAATGTTTGCCGAGATTTGAGACAGATGATAAATAATAAGTTCCACCCGACTTGGCCCACCCTGCATTGCTATTATTATTATTATTGTTGTTAATTTTATAATTAATTTTTTAATATAAAGATTATTTATTTAAATATATATATTTAGGTAAATTTTTTAATTTTTTGTATATTTTTATATTTTTTATGTAACTATGTATATCTAAATAAAAATACCTAATAATAAATAATATCCATGGATTAGTTCGACTTGACTTAATGGTCTTTTTTTTTTTTTCTAAACCTAGCTCATATCTAACTCAAACCCTAATTTTGATTAAATTTACCTATAATAAGCATGCTAAGGCAAGAAAAAAGAAATGAAGCACTCCATTTATTGAAAGAGAATAAAGTGCGGAAGAAAGGCACAGAAAACGGATATTTTAATAAATTTGAAAGCAGAGCTTTATTATTAGGGTTTTAACAGAGTCATAAATCAGGTGATTTAATTCTGAAGAACGTAAGATCAAGAGCACAATTAGATAGCAAACCCCTTGTTCACCTTATTTTGAGTGAAATTGATATAGGAAAAAATATAAAAATTAATTATTACAATATCAAAAAATAATGATGTTAGATTTTTTATCATTCCATTATAAATCTTACACGTATCATACATATTAATATTCAGATATGATACAAGCATAGAAGTTCACAAAAAATTTGCCCAATACACAGTTAAGTGAATGAGTTGCATTCAATGGTGGGAAGGATGACTAACGTATGCATGATAAGTGCTCGTCTGCCATTTTCAATGTTGGACTTGCCTGAGGGGGCATATGTGCACAAACACTAGTAGCGTTAGTATCTAAGGTATGCTAAGTCACGCATCTGTGCCGTTTTAAAGCACGGTGTGTGTGCTTGTGAGTCTATTCAAAACATCGAAAGCGTTGAATTGGGAGAAAAAATAAAAAATAAATAAATAAAATGTAGTCAATTTTTTGGCGTTTAATCACGTTTTTATTTTCATCATTTAGGATATGATATCCTAGTTACTGTTTAGAATAATTTTACTAGTGATTCAATTCATATTACTCTTTTATTATTTATTCCTCAATTTGTTTAAATTTATAGTGAATCTAAAGATGACTTTGAAGGTTTATTATAACTAGATTCACACTATACAATGAAGAGTTTTCTTCCATGATTTTTTTTTAATTAAGAATAAATTTTTACGTAAAATTTATACATTCATTTTGTTATATAATTTCATTCTTGTAAATGTATATTATTATTTAATATTCTCACAAATCATGGGACCAAAACCTGCCTCTGATAGATAAACCCTGGTATAAATTTATTCTCAAATTTGTGTAAAAAAAGTTTTGGGTGGAACAAAATTGTATCTAAACTTTTGAATTGATTGTATTTTACTTGAATTGATAGAGGTCTTAAATAAGATAATTTTCCTGAATGGCAAAAGCTTTGATATCTCAAGGATTATCTACTATTTGTGAAGGTGTCATTTTCTGTTGTTTGCTGTTCAAAGGCTAATAATCAAATTTGACGAAAAACAGGCTTTTGAGTATGATTAAATTTGTGAATAGTCTAGAGAGTAAGAGATAATTTATATACTCACATTCATAATAAAAAATATATACGAATACTGTAGGACAAGCTCGAAATATTGTATGTTTTAAATATTAATAATAATACGTTATATTATTTGATAAAATTAATACAATTAAAGTACAAAGAAAGACACACTATCATTAATCATCTAAAAAGAGTTTCAAGTACGTGTAGATCAATTATTTAGCATATGAATATTGACTATGAATTGCTCATTTGTGATTGTTGACCACTCTACTTGTCATAACCCCAACCTACACAGATATTAAAAATAATGACATCAAATATTATAATTATTTATAAATAATTAAGATCTAATAACCAAACCAAATCACACATTGCATACAAAGTCATAATCGACATAATTAACATGACTCACAATGGTACAAGACTAGTCAAACCCACTCCTTCTGACCTCAAAATAATAATGCACCTGCTCAATCATAGATCTCCACCACGAAAAGATCTAAACAAAATATCTAAATATATAACAATAGAAAATCATCCATAATATTTGTTCTAGCTCACCAACCCAAATAATAAACTATAGAACTCAAATATACATAATCCCAAATAGTATATAATATTTAAATAATTCACAAATCTATAAAAGAGACACTAAACAAAGGCCTTTATAATCCTACATCCATATTCTATAAGTATTCGTAACGCACTAATTTGAATAAATTGAAAAAACATTTACAAATCGTAAACCTAACATTTAGCAACATATATGGGCGTATTATATAGGTACTTGTTACTAAGACAAATAGGATGGAAAAACCATACAATACATACGAAATTTGAGAGGTCAAATTTTTATTAAATATGTTTCATACCAAATTCTATACAATCAATTAGTAAATATATGAATATTCAAATCATGAAGAACATATGAAAATATTAGAATATCAAAACATGACAATGCATCCACAAAATATGAAGTCTAAAGAACCATATTGAAAACTTGTAAAAATTCAAAAGATAAAAATATCTTAAAATATAAATACAATATAGGTCAAATCATAAGAACTAAGGACAAGAAATTGGCACACTAACAAATCAAAAGGCCAATTTTAAAGAATAGATTATTCATATTTCTAATAATTATAAGTCAATACATTACTATTTGAGGAATTTATGTGGACCGTCTATATTATCCTATAAATAGGATCAAATACCACTTTTTTTAGCAGTAAATGATAGGTACGTTTTTTAAATTCGCCTAATATACTGTAATATAACCTAATGTATGCCGTTAATTCACTTATAAAGATTCTTATTTATTAAATAGATGACCCTATAATAAATATATAAATTTTTTTATCATTTGAAAAAAAAATACGAAGTCATATCATATGACAAAATAGTCAATATCAAAAGCTTACATAAAAGTCACATGCAATGTCAAATATATAAATATTTTATAATTTTTCTTTATAATAATTCAATATATAAATATAGTCTTTTAAAATGTCCGAA
Organism: Nepenthes gracilis; assembly: GCA_033239525.1. NCBI lineage: Eukaryota > Viridiplantae > Streptophyta > Magnoliopsida > Caryophyllales > Nepenthaceae > Nepenthes > Nepenthes gracilis. Next base: position 6,111,290 of record BSYO01000007.1, on the reverse strand, counting down.
TATTTGGTATAAATAGACAAAATTTTTAAATAATCAGTAAAACTTTACAAATCACAAAATATTTGGTAAAATATATACACATGCAACAATATATAAAAAATAAGTGTAAAGAGTGACATACATATATATTTAACAAAAATCAAAAATAAAATAAAATGATTTAAATAATAGACTAGAGAATGGGCTTTGGTATACTTGTATTAAATCTTAGATTTATTAAATCTAATGTAAAATAAATCTAAAATCTCTTTCCTTCTCCTTCTTGTTCTTCTACTTTCTCTTCTTTCCTTTTTTTTTCTCTTTTCTTCCTTTTCTCGTGTAAATGAGAAAAATTGATAAATGAGCAAATTTATACATAAATTAGCGAACAAGCGCCAAACAAGTACACATCAAGCGTACTCATATATCCATGCACACACGAGCATTGTATCATATATACCTTAAGCACCACATACTCTGCCCAATCCATATATGAGCATCCTATAGACTTTCCTCATATACGAATATACTACCAAAAACACGCATAAGAGTGTGGATAGGCACCTACTAAGCACTAAGCCTGACTCTCTCAAATTTAATTTTTTTTAAATTTTTTATTATATAATTAATTTTCATATTAAACCAATATATAATAATTATGATATTATAAATATGAAAGAAAGTTCGAGCATTATACTAGCGATTCATGTGAGGCCCTTCAAACCTATATTACTAACTCCTCTACGAAAGCTATTGTGACACTGGAGGTTGGTAAAGATGCTATTTTAAATGAAAAAAATGGTGGGAAGATCTCAAGAGTTTTCATCTTTACAACCTAAAGTACCTTTTTTTGAAACTCACGAAAGCAAGTAGGGGAAGTCCTCTAAGTCTACAGACAAGAGATGAAGCAAGTCAAAGTTGCAATATCAAAACATCAAGTATTATTATTGTGCCAAGAGAGACCACATTAAATAAAATTAATTCAAGGAAAAGTAAGAATAGGAAGGCAATGAATGAAAAAAGAAATATCATAAGGACAATGATTAGGTCTCTTCTGCCACCTATAATGACATTCTTGTTGTTAATGATAAGAAGATAGGCAACCTTGCATGCCACAATGAGTCGAGCGATGGACAATAGATCCTCACTCCTTGTGATATCAAATAAGTGTTTCTTTATATCTTATACTCACGAAAATCATAGGTATTAAAGATGGAAGATGATGACTTATTAAAGGTTAAGCATTAGAGATGTGTGCTTAAGAAAAAGCAACAAGACAAGGTTGAAGTTAAAAAGCATTTGGTGTATCAAATGTTTAGTTGAATTTGATTTCAATGAAAAAGCTTGATGATAAAGGCTTTAACATGAAATTCAGCAAAGGAAAAAGGAAACATACAAGACGCTCTTCAACTATGGCATGGGGAAGGAAACACCCAAGTTGGTAATTGATGCAGGTTTCAATTTTTAAAGGCATCATGAACGTGGCAAATGAAAATTTTGGTTATACAGTGGCATGCAGAGGCCTATGTAATATGCCGAGGAGAGTATTCTAACTAATGAGAAGACGTTCAATGAGAGTAGCAATACTTAATTGAAATCATTACCGCGGAAAAGAGTTTTACTCAAGCCTATGTATTCCGATGCTTGTACCCAAGTGACGGGAAAGTTTTCAACAAGCAAAAGGTGATGGCCAATGGAGAGGTGATGGGTCCCCTCAATGTTTTAGATTACTCTTTTGTGAGCCCTATACTAATTATACACATTAATATTTAAATCTGACACTAACACAGTGGTTCACATAAGGTTTGCCCAATGTACTCTCGAACGAATGAGTTCTTGAACAAGCATTAAATAAAGATGCCTAACTCGTACATAAATAGCACTCATGCACCATTTTTTATGTTGGGCACACCTGAGAAGCCTTGAGGGGGAGCAAATGCAGTAATAACAATAGCATTATCTTCTAAAATGCACCTGAACCGTGCATGTGTGTAGAGATTGTTTGTCTCTTGGTATTCAAACACCAACTACCAATGTTCAAGCTGCAATTGCTAGCATTTGAATGTTAGGAAAGTTTTTAAATAGTTTTACTCGCTTTTAGAGTATCGTGTGTGTGTGTGTGTGTGTGTGTGTGTGTGTGTGTGTGTGTGTGTGTGTGTGTGTGTGTGTGTGTGTGTGTGTGTGTGTGCGCGTGTGTGTGTGTGTGAATTTACTCAAAACACTTTCAATATTGAATTTAGAGAGAAATGGAGAAGAGAATGAGGAGATTTATGTAATTTTGAGGTGTTTAATCACATTCTTATTTTCATCATCCAAGTATTATGTTCTAATTACTGCCTAAAATAATTTCATCTATGTTTTTATTCCGTTTGTACTTTTATTATTCATTACTAGATTTGTTTGAAATTATGGTAAATTTGAAAATACTTTTGAGGGATTCATTGTAATCAGATTTATATTATATAATAAAGAGCCTTCTCCTATGGCTTATTTCTTAATTGAAAAGAATTAATTTAAAATTTGTGTATTTATTTTGTTATATAATTTCTTTCTTATGAATATATATTATCATCTAACCCCCATCATGAATTCAAAGTGAGGGTTCCATAGTTGATCATGGTAAAAATTTATCTTCAACTTTGTATTCTTGACTTTGTTTAACAAAATGTTGAAAGGTTCGATCCCAACATTGTAAAAGTAGAGTATGATTTGAAGTCCACCAAATCTCAAATTTAGAACCCCTTCAAAAGCTCTAGATCAGAAGTTGCTAATAAAATTCAAGATATATGAATTAACAAACTTTGGCTAATGTATAACCTAAAGTTAGAAGCTTGTCTATTACGATTCAGTTAAATCTCACTTAAGCTACTCTAATTTCCAAGCTCTTGGAGCCGGCAAAAGCAGGTGACCAAGGTGGTTGGGGTGGTGCTTCTTCAATGTGTTGACCAGCCACCACCCTAAAGAAGCTCCTATCTTTCAATTTCTTTATGTTAAAGTGGTTGAGTGGGTCTTATCGGTCATAGGTGATTTTACACTTTCTGTTGGAGGCAAGGGAAGCAGTGTTAGTCCTCCACGATGACCGCTTTTAGATCTAAACCATTGCAGAGGAAGCACCCATCCTGAATCTTCATTTTATTAAAAGCTGTCAATCACCATAATTTATGGAGTCATAACAAAAGTTTTTCATTTATAATCTCCAATTTTTTATTGAACTAACAAAATTTTATCACTTTTAGTAAGTCAATTTCCGTAGTAATTTTTTTTTTAATTTTTTTATAAAATTTATATTAAAAAATAGTTTAAAAAAGGAAAAAAAAAAAAAAAATGGGAAAGTTCATACCGGAGCTAAACCCTCTACGGGCCTACCACAGGTGGCTAGATTTAGCGGCGGGAGAATCGTTGGCTTCCGATAGCATAATCTTTACGTAAAAGGTTTTATTAGTGGGGCATTCATAATAAATGATGGGTAGGAGATAAGCTTCTTAAAATAATCTTATATTTTTAAAATATAATAAATTATTTAGATTAGGTTTCCGTTAACTAAAAAGATTATTATTATGACTTTTAATAATATTTTAAAAAATTATATTATTTAAATTAAAATATTATCTAAGTATGATTTTAGATTAAAATTTTTTATGTAAAAAAATTATTAATTATACAAAAATATAGTATATTGAAATAATTGTTTTAAATTTGATATTTATCTAATTTATAAAAAAAATAAAAATTATTAATCTGAGTTGGGCCGAATTTATCACTTTCACCGGTGAACATATCCAATCTAAAAATTTAATTGGGCCTAATTTTGTGACTTTGTCTTTCTATAATATTAATATATTTTAATCAAATCTAATAAAAATTTTAACTGATTAGATTCTGAAAAAGCACGTTTCGGTGCTACCGTGTTTCGACCCCGTTAAATATATAGCGGAAGCAATAAAATAAATTAATTAAATTAAATATCCGATACACGTAAGGGATATTTAACAGACAGATGTATACGGAATTAATAAGCATGCACAACATAAACAACAATAAGCAATAATAATAAAGATCCGATTTTGGTGACGAGTGAAAACTCGATACCCACGGTATCGAAAAACACTCCGGGCTTCAACGGCCGGAAGCAATGCACTATGAAAATCAACTTACGGCCCGGGGTGGTAACGACGCCTGGGCTAACCTAGCCGACTTACTCCCGACACGTGATCCCTACCAAGGAACTCCTTGGATTTGCTTGACGCAACGGAACCGGACACCTTCCGGTCTTCAAGCCAATCTTCCCTCTCGTGCCACTTGAATTGCCAATCACGAACGGATCTCCTTCTTCAACGCACCAACGTCTCCAACGAAGGTAGAAGGATGAAAGCTTTAATGGTGAAAGAAATAGAAAAAGTAAAGAGAAAACCTTTAGAACATGGAGCTCAAAGTTGTAGCTTTTGGTTTTCTCAAAAGGAACAATCACAATGGAGCACAAGAGCCTTTCTCCTCAAAGGAGGCACGAAAATATTCAGCTTTGAATCCTTAGGGTTTGAAAAGACATAAGCCAATATTTATAGAGGAGCCAAAAACGCGTTCAAAAATTTGCCCGTTGGGCCGCCGCTCGAGCGGGGCGAGCGCGCGGCAGCGGCCGTAGGGTTTCGTGGGAAACCCCGAGGCCTTCGAGCCGAGATCGAGCACGCAGCGAGCGGCCCCATTCTGGGATTTCGGCTCGAGCGGCCAGCGAGCATGCATCAAGCGGCCCCCATTCTGGTTTTTAGGCTCGAGCCGCCCGCGAGCACGCATCAAGCGCCCCCATTACGGGATTATGTGCTCGAGCGGCAAGCGGGCACCAGCGAGCGGGCGGTCCTTGGGCCGGTGCTCGAGCGCGTGGAGGGCGGACCAATGAATTTTAATGAATTTTAAACCGACCACCCACAACCCGACATCAATAAAATAATACATATGGTCACGGAATATGCCAATAAGACAAATGTCTCTAACAATCTCCCCCTTTGGCAATTCCGTGACAAAACTCAGAAAATAAATAAAAACAAGTGAATCACGGGTTCAGACACCACCGAGATAAAACCCGTGTACATGAAAACCTACGCCTAGTAATACACAAAAAATTATAAAACAATGTAACTAGCTATGCGAGAGCTGTTGAGGCGATGCGATGAAGTCTTGCGGGGACATCCTGTATACTTTAGTGTCTGATCAAGCAAGGTTAGTTCCAACGGGACAAAAGATAATAACAATTTAATGGCATACATGGTACATAGGCATGAGAACATACAATAATGTAACATACAACAAGACTCCCTAAAGAAAATAAACAGACTCCCCCTCAAGTAATAATAACTTGAACTAATATGCAAATAACAAACTCCCCCAAAAAATAGAAGGCACCCTAATCTCCCCTATCAAACTAATCTCCCCTATCAAACTCATCTCCCCCTATCAAACTCATCTCCCCCTATCAAACTCCCTCTATCAAAGAGAACAAGTCTCCCCCTTTTTGTCACGAATAGCCAATGGGTAATTTAGCTCACTTTTCTTAATCCAGACATGTCTCACAGAGTGTATTTTTGCGTTCAACCTATTTACTTGTGCATCCAAATGCTGAAGGTAATCAATAAATTTATTCAATTTTAGCCCTGGTCTTTGGTTGTGCAAAAACTTCAAGGTGTAACACCGTGGACGAATGTGACCAACTTGCCCACATGCATGGCAAGTAGGCACAAATTTAGGGATGGAGGAATTGTTCATAACCTTGTGATTACCTAGATTAGTCGAGCCAAAATGGTTATTCATACGTTGAGGCATGGCCTTGATGACTTTGGGTGAGTGGGCATAATTATGTGAAATTTTCTTGGCGGGAATAAACACAGTTTTAGGTTTCACGTTATTTTGGACAATATTAGAGGCATACCCTAAACCTTGTTTATTTCCACCACTTTTTCCCAATCCGAGCATGTGATCTAATTTTGTGGACCCATTTATGAATTGTTTCAAATCTTTTCGAGAGGCCTCAAGATCAGATTCTAAAGTTGTTATTTGTTTAGTACATGAGACTTTCAGATTCTCAGTTTCTTGAGTTTTAGAATCTAATTCGAATTGAAGAGCTAATCTTTCTTGTTCCAGCTCAATGACCCTACTGTTTAGGGTTTTATTTTGTTTCTTTGCTTTCAAGCATTCCTAAACTTGATTTATCGTAAGCTTCTTGAAGGCCATCAAATTCAGCTTCTGACTCGGCCTCAGAGTCATCAGATTGATCAATATTATCAACTGAATTTCCACACATGGAGGTCATAAATGCCATGTACTTGACCGGCCCATTTTCAGAACAATTCTCACCATCTTCTTCTTCGTCATCGCTAAGGGTCACATTAGCTTTGAAGGATTGGCCTTGTTGGCGTTTATAGTTTGGGCATTCAGCCCGATAGTGGCCAAAGCCTTTACACTCATGACATTGGACGCCTTGGGTAGATTTCGATTTGGAGTCCTTACTCTCACGGCGGTCCTTCTTCTCAAATTGATGTGATCGTTTTAAGTCCACATCTAATTTTTCTGATGACGAGTTATTTTTCTTTAAGAATTTTTTAAAATTCTTAACAAATAGTGCAAAATCATCATCGCTACATGATTCGTCATTGGAATCTTGATTTCGCTCTTCCCTACTTGATTTTAAGGCAATTGATTTTTGTTTCTTTGATTGAGGCAATGTTAGCTCATAATTTTGTAGTGATCCTACAAGTTCTTCAATCTTCATTTTATCAAGGTCTTTGCTTTCTTCGATAGCCGTGACCTTAGGTCTAAATCGTTCAGGAAGAGACCTAAGAACTTTTCTAACAATTTTATTCTCTGGAATTCGTTCCCCTAAATTAAATGTGGAGTTCACAATATCATTTAATTTTGCATAGAACTCATCAAAGGTTTCATCATCTTGCATTTTTAGTTCTTGAATCTAGTGGTGAGCATTTGTAGTTTTGAATTTTCACTAGTTTCGTTCCTTCATGAGTGGTTTCTAAAATATCCCACGCATCTTTAGAAATCTCACACATTGAGATTCGTTTAAACTCATCGGGAGATACAGCCATAAAAATAGCATGTAACCCCTTACTATTCCAGTTGCAAGCATCAAGTTCTTCTTTTGACCACAAAGAAAGAGCTTTTAGCTCATCACCACTTTTAGGTGGAGTCCACCCAATTTGGGTACTCGCCCATACACGCTCATCCATTGATTTAAGGAAGGCTCTCATCCGGACCTTCCAATAAGCATAGTTACTCCCATCAAAGAAGGGAGGGACGGAGAGAGATCCACTAGTATACATCTAGATCGGGGGTCGTGGATCGGGGTAAGTCTCTGATACCAATTGAAAAAGCACGTTTCGGTGCTACCGTGTTTCGACCCCGTTAAATATATAGCGGAAGCAATAAAATAAATTAATTAAATTAAATATCCGATACACGTAAGGGATATTTAACTCTAGATGTATACGGAATTAATAAGCATGCACAACATAAACAACAATAAGCAATAATAATAAAGATCCGATTTTTGGTGACGAAGTGAAAACTCGATACCCACGGTATCGAGAAAAACACTCCGGGCTTCAACGGCCAGGGAAGCAATGCACTATGAAAATCAACTTACAGCCCGGGTGGTAACGACGCGCTAACCTAGCCGACTTACTCCCGACACGTGATCCCTACCAAGGAACTCCTTGGATTTGCCCGCGGCAACGGAACCGGACACCTTCCGGTCTTCAAGCCAATCTTCCCTCTCGTGCCACTTGAATTGCCAATCACGAACGGATCTCCTTCTTCAACGCACCAACGTCTCCAACGAAGGTAGAAGGATGAAAGCTTTAATGGTGAAAGAAATAGAAAAAGTAAAGAGAAAACCTTTAGAACATGGAGCTCAAAGTTGTAGCTTTTGGTTTTCTCAAAAGGAACAATCACAATGGAGCACAAGAGCCTTTCTCCTCAAAGGAGGCACGAAAATATTCAGCTTTGAATCCTTAGGGTTTGAAAAGACATAAGCCAATATTTATAGAGGAGCCAAAAACGCGTTCAAAAATCTGCCCGTTGGGCCGCCGCCGAGCGGGGCTCGAGCGCGCGGCAGCGGCCGTAGGGTTTCGTGGGAAACCCCGAGGCCGCTCGAGCCGGATCGAGCACGCAGCGAGCGGCCCCCATTCTCGGGATTTCGCTCGAGCGGCCAGCGAGCATGCATCAAGCGGCCCCCATTCTGGTTTTAGGCTCGAGCCGCCAGCGAGCACGCATCAAGCAGCCCCCATTCTCGGATTATGTGCTCGAGCGGCAAGCGGGCACTGGGCGAGCGGGCGGTCCTTGGACGGTGCTCGGCGCGTGGAGGGCGGACCAATGAATTTTAATGAATTTTAAACCGACCACCCACAACCCGACATCAATAAAATAATACATATGGTCACGGAATATGCCAATAAGACAAATGTCTCTAACAGATTCGACTGACCGAGCGGTCCGATTTGATCAAGCCTGTTATATATATTTATTTAGAATTAGTGGAGAGTTTTAGGTCTTAACTCTATCTACACAAACATTTTGATCTCTTTATTTTCTGTTTTTCACATGAGCTATTTTGGACCAAACACCAACAGATGAAGTCACCACCATCTAAGGAAGCCTTGCCGCCTACTTATCCTCCTAATTTCTCTCTAACCCTTAATTAAGACGTGCCTAAATAATCTACACACACCGGCAAACTCCTCCCCATCAGGCTAAACTTTCCCTCTGTTTTTTAATGGAACCAGCCCCCCTCCCTCAACCCCTATTTAAGAAAGTATAAGACAAAGAAGAAACCTCATCTTTGGGAGTAATTATCAATCTGTAAGCTACGGCTTTAAGAAAATATTCGATCATTTACATTTGATTAAGCGATTACTATTTGACTAAGTTGATTAGTTTCCTATTTAGACCAAAGAAAGAAAGGAAAATTTTCTCTTTTTTCACAACAATTTCTATTAAGCTAATGTTAATTCTCCTTCACTTCCTCACCTATTACTTTGGCTACATCAAACTAAGAATTTCACTAACGCTTTTCAAGTCACTTAGTTACTCTCCCACGAAGTTGTGCAACTCGAAGGAGTACCCTGAACTATCACCTTTGATCATGACCCCCACTTTATTGAAAATTTTTGGAGAACCGTATGAGGATTCGTGGGAACCGAGCTACAACCCTGATGTACTTACCAACCTTAAGCCAAGGGCCAAACAGAAGTAATCAACTTATCCCTAGCAATTTGTTACGAAGTCCTACCAATGAGTCCCCGTAGAAATAGGATGTTGTCGTTTTTCAAGCCAAGTATGCTTGTAACTCGTCCACACAAATGACCCCTTTAAGGATTAATTGTGACGCCAAACCGGCCCATATCTTAGACCGAACAATGGTGCCATCTAAGCACAAAATTAGCATGGATGTAGAAAAGTTAACCTTGTAAGGTTTTATACCGGCCTAATCATGCCATTTAAAGACTAAAATGTGGAAGGATTACTTGCTTCCAACCATTAATTTTATACTCTATTTTCTTCTCTGTATCGTTCCTACCGATTTTAAACTTTCAAGCACGAATTCCATTCTTTGATGGTGTTTTGCAAAGAAGTGTGCTCAGGGACAAAACTGAAATACCCTTATTTATCAAATAATTCCATCAATTATCTAAGGAGGGGCGTTACCGAGCGTTAATGGAGAATTATGGTAAGGAAATAATGAAGCATTATCAGCAGCCTTAATTTGCATTAAATATGAACCATAATAAATTCTTTAGTTTTAGAATTGAATCGTTAATATTTTTTCATTTGGTCCATGTCTTATTTGATGTGATAACTAAACCTAGCAACCCTCAATCTTAAGAAATAAATATATGAATCATGGTGATAAATCCTCTAATAATGATTAATTTCATCCATATATTGCAATATATTACATTTTTCAAGACATATCTGTATATGGTAACGTTACTTTATGAATAAACCTTATGTTTATTCTTTGTCCAACAATTGATGATGTTCTTAAAATAATCAACCAATGTGTACACAAAAATTTAAAAAAATATTACAAATAAATAAAAATTTTATTAAATATTATTATCCATACAATAAAAATCACAAAATGAAACTTAAACCCATTCCTGTTACAAGATCCTTGAATCTCAATTGTGGCATATCTTTTATCAATGGATCAACGATCATCAATTCAGTACTAATACAATCAATAGCAATTTCTTTTTTTTTAATGCACTCCTTTATGACTAAAAATTGAATGCTGATATGTTTATTTTAATTGCTACTTTTATTATTTTTAGCCAGAAAAATAACAATTGAATTATCGTAATATATCTTCAATGGCCTTGAGATGGAATCTACCACTTTAAACCAAGATATGTAATTTCTCATCCATCTACCATATTTTGTAACATCAAAACAAGTAATGAACTCGACTTTCATAGTGAAAATAGCTATCAATTACTGCTTTGCACTCCACCAGGATACAACTCTATCGGCAAATATAAATATGTAACCAGATGTTGATTCCATGAATCAACACATCCAGTGAAGTCTGAATCGGAATAACCCAATACTTTCAACTTGTCGGTCCGTCTATATATAAGCATGTGATTTTTGGTACCTTGGAGATATCTCATCACTTTCTTAGCAGCTTTTCAGTATTCTGTACTTGGATTACTCTGAAATTTTCTTAACATTCCATCTAAAAATGCAATGCTAGATCCTGTACATACCTGAGCATATATTAAACTTCCAACAGTAGAACCATATGGAATATTTTTCATTTGTTCTCGTTTAAAATTATTTTTTGGGTATTGGTTTAAATTGAACCTATCACCCTTCACAATGGGTGCTATATTTGGTGAACAATCTTTCATCCAAAATCTCTGTAAAATTTTATTGATATAGGTCTCTTGAGACAAACCTAGAACTCCTCGTAGTCTGTCTTGATGTATCTTAATGCCAATGACATAAGATGCATTGCCCATATCTTTCATTTTAAATTTATCAGAGAGAAATTATTTTACCTCATACAGTAAACCCTTATCATTAGATACAAGTAAAATATCATCCACATACAAAATAAAGAAATAAATCTTACTCCCCCTAACCTTCTGGTATATACATTGATCCAAAATATTCTCTTCAAAATCAAATGATGAGATAATATCGTTAAATTTTAATATCATTGATGGAAGGCTTGTTTCAATCCATATATTGACTTCTTGAGCTTGCATACCAATTGCTCACCATCACTAGAGGAGAATCTTTCAAACAATTTCATCTAAACCTCTTCCTCTTGATCACCATTTAGAAATATTATTTTCACATTTATTTAGTATAATTTCATATCAAAATGAGCAACCAATACCAAAACAATACGAAGAGAATCTTTCTTAGATACAGGAGAAAAAATCTTCGTATAATCAATTTCTTCTTTTTGAGTATATCTTTCAGCAATGAGTCTTTCTTTATCTTAAAGATCCATTTATACCCTATGGCTTTCACCCCTTTAAGCAATTTAATAAGATTCCGGACTCCATTACTACTAATGAAATTCATCTCTTTCTTCATGGTATTGTACCATAATTGTAATTTATTACAACTCATAACTTGTAAGAATATTTTAAGATCATTTTTTACTCTAATATTATAGTCAAACTCCTATAGATATATAATATAGTCACTAGGGATTACTGATCTTCTCATTCTAATAGACCTTCTTAATGTTATATCATTATTCTCAGTAGGAGTATATTGTACAACCATTTTAAATAAATCTTGAATATCATAGTCAACTGAAATAGTATCAGTATTTTATGGAATAACATTGATTAGTTGTTCAACACCAATTTAATCTTGAAGAGTATTGTGTACAACAATCAACCTATCATATAAAATAGAAGGTTGAGAATCCAAATGATCATTATCAGAAATTATATTTTTGAATCGCTTGCTCCCACTCGTTAAGTCATTTTCAAGAAATTTTACATTTCTTGATTCCAAAATCCTAGTGTTGTGAGATGGATAGTAAAATCTGTATCCTTTGGACCGTTCAGCATATCCAATGAAATGTCCACTAATGGTCCTTGGATTTAATTTCTTCTCATGCGAATTATAAACTCTTACTTCAGACGGACATCCCATAGTGTACATGATGCAAACTCGATTTCTAACCTTTTCATAACTCAAAAGAAATTTTTAGAACAGCTTTCGTTAGAACCAGTTTAATATATTGCACTGTCGTTTTAAGAATTTCACTCCATAAAGATTTTGAAATATTGGAGTTGCTATGCATACTCCGCACCATATCCAATAACGTTCAATTTCTTCTTTCGACTACACCCTTTTGATCCAAAGAATCAGATATAGTGTATTGGGCAATAATCTCATGTTCTTGAAGAAACTCTACAAATGGACCAGGCATTTGTTTATCTTCTGTGTATCTACCATAATATTTTTCACCTCTATCTGATCTCATAATTTGAATTTATTTTTCACATTCTTTCTCTACTTTTACTTTAAATAATTTAAAAGTATCTAAAATTTTATTCTTATAATGAAGCAAGTAGAGATACATATATCATAAAAAATCGTCAATAAAGGTGATAAAATATTTTGGATGCATGAGTCAATGTCTGAACTACAGATATCCGTATGTATAATTTCTAATATATCCGAACTTCTCTTAATATTTTTCTTAGTCTTGTTGGTCTACTTTTCTTTTATACAGTCCACATAAGTCTCAAAATCAATAAAATTTAGAGTACTAAGTACTTCATTATTTACTAATCTTTTAATTTTTCAATAAAGATATGACCTAATCTCTTATACCACAACATAGAAAATATTCATTCACAACACATCGTATAATATCAATATCAATATGTATAGTATTATAAGAGGCATTATTTTATAAATTTAAGTAATAAAGACCATCAGATAATATATTATTTTTAATAATATCAAACTTATAATATAAACTGAAATATGAGTTTGAAAATATAATGATATCCAAAAGGTACAAGTGTTAATACTGATATCAAATTTCAAGAAAAATTTCAAATATAAAAGATCTTTTTTAAATTCACAATAAATCCACTATTTAAAAGTAAACTACATGTTCCAATGGCTTCCACATGTGAATGCATCTTATTTTCGGAGATGATACTTTGTTCACTACCCACTGGCTTCCTTAAGTTTTGCAAGCCCTATAAGAAATTTAAAATATAGATTGTAGAATCAGAATCAATCCACCGTGTGTCATAAAAAATATTAATCATATTAAATTCATAACATACAAAAGATGATGGATTACCTTTCTTCTCAAGCCAATTTTGGTATTTGACACAATCCTTCTTCACATGTCCCTTTTTTTTACAGAAAAAGTACTTAAATTCTTTCTTGATGTCTGGTTGATGAGGTATTTTACCTTTTTTCTTCTTTTTGGCTTGAATTTTAACCTTTTCTTCTCTAACCATAAATATACTTTCACTTTGTTCCATCATAAGTATTCCTTCCTCTTGAACATACATGGTCATAAATTTATTGAATAACCATTATACTTATCTGTATTGTAAGAGATTTTAAATGGTCCATATTATGGTGAAAGCGTATTCAGAATATAGTGCACAAGGAAAGATTCAGACATATCTACCTCCAGATTTTTAAGTTGAGCCGCAATATTCCTCATTTGCATAATATATTCACGTATATCCTTAGCACTAGTAAGTATTAAAGATGAAAATTTCATAATTAAGGTGCTAACAACTACTTTATCTGAATTTTTAAATTATTCATCGATAACCTTCAGCAAATCCTGCAATTTATTATCCTAATCGACAGAACCACGAATACCGACAAAAATTTTAGCCTTTATAAACACCAAACTAAGGCAATTAGATCACTCCTATCGTTCATAAAGAGTAATATCAACCGGAGTGCTAGTTTCAGTAAGAGCGGATGGTTCATCTTTCCTTATAACATAATTTATATCCAACCACCCTAAATGAAGAAGAATTTTCTCCTTCTAAACTTTATAATTATCACTTTTAGTTTGAAAATTTCACATCTAATATCAAAAAAATTAACAGATTGTATAACTGTATAAAAATAAAAATATATACTTAATAAATAATAAATGAGGCTAACAAATAATTACAGAATAGTTTACCAATGTAAAACATATATCATGAATCAATCGACATAAAAATTATTTGTGGGCTAAATTTTTAATTCAAATAGATTTATATCCAATTTTATGATAAAACTGTCAAATTATATTCCAATTCTTAATCCTTGTAAGCAAATTAAGAAACAGTAATTTGATATTTTATCCTGATTAATCAATTTAATATAATAAAATTTTTGTTAGATAAATTTTATTATATTAAAAAAAAATTAGTCCTAATTAATATCCTTATGCCATATGTGATAATAAAATATAATTTTATTAATTAAAGACGCTATTGTCAATCTCTAATTAAATAAATTATATTAAGCACTAGATATTATATACATATATATAATTATACTTTTAAACATTATATAACAAACTTTATATATAATAATAAATACAATTATATATACATATACACATTTATGTATACAACTAAACATATATATATATACATATATATATATGCATATTATTAAATTAATAATACAATAATTTTTATATAATAGGAATTAAAACCCTTTAATGTTAACAGATGCGTGCAGCAGCCCAGTGGCGCAACAGGCCTCTATGCACCCCCGAACACTCGGGTTCGAATCCCAGCATCCGCGCGCATGCAGTGCGTCCGGAGGATTTTTCAATATTGCTACAATAATGGGCTGAGTGACTTGGGCCTTGGCACAGTGATGAATCACAAAACACAACTGAGCGAACGCAGAGATGCGACGTGGGCTGCGCACGATCAAACCCAGATTTAGATTTTTTTTTTTTTTTTTAAATACTGTAACACTGTAGCAGTGCAAAACGACACCGTTTTAGGTTGTCTTCAACCTCCAGCCAGTTAAGCCCAACCCAATTTTTGACCCGATGAAAACTCCTCCATTTTTACATCAAAATTAATGAAAAATATATGAAAATGTTAAAAATTAAATTTTTTAATGATTTTTGGCATTCATTTTCACCGAATCATCACAAAAATGAAAACTTTAAAAATTTTAAAATTTAGGAAAAAATGAAAAAAAGCAGAACAGTCCAAGGCAGAGGCATATATGTCTCTGATATCAAATGTAAGGTTTTATACCGGCTTACTCATGCCATTTAAAGACCAAAATGCGGAAGGATTACTAACCTCCAGCCATTGATTTTATACTCTGTTTTCTTCTCTATATCGTTCCTCCCGATTTTAAACTTCCAAGCACAGAATCCCTTCTTCGATGGTGTTTTGCAAAGAAGTGTGCTCAGGGACAAAACTGAAATACTCTTATTTGTCAGATAATTCTATCAATTATCTGATGAAGGACGTTATCGAGCGTTAATGAAAAATTATGGTGAGGAAATAATGGAGTGTTATCGGCAACCTTAATTTGTATTAAACATGGATCATAATCAATTCTTTAATTTTAGAATTGAATCGTTAACAAGCCTCACATATATCAGGAACCCTTGAGTAAGTTAAGAGGTGTCACATTACATGTCCAAGTAGGTAATATATAATAATAAATGATTAAAAATTCAAATAATCTAAAACCGAATCACACATACCAAACCCAAATACCAAAATTGCACAAATACCACAAATCAAAATGAACACAAAATCTAACCCAAATACCAAAATTGCATAAATACCACAAATTACAATGGACACAAAATCTAACCGAACTAATCCTGCACTGTCTTCAAATAATAATAATAATAATAATAATAATAATACCTCCTCAACTCAAAACAACTCATAAGGAAAAGTATCAACTGAAATACAGATCATCATGATATAAAATCTGTAGAAAATCCAAATGATACAGCAATTTTTAAAATATATACAAACTGCATTAAACCAAAATGTACAATAAATCTAAAAAACAAATTCTAAATAAACAAAATCTTAAATAACTCACCATCCAAGCCCTATAAGTGCCTATAGCCTATAATCTAGAAGAATTATATATATATATACACACAAACACGGTAATAAATATATGTCTATAAAACAAAACAAAGTAATGAAAAATAGTAGTATATATACGAAATTCAATATATCATATGTTCCAACATTGAACGTCCAAATATTGATTGTCCAAATATGATTTCACATGCAAAATTTATAACCATGTACGAATACCAAATAATATCAAACCATACAAAATAGTCTAAATATCCAAATATCATAATTCCAAAGGCTTAAAAGTCCACAGTCCCAAACCATAAATTTCACAATACTCAAAAGTCCAAATCAAACGTTTTTCAAAGGTACAAATATTTGAAGTCAAATAATGTAAGGTTTACGTTTTTTATTTCTGATAATTATGGTTAAATAAGATGATATAATCAAAATTGAGGTCATTAGATGTTAAAACCCCCTACCTACTCCCTATCCACCACTGCTGCGCGAGAGTGCAGAGGTGAGAGGGAGAGACGAAAGGGAAGAGAAGAGAGAGAAAGTGAAGAAGAAGCTCTGAAAGCTTAAATTCAGACGATCCAAGTAAAATAATTAGTAGATCGGGTCGAGGTAAGTACACTCTAAACTTTCCCTTTCAGTTGTTGTTGTTGTTATTCCCGTTCATCTTGAGAATGGGTCAAATTTGAATTGACTTGATAAGCTAGCAGGTTATACAAACTTTTGGCAATTTTAAACCAGAATATTATCAAATTTAGGCCCGTATGCAAATTATTTATAAATTTTTTCCATAAATAGGGTCAAACGTTATTTTTTAACTATCCGTAATTAATATGTATAATTCTCAAATATACTTAATATATTAAGATATTCAAATATATTATTCTATCAATTCATTACAAAGATTTTTTAAAAAAAGCAAATAATGAACTCTATAACAAAAACTAAAATTTTTTCTCTCAGTAGGAAATGTATAAACACATTTTTTGTGAAAAAGTACAAATCTCATGTCAAATTAAAATAGAGTTCAAACTAGGCACTTATATGGACTATTATATGTAAGTTTAAAAATATAAGTTTCGTAACTTTTCTTTTTCAAATATACATAATACGAATATAATATTTTAAAATATTTATTTATTTATAAAAATTAAATAAAACTCTCAAATATTTGATAAAATTAAATAAAATGTTAAAATATTTGATAAAAAAATACATGTAACAATATTTAAAATATAGAGAGTAAATAGTGACATACATGTATCTCAAAATAAGATATATAAACAAAATCAAAAGATACAAAAAAAAAATAAACCAAAAAATTTGAATTAAAAATATTTGCCTTAAACTTCTAATTCATCAGATCTAACTAGAAAAAATTTTGAAAGTTTATTCATTCTCTTTTTCTCTATTATTCTTCTTCTTCTACCTTCTCTTTGTTTCTCATTTCTCTCATTTTTTCTTTAAAATGACCAGACAGTATATGCAAGACATTTTATAGCATAACGCATGAGTGTCACATGTGCACATATCAGGTGCCCTCAATCTACCTAATTTACACACGAGCACCACATTTTGCATAGTTCAAATGCCAACATTCCATCTAAATTATATATGAATGCTCCATAGGCGTGCATGAAGTGTTAACGGTTCAATTCTAATAACTAAAGAATTGATGATTGCCCATGTTTATTGTTGATAACGCTCTGCCATTACTCTGATTTGTTCTCCATCAATTTGCACCAGTAACGCCTCATTAACTAATAATTGATGGAATTATCAATTAAATAGAAGGAAAATTCAGTTTTGTCCCTAAGCCTTTCTCTCTAGAAATACACCATCAACGCAGAGATAAGGGGCTTGGAAGCTTCAAAGTCGTGTAACAGATGAACCAAAAATAGAGTAACCAAATGGCGGGAGGTTGGCGATCCTTTCATTTTATTCTGCATTTTAGTCTTTTATGGTTGATTAGACCAATTTAAAAAACTAGCATTTGGTATCAGAGACTTCGAACCTCTGCCTTGAATCTGTTCTGCAATTTTTTTATTTTTCTTGATTTTTGAAAATTTTTAAAGTTCTGATTTTTGTGTTAATTTGGTAAAAACAAATATCAAAAATCATTAGAAAATTTAATTTTCAACATTTTCATATATTTTACATCAATTTTGGTATAAAAATGGTCGAGCTTTATCGGGTCGAATTTCGGAAAAAATCGGGTTCGAGCTAAACCGGATGGAGGTTGAAGACAACCTAAAACGGCGTTGTTTTGGCACTACTATAGTATAATAATAAAAAAAAGGTTTCGGCCGGTTCACCGTTAGCCCAAATTCGCGTGTCCGCATACCTACGTTCGCGTGGGCCTATTCGTCAGCATCTGTGCGCGGCCCAGATCTTGTGACCCACATGCACTCAAGCCCACTACTGTAGCAAATATGAGAAAATCGCGTTGCAGGCGGATGTTGGGATTCAAACCCGAGTCTTCGAACGTGCGCAGTGGCTAGCTGCGCTGCTGGGCTGCCGCACGCATCTATTAGTACTAAAGGGTTTTAATTCCTATTATACAAAAATTGTTGTATTATTAATTTATAATATGCGTATATATATGTGTATATATATATGTTTATATGTATACGTAAATGTATATATATATGTATAATTGTATTTATTATTATGTATAAAGTTTGTTATATAATATTTAAAAATATAATTATATATATATATATAATGTCTAGTGATTAATATAATTTTATTAATTAATTAGGAAATGGCAACAGCATCCTTAATTAATAAAATTATATTTTGATATCACATATTGTATAAGGATACTAATTGTGACTAATTATTTTTAATATAATAAAATTTATCCCACAGAAAATTTTATTATATTAAATTAATTAATTAGGATAAAATGTCAAATTATTTTTCTTAATTTGCCCACAGGGATTAAGAATTGAAATACAATTTGATAATTTTATTATGAAATTGGATATGAATCTACTTGAATTAAAAATTTAGCCCACAGATAATTTTTATATCAGTTGATTCATGATGTATGCTTTACATTGGTAAAATATAATTCTGTATTTATTTGTTAGCCTCATTTATTATTTGTTAAGTATATTTTTTTATTTTTATTCAGTTGTACAATCTGTTAATCTTTTCGATATTAAATGTAAAATTTTTAAACTGAAAGGTGATAATTATAAAGTATAGAAGGAGAGAATTCTTCTTAATTTAGGGTGGATAGATATAAATTATGTTATAAGAAAAGATTAACTACCGGCTCTTACTGTAATCATCACTCCAATTAATGTAGCTCTTTATGAACGATGGAAGTGATCTGATCACCTTAGTTTAATATTCATAAAGACTAAAATTTCTATTAATATTCGTGATTCCGTCAATCAACATAATAAAGTGTGGGATTTACTGAAGACTATTGATGAACAATTTAAAACTTCAAATAAAGTACTTACTAACACCTCAATTATGAAGTTTTCATCTTTAAGGCTCACCAGTGTTAAGGGTGTGCGTGAGTACATTATACAAGTGATGGATATAGCGGCTCAACTAAAAAATCTGGAAGTGGATATATCTGAATCTTTCCTTATGTATTATATCTTGAATACACTTTTACCTCAATATGGACCTTTTAAAATCTCTTATAACACAGATAAGGATAAATGGTTAATCAATGAATTTATGACCATATGTGTTCAAGAGAAATGAAGGTTTATGATAGAATAAAGTGAAAGTGTATTTATGTTTAAAGAAGGAAAAATTAATGCTCAAGCTAAAAAGAAAAAAAAAGGTAAAATACATCCTCAATTCGACATTAAGAAAGAATTCAAGTGCTTCTTCTGCAAAAAGAAGTGACACGTCAAGAAGGATTGTGTCAAGTTTTAAAATTGACTTGAGAAGAAAGGTAATTTATCATCTTTTGTATATTATGAATCTAATATGGTTAATATTTCTCATAACACATGGTGGATTGATTATGATTCTACAATTTATATTTTAAATTCCTTACAATGTTTGCAAAACCTAAAGAAGCTAGTGGGTAGTGAACAAAGTATCTTCTCCAGAAACAATATGTGTTCACATGTGAAAGCAATTGGAACATGCAATTTAATTTTGAGTAATGGATTTGTTTTGAATTTGAAAAAAACCTTTTATATTCTAAATTTTTTCAGAAATTTGATAACGATTTCAAAACTTGTACCATTCAGATATTTCATTATATTTTCAAACTCATCTTTCAATTTATATTATAAGTCTGATATTGTTAAAAAATAGTACATTATCGATGGTCTTTATTACTTAAATTTATAAAATAATGCCTATTATAATATTATGCATGTTGATGTTAGCATTAAACGATGTGTTATGAATGAATATTTTTCTATATTGTGACATAGGAGATTAGGTCATATTTTCACTGAAAGAATTAAAAGATTAGTAAATGATTGAGTACTTAGTACTCTAAATTTTACTGATTTTGAGACCTGTGTGGATTGCATAAAAGAAAAATAGACCAACAAGACTAATAAAAATGTCAAGATAAGTTCAAACATATTAGAAATCATAAATACAGATATTTGTAGTCCTGATATAGACTCATACGGTCTAAAATATTTTATCATATTTGTTGATAATTTTTCACTATATATATATCTCTACTTATTTCATAATAAGAATAAAACCTTAGATACTTTTAAATTATTTTAAACAGAAGTAGAAAAATAATATAGAAAATAAATTAAAATTATGAGATCAGATAGATGTAGAGAATGTTATGATAGAAATACAAAATATGGATAAATGTCTGATCCATTTGTAATATTTTTTTAAAAATATGGGATTATTGCCCAATACACTATACCTAATTCTCCGGATCAAAATAATGTAGCCGAAAAAAGAAATCGAACGTTATTAGACATGGTGTGAAATATACTTAACTCTAATCTTCCAAAATTTTTATAGAGTGAAACTCTTAAAATGGCAGTGTATATATTAAATCGGATTCCAACGAAAGTTATTCCAAAAACTTCTTTTAAGTTATAGAAAGATTAAAAATTGAGTTTGCGACATGGACGCGTATAGGGATTCCAGTCTGAAGTAAGAATTTATAATCCACATGAGGAGAAATTAGATCCAATGACCACTATGAGCATTTCATTGGATATGCTGAACGGTTCAAAGGATATATATTTTACTATCCATCTCACAACACAAGGATTTTGAAATCAAGAAATGTAAAATTTCTTGAGAATGATTTAATGAGTTAGAGCAAGCGATCCAAAAATATAATTTTTGATAATGATTATTTGGATTCTCAACCTTCTATTTCATATGATAGGTTGATTGTTGTACACAACACTTCTCAAGATCAAATTAGTGTTTAATAACCAATCAATATCATTCCACAAAATAATGATACTATTCCAGTTGACTATGATATTCGGAATTTATCTGAAATTATTGTATAATATATTCCTATTGAGAATGATGATATAATATTGAGAAGGTCAGCTAGAATGAGAAGATCAGTAATCCCTAGTGACTATATTGTATATTTACAGGAGTTTGACTATAATATTGGAGTCGAAAATGATCCTATAACGTTTTTACAAGCTATGAGTTGTAATAAATCACAATTATTGTACAATAGTATGAAGAAAGAGATGAATTTCATGAGTAGTAATGGAGTTTGGGATCTTATTAAATTGCCTAAAGAGGCAAAAGTCATAGGGTATAAATGGGTCTTTAAGATAAAGAAAGACTTATTAGGTGATATCAAAAGATATAAAGTAAGACTTATTACTAAAAAATATACTCAAAAAGAGAAAATTGATTGCACGGAGACTTTTTCTCCTATATCTAAGAAAGATTCTCTTCGCATTATTTTGACATTGGTTGCTCATTTTGATATGGAATTACAACAAATGGATGTAAAAACGATATTTCTAAATAGTGATCAAAAGGAAGAGGTTTAGATGAAATAGCCAGAAGGATTCTCCTTTAGTGACGGTGAGCAATTGGTATGCAAGTTTAAAAAGTCAACATATAAATTAAAACAAGCCTCCCGTCAATGATATTTAAAATTTGACGATGTTATCTTTTTATTTGATTTTGAAGAGAATATTTTGAATCAATATATATACCAGAAGGTTAGTGGGAGTAAGATTTATTCTCTTACTTTGTATGTGGACGATATTTTATTTGTATCGAATGATAAGGGTTTGTTGTATGAAGTGAAACAATTTTACTATGATAAATTTAAAATGAAAGATATGGGCGATGCGTCTTATGTCATTGACGTTAAAATACATCGACACAGACTACGAGGTATTTTAGGTTTGTCTCAAGAGACCTATATCAATAAAATTTTACAGAGATTTCGGACAAAAGATTATTTACCAAGTGTGGCACACATATTAAAGGGTGATAGGTTCAATTTGAACCAATACCCAAAAAATAATTTTGAATGGAAATAAATAAAAAACATTCCATATACTTTCACTGTTGAAAGTTTGATGTATGCTCAGGTATGTACAAAACCTGACATCGCATTTGTAGTTAGAATATTAGAAAGATTTCAGATTTCAGAGTAATTCAGGTATGGAACACTGAAAAGTTGTTAAAATTTTGATGAGGTATCTCTAAGGTACCAAATATTACATACTTACACATAGACGGACCAACAATTTAAAAGTATTGGGTTACTCCAATTTAGATTTCGTTGAATGTGTTGATTCACATAAATCAACATCTGGTTACATATTTATATTTGCCGGTGGAGTTGTATTCTGACGGAGTGAAAAGCAGACATTGATTGTCACTTCCACTATGGAAGTCGAGTTTGTTACTATTTTGAGGTTACAAAGTATGGTGTATGAATGAGAAATTTCATGTCTTCTGGTTACATATTTATGTTTGGCGGTGGAGCTGTATTCTGGCGAAGTGGAAAGCAGACATTGATTGCTACTTCCACTATGGAAGCCAAGTTCGTTGCTTATTTTAAAGCTACAAAGTATAGTGTATGAATGAGGAATTTCGTGTATTGACTTAGAGTGGTGGATTCCATCTCAAGGCAATTGAAGATATATTACGATAATTCAATTATTATTTTTCTGACTAAAAATAATAGAAGTAGCAGTCGAAGTAAGCATATCGACATTTAATTTTTAGCCATAAAGAAGCGCATTAAATGAAAGAAAATTGCTATTAAGTATATTAGTACTGAATTGATGATCGCTGATCCTTTGACAAAAGGAATGCTACCATTAAAATTCAAGGATCTTGTAACTAAAATGGGATTAAATTTTATTTTGTGATTTTTATTGTATGGACAATGATATTTAATAAAATTTTTATTTATTTGTGATATTTTTTAAAATTTTTATGTACACATTAGTTGATTTCTAATAATGTCATTAATTATTGGATAAATAATAAATATAAAATTTATTCATAAAGTAACATTACCATATTCAAATATGTCTTGAGAAATATAATATATTGTAATACATGTATGATACTACTCATTAATAGAGGACTTATCACCATAATTCGTATATTTATTTCTTAAGATTGAGAATTAATGAGTTTGGTTATCACATCAAGTAAGATATGGACTAAGTGGAAGAATATTAACGATTCAATTCTAATAACTGAAGAATTGATAATGGCCTATGTTTATTGTTATAACGTTCTGCCATTACTCTGATTTATTCTCCATCAATTTACACCGGTAATGCCTCGTTAACTGATAATTGATGGAATTATCAATTAAATAGGAGGGGAATTCGGTTTTGTCCCTAAGCCTTTCTTTCTGAAAATACACTATTGACGCAAAGATAAGGAGCTTGGAAGCTTCAAAACCGTGTAGCAGAGGAACCGAAAACAGAGCAGTCAAATGACGGGAGATTGGTGATCCTTTCATTTTATTCCGTATTTTGATCTTTTATGGTTGATTAGACCAATTTAGAAACCTAACATGAAGTGTATGACTTCTACTTCAAACATGCATAAGTGTAGAAACAGGTACCCATCTAGCGTTAGCTTGATTTAAAAAATCTGATTTTTTCACAAATTTTTATTATAGAAATATTTTTTAATTAATTCAATATACATATATTAATGACATTATAAGCCATAAATTAAAAAAAAAAATCAGAAATCATAAGAAGTGACTATCTGCAGATAGATATTGGCAATATGTTGAATTAGAGAAAGGTGACCCAGTAATCGTGTATCTAGGGAAAGAATTTTTTTAGCAGGAAGTCACATCAAGCTCCAAAGTATAAAATTTGGGCCTTGTTCAATGTGTCCGGCTTGTATCCCTTCCATGAACACACCAATGCTCCATCACTCCCATCGCAGCAACTTCCCCTTGCGGCTACTTCCCACAGCAAGAACAGCCTCAATTCCATTGATTTCCGCTCCTTCTCCACTCGAAAAAGCACGTACATGAAGTAGCTCATTTATCGGCACGACGAATCATCAACTGAGGACATATTGGATGAACGAACAAGAACTTCTTGGAGCATCAAGGACACAACCACGACAAATGTCGGACGGTTAGTTTCACTCTTTGCTCGAAGGCAAGTTTTTGTTAAGACGGGAAGAATGATTATAAATGGAATAACTACGCTACTCTATTCCCCCCCCCCCTAATTAAAACAAGAACTTAATTGAATTAATATTTACCAAACCCTTAATTAGGCCAGATGTGCTTAATTAATCTACCAACCGGCCAGTTCTCCCTCTTCCCTTCAATAGAACCGCCCCTCCTCCCTTAATTCCTAATTGAGAAAGACAACCAATTTTGACTGTAATTATCAGCTTGTATTCTACGGCTTCAAGAGAGTATTTGATCCTCTACCTTTGGTTAAATGATCATTATTCGAATGGGTTGATTGGCCCTCTCGTTAGATTGAAGGAAGAACGAGAATTTTTCTCCGTTTTTTGCCAATTGCCATTGGAATAATATTAGTCTTCATTTATTTCCTTATCTATTACTTAGATTATATCACTGACTTGAGAAGATTAAAAAATGAAAAAAATGATATCATTTAAGTTAAATGAATATCGATCAATATGACATATATGGTCCAACCGCTGTTCTTATATATGATTATGTGTTGTTGGAGGTTGATATCAAGTAAATAATTTGAGTCTCCCCTCTAACTTTCCTGTGTTTTTTCTCTATGTGCTAGATCTAGTTAAAATTAAGCCGTCCCACTAGTTTAATTCACTTAATCCAAAATCTTATTAGATTTGTCAATATATATCAATATTTTTAGATTAAACAGCTAAAAAATTATGATCAACTAATTTCTTGGATAAAATAAAGTTATAGATAAAAGTAACTAATCTGACTCAACCTAAATTATATTTTTTATAAATATTTTTTTATCTTAAATAAATGTCAAGTTTAAAATTTTATTTTAATATATTATATTTTTATATAATTAATAATTTTTATGTAAAAATTTTTATTTGAATATATATATTTGGGTAATATTAATTTAAATATTATAATTTTTAAAATGTATCATATCTTTAGTTTTTTTATATAAATATAAATTTTTAAATAAAAATATTATTTTTTTAATCAATCTGAATCAATTTAGATTATAGACCAATATAATTATAATTTTTTGGCTAAGTAATTTTACCGTGTCAAAATCAACCAGCCTAATAGTCACACATATTCTTGACATAAAACTAGCCTCGATTTTGACCCAGTTTTATATGTTATTAGTGTTTTATACGTCATTTTCAAGTAATTGAATGTGATCTTTATATAAAAATTAAAACACTATTTTAAAAAAGCACTCATTTATTATTTTTGGAAAATTTACTAACTCATCCACCGTATTCAACTTATTATAAAAAGTACTTCCACCACATGGTACAAATCAAGAAAAACAAATAATTAGACATTGTTGAACATGGATCCAAGAGATGGAGTCAGTCAAGATGGAGTTCACGATTTGCCTGAAGCTAAGGTCATTACTTAGCATCTACAAGTTAAATAAAGATATATATTATTATCTATAAGATATAATATTTAAACAGTTCACTAATAAATTTTAAATAGCAGTATATAGTCTGAATTATAGGATAAAAATTTATTGTTCGACTTATATATATTTTATTGAGTTTTAAACTTACTCTTGGTATGTTTTATCACCTTTTAGATTAGCTGATATAAATCTCTTGCAACTTTTGGATGGGATTGAGTTATCTAGAGAATTAACTTAGGAGTAGTTTTAGTTATATTTTTAGATTGTTTATGATTTCAGAAACAATTTAGAATAAATATTGCATTGTTGTATATTTCATTTAGATGTTTATTCTTTTGTGGCCATTGGCCTTAAATAGTAAACTGATGATGCTGTTAAAATAATGAATTGATTACAGGCAAATTTCTTTCACTATTGTTGTTAATAAGTAGGTATAAATGATTTAAGGCCAAATGACAGCATTTTGACCAAATTTTCTGATGTTATATTCATTTTTATTGAAATTAATGGGATAATTAACTTTCTCTTTTTGCAAGATGGTGATCTGGCCTTGGTTAGTTATTTTTAACGTCTTTATATTTGTGTTTTTATTGAACTTGTAATAGTTATTGTCATTATATATATATATATATATATATATATGTGTGTGTGTGTGTGTGTTTTTAAACTTTATGCTTATTTTTACTATTTTTCTCTAAATTCAAAATTAATGGAAATGAAAAACTTGTAAGTTTTGGATGGGATAGTGTTCTCTAAATGATTAACTTAGAAGTAATTTTATTTATATTTTTAGATTGTATAATAATTTCAAAAGCATTTTGTTTATGTTAGCGTTGACTTGTATTACATTGAAATACTTCTTTGGTAGCGACTAAGCTTTACTCTATGATTTGTATGATGTTGATAATAATGATAACGGTATTGGATTATAAGTTTCAAAAGATTTTTCATTATGTTAGGCTCGATGAGGTCCTTGATTTGGGGTCAAATATAAGAGTTTTGGCCACATCTTGAGATGACATGCCCGGATCTTCATATTTATACTTGACAATATTTATACCCAGATATTCATAACATAACAATGGAAGAAATAATCTCAAAAGTAAAAATAAAAAAAAAAGTAACCTGAAAAGGATAATTAATATAATAACTAAAAACTATATATATATATTACTTTCAATAGAAAGTTTGAACCTTCTTTACAGTAGAACACTTAAGAGAACAGGCTCAAAAATGAAAAAAATAGTAACATGATATACGTAATTCAAAATACAAGGACTAAAAGATAAAGAAAAATATATCAAAATAAAAATAAAAATATAACCCGCTATCCATTATAGAAGATGAATTTTGAAGTTGGAGTCAACAGAGATCAGCTAAAGAATTGGCTTCCTTTACAAAACCATATCTTCTTCTTCATTAATTCAATATCCCTCAATTGTGTAGTTTAATGGGACATTTCTAATGTCATTATGAGTATGAAAAGCCCATGAGTCTTTTTAAGCTGGCAACCACACCTTTTGTCAATAGAAAAAAGGCTTAGCCACCTAGTTAGCTCTTGCACATGTTAGCTAGAATTGGCTTCTTCTATGTGATGAAATTCATCACCTAAAATGGCAACGAAGGAGAAAGATAAGAGCTAACAAAAGTCAGACAATTTTTCTTGAAAATATTGCCATTGGCTGTAACTTCGTTCTTGCTTATGGCTCTTGATCAAAAAGGCACAAAATCAAGGCAGTATTTAGGTATTTGGTTTCAAAATTGGGATCAAATAAATGTTTAAATTGTCCACAAAATAATAATACCAGTAATTCTTGGTTGATTGTTACTTATTTATTTAACAATGACGAGATAAAATTTAAGAAAATGGTTGTTTGAATGGTTGAATTCATAAATAAAATTGGCGATGGCAACAGTACATACCATGACTAAAACCATAGTCGATGCCCCTCAGTGATTGCATTATATTTGCTTTGTTCTTCCTCATAGGTTTGTTGACTTCCGAGGGGCTACAAATGTGAGCTTTGCTGGTGGTGACATGTCTGAGAAAGTTTTCCTAGCAAATGCCATCTTCCCCAGGGCACTTCCATCAATTGGGAGCTCCCCCAGTAAAAATTCCCACCCCACAGCCCCTTATAAGCGAATAATCCTCTCTAATTTGTGGTTTCTAATTGGTTAGTGTAAGATTGATTATTAACATACAATCATTTTTTAAAATGGATAATTAATATAACTAAAATTTCTATCCATTTAATTAGAAAACTCAAATAAAGAAATATATATAGAGATTAACTATAAGTATTGATTTAAATTTATAGTTTAAGTGTGGATTAAATAAAATCTTTAAAGAGTGCAAGAATGAAATTTAAGGCATTTATGACATAATATATAAGTATTCTTTCTTGAATAATAAGTTATTCATTCAAATTCCTGAAATCATATTTTAAAATTTTTCTGCCGCTTTCTAGTCCCAATAAAATATGACATCAATGTTGGCATAATTAAGAATTTGTTAATTAAAATAATGTCTTAAAGTTACTAATTGTTTACAATATATTTTAAATATATTTATCAAACTAATGGTCAATTTCTTCTTTTTTTTTAACGTTGGATTGGGAGATTCAAATCGTGGGTAGGTTGTGAACATTGAGATTGTAACGACCCAAAATTTTTAATAAGAAAATATTAATCTTTAAATCCGGTCAACTGGCGTTGACCGGAGGAGGGGGGGAAATGAGATGAATCCGGATTTGGCATTAAAGAGTGTTGCCGTCCGGATTTCCTTATTGCAGGCCGGATTGGGCCTTAGTATGTGAGTTTCGGATTTCAGGTGTTAAATGGCTTGCGAATTTTGAATGCAGCCCAAATTCAAATCGCGTCCTGAACAATCCAATGAATGCTCTCCAGCATTTGATGAACTTCAAATTACAGAAATGCCCCTCGGCATTTAGGCAGCCGAAATTCAGAACGCGGGTCACCGTTAAGGCAGATTTTGGGAATTGGCAGCTTTGAATATCTGTAATTCCCAATACATGTTGGGAAACAAATTACCATGGAAAATAATTATAGTATAATTAATAACAGCGTTGAAAATAGGAAAAATGATAATTAAAGGCCACCAAACTTCCTCCTCCATTTAAATCCATCGTCTGCTACATTAGGGTAGCAGACGCAAGCAGAACTGAAGCATTGGCTAGTCAGCCATTAGGAAAGCAGGAAGAAATGGAGGCAATCGTCAGGCAAGATACTCACCGATTTCTAAAACTCACGTTTAATTATTTTGCTATGAAATGTTATGAAATATGCTTTTATTGAAATGCATGATTTATTCTGTCAAGGGTGTTGAATTTTACTGAATGCATGTTTAAAAAAAAAGTTTAGACCATGATTAATGTTTTCGCGATGATTTCCCTCTTGTTGGTTTACGTTTTCGTCAAACGATCTCCGAAAGAAATGAATAAAAGACTTGTTCCTCTCAAATTCTATCGTTTAGCTAAAAAGGGCCTCCGGCAAACATTTCTTGTTCCTCTGAAATTTAATGATAAATGACCCCGGCAACTTTCACCGTTTTTCACTAAACCGTAAGCAAAAAGGACCTCCGGTAAAATTCTATCGTTTCGCTAAAAGGGCCTCGGTAAAATATTTACTATTTTTGAATAAATAACCTCCGAAAATTTTCTTGACATCAGATTACTATTTTGCTAAAAGGCCTCCGGCCGTTTTAACAAGAAAGGTCTCCGGATATTGAGCACGTCGAATTTTGTACGGAAAGCCTCCGGCAATTAAGTCCTGAAATGCAGATTTTTGCTCTCCGGTATTTGAGGCTGAAATTCAGTAATTGCTCTCCGGCAATTAAGTCCAATTTTACTCTCCGGTACGCTATGTCATCCGAATTACGAAAATACCCTTCGGCCCTTAAGCATTATTGCTTTCAAGTAATGTACTCCGGTTTTAAGCAAGTTCAAAATCCACTCTGGCTATTGAGCACTCCGGAGTTCAGAAATGATCTCCGGCAGTTTGAACACTCCGAATGCCAGCAATGCACTCCGGCATTTGAAACCGAAATTTGCATGAATTGATCTCCGGCTTTTGTATGAAATGATCTCCGGCTTTTGCCTGAAATAAATCCCAGTTTATGCATGAACGATCTCCGGCTTCTGCACGAATGATCCCCGGCTCATTCATCTGGTTTCTGCATGAAACGTATCCGATTTCAATATGAAACAAATCACGTTTTTGGACCAACGAAAATGAATTCCGGGTTTTGACTAAATAAGAGAAGAACTCCGGTTTTAGAATTTCAACCTCCAGTTTTTCAGAGAAGTTATGCACAAGAATGGTTCTGTACATTAAATAACAACTTTAGATTTTGCTTTGAAAGATGATCTTCGGATTTGCTTTGAAAGATGAACTTCGGATTTTCTTTGAAAGATGAACTTCGGCTTTTGATAAGATGATATGGACTTCGAATATTGAAGTTAAAGAACAAAGAACAAGGAAAATGTATGAATATGGACAGCAAGTGGAACTCTTCCGACTTTTGATCTTTGATGAATGGCCAATAAGAATACGAACCAAGAACCGAGTTTCCATTAAACTTCTTGTTAAAGAATGGATGAAGGATATCGGAGTGACACTCAAAGGATGCCTCCCGAGCCACGGGAGGGAACCTTTGGTGGCACAAGGACTTTGGCCCCGTATGTCGGGTTAAAGGCATGACCTCCCGCCCGGGAGCATAATGAGGGACATGGCTTTAGGTTGTGGGGGTTACACACAACCCGTCCTTGATGTTGTCCGCTCCAGTCCGGTCCCTAAAGATGATATGAATTTGAATGATTTTGATGAATGTTCTAAGACAAGATGAAAAGAATAAGATTTGAAGATGAAACGATATGACGATTATTATGATATGCTTATGAATTTATATTTTTGCTTATATGAATGTTTGTTTTTCTGCATGTGAGTATCCTATTTGGGCTTTGTAAGCTCATTCTTGTTATTTGCGAGATAATGAAGGACTCATGGTGATTGAAATTGAGTAGAACTCGAAGTTATAGCGAGAAAGGACTAAGCTAGCCGGAGCTTGATTTTAAAGAGTTTTGTTATTAAGATTAGTCTTGTACTTTTATTCATTTGCTTTTGAGTGTTAGTTTATGTCTGTGACATTTTGGGATAAATAAAAATGATAATTTTAGTATGCATCTCAAGTGTTGTGTAAAGAAAAGAAAAATTTTTATGTCCACCTTTTTATCCTATGTTATTAATTTACTTAAAGGAATAAGAAACCTTGGTTTTGACGATGACTTTTGGGTGGTAAAAAGTCGGGTCGTCACAGTTGGTATCAGAGAGAAACTGAGATGCCTTAGGATTGATCTGAATCATATCCGGAACCTAAGTTGAATAAAGTAGTCAAAGGTATAGGGGTGACTAAGAAAAAGACGAATAGTTCTAGTTGCCCCAGAGTATATAACTTAGGTTAAAACAAGGAAGTGGTCAAACACGTGATAATGGGAGGCCAGACATCGTAATTCGTTAAATGAGTTAGTGGTACTCAAAGATTTTGGACGGCCTAATGTAGACAAAAACCGAAGGTGGAAATATTAAAGAAGTGTACCTTAAGGATTGACTTTTGAATATAGTTTGAGGATGATAATTAGAAATGTTTAGATAAGGAAAACTGTGAGCTCAACGTCCGAATGACTCGGACTCAATTCTAGTGGTTGTAAATTTAAGTATGGTGATTAGGTGTTTGAATTCTAAGTGACTCGGATCTTGTGAGAGTTGAGTTGTGGATCATAGATATTGGAATGATGTTTGCTGGAAGATAAGAAGTATAGAAGTTTATCTTCATAGATGTTTTTTTTAATTGGTAGGTATTCTTTTCGACAATTTTAGATGTATAAATATTTATTCAATCGCAAGATTTAGGAATATCGTTATTATTGGGCAGTTGATGAAAGATTCAATATTGTAATAAAGGCTTAAGGCTTTAGCTGAGGTATAAAATATTACTTGATGTAATGCTTTTGGGATTCCTAAATTTATTTAATTGAGGATCCAAGTTTGATATGATCCAATATCGAGGTCATAATATTTTCTCGAGTTTGTAGATTTGATTATTGGGTTGATATAAACCATTTGTCGTGCCAATCTTGATGTATCAACATTAAAGATTTGGTCAGCACGTTGTAGGTCAATCTAGATTGTGTTAGTAAGCGTATTATGTCTCGTGATTTGATTGTGCAGTTTTGGGTGGTAACTTGAGTTCACCACGGTACTAAATCTTAATCTGATTTTTTTTGTAAGTAGAGAAGAATTGGATTTGTAAAGAATAACATTCGGAATAGGTCTGAATTGATATTATCTTCCTTGTTGATCATGTGATAACGGATTCTACGCTAAGTCCAATTCGTATAGGTGGTCACACCCAGAAAATATTGTGGTCATTGTGGAATGTTGGTTGTGTGACTTTTGCTTGAGGATGTTATCAGAGGGAAGGTTTTACTAATCGGTAATTCGAAGTTCTTCTTAATCAATGCCAATCATTGAGGATTTTAAGCAGGACCGTAGATGTATCAGCTTGAGTATTATGGTTAAACACCATGGAACCTTTGAGGTAAATAGATGGACCGATAAGGTTATGGGGTTGCCTAGAAGGTTAAAATTTTGATAAGCATACCTTGTAAATGGATAGGCTTAGTCCATGTATTGCTTGATGATTTCTATGATCGATTTGGTTTCATAATATGTAGGTTGTGGATAAATAGAAGTTGTAGTCTCAGCAATATTCAGGAAAAGGATATAACCACTGCAAAGTTTTAAAGCGTTGTTTGAGTTTTGTAGGTTCGTTGGCATTTCATGAATTTCATGGGATAAAGCGTATTCGGGTCCAAGTTATGATATTATCAAAGAACATGTGGTGCATGTAATTGTCAGAAATTATACCATAAGTTATGAACGGCTAATAATCTGTATGCCATAGTAACAGAGTGAGTTTAGCTAAGGAAAATGCCTTGTTATACTGATGACTCTTTGGTAGCATGATTTTGGGCTAATTGGGAAAACCAATTTTTGTTGTGAAAACTTATGGTCATCTTAGGAATAACAAAAGTTCTTAAATAATCCAACAGATATTTTTGGAGGATTATAATTTAAGTGAGATGTTTGACGTAGAGAAATTTGTAATTCGAAAATCAAATTAGTCTGGTAGGTTATCGTGGAATCTAATGTTGTCAAGAATATATGGGTCATACCTTTGATCATATGAAAGTCAGAGGTAATAATTTAAAAAAAAAAAAAAATCTCTGATTTGAAAACTTATGGTTTTGTCATAATCATTTCCTAAAGTTTTAAAAGAAAATTGTGAACCATTAAAAATATTTAATATATCTACATGATAGGATATATCAGGTAGATAGAAATGTTGAAAGATTGAACTATTAAATTCTAGTAAAGCAAACATCAATGTTGATACTACGAGCCTTGGGATGTGTGTGTCTTTGAAATTTTATAAGAAATATAAAAAGTAAATCACAAGAAAATCCAAATACTTGAATAATATAATGTCTTGTTCTTGAAATAAGAGTCAAAATCATAATTGACATTTGGGAAACCAGAAGTTCACAAAATACGAATTCTTATAGTTTCATTTTAGGAAACCTACTTACTGTAGTCATGGAAGATTTAGTTGGCTCATTGATTTGAGGTTGCTCGGTTATTAAATTATGTGGTTATGGGAAGAATGATCTAAAACCATGTCAAAACTTTGGGGGCGATGTAATCTTAAAGGTAGGCATCACGTGCTGTGAGTATTTGGACTTATATGTTTGAGGTTTCATAGAAGATGTGAAGAATGAGTTGTAGGTAAGTTCAAATGATTTGGCGATAGGATGTACCGGGATCTTAAGATTTTGAGTAATAAATTAAAATTTATGTTGACTCTTGGAATGATCGCTATAAGCGTAATGTGGCCAAAGAAGGAGTATTTTGGAATTGGCCTTAACAATATGACTATCCTATGTTATTTAAAACAGAGTTTGTACAACATAAACATTGTGAAATCATAACCCTGAGATTTTTTTAGTAATGTTACGTTTCGGTGATGGAAATTCTTGAAAATTGGAATGAACTTAAATAATAATCAACACTTGTAATTGCTCTTGAAATTAGGAAATTCTTATAAGGTCTTCCTTGTATTAATGGTTGAGGAAGTGTTTGGGTTAGTTTCCAAAGCTAAGGATTTGTTTGAGGATTTAAGATGATTCATTAATTTGAGGTTTTCTAGAATAATCTTTGTCTAAGAGAATAACTTGAATACGGGGAAAGGGTATCGGTGGTTATGAAATTTTGAGGATTTTCAAATTTTTGAGGACGAAATTTTTATAAGTAGGGGAGATTATAACGACCCAAAATTTTTAATAAGAAAATATTAATCTTTAAATTGTCAACT
Organism: Nepenthes gracilis; assembly: GCA_033239525.1. Lineage (NCBI taxonomy): Eukaryota > Viridiplantae > Streptophyta > Magnoliopsida > Caryophyllales > Nepenthaceae > Nepenthes > Nepenthes gracilis. The sequence continues at coordinate 6,076,725 of BSYO01000007.1, read as the reverse complement.
GGCGTTGACCGGAGGGGGGGGAAATGAGATGAATCCGGATTTGGCATTAAAGAGTGTTGCCGTCCGGATTTCCTTATCTGCAGGCGGATTGGGCCTTAGTATGTGAGTTTCGGATTTTTGGTGTTAAATGGCTTGCGAATTTTGAATGCAGCCCAAATTCAAATCGCGTCTGAACAATCAATGAATGCTCTCCAGCATTTGATGAACTTCAAATTACAGAAATGCCCCTCGGCATTTAGGCAGCCGAAATTCAGAACGCGGGTCACCGTTATGTGATTTTGGGAATTGGCAGCTTTGAATATCGTAATTCCCAATACATGTTGGGAAACAAATTACCATGGAAAATAATTATAGTATAATTAATAACAGCGTTGAAAATAGAAAAAAATGATAATTAAAGGCCACCAAACTTCCTCCTCCATTTAAATCCATAAATGCTACATTAGGGCGTGACGCCATGAGCTTGAAGCCATGGCTAGTCAGCCATTAGGAAAGCGGAAGAAATGGAGGCAATCGTCTGTGCAAGATACTCACCGATTTCTAAAACTCACGTTTAATTATTTTGCTATGAAATGTTATGAAATATGCTTTTATTGAAATGCATGATTTATTACATCAAGGGTGTTGAATTTTCTGAATGCATGTTTACAGAAAAAAAAAGTTTAGACCATGATTAATGTTTCACGATGATTTCCTCATTTGGTTTACGTTTGTCAAACGATCTCCGAAAGAAATGAATAAAAGACTTGTTCCTCCGAAATTCTATCGTTTCGCTAAAAGGGCCTCCGCAAAACATTTCTTGTTCCTCTGAAATTTAATGATAAATGACCCCGGCAACTTTCACCGTTTTTCACTAAACTGTAAGCAAAAAGGACCTCGGTAAAATTCTATCGTTTCGCTAAAAGGGCCTCGGTAAAATATTTACTATTATTTGAATAAATAACCTCCAAAATTTTCTCAGATTCAGTATTACTATTTTGCTAAAAGGCCTCGGCCGTTTTTAACAAGAAAGGTCTCGGATATTGAGCACGCCGAATTTTCATGCGGAAAGCCTCCGCAATTAAGTCCCGAAATGCGATTTTGCTCTCCGGTATTTGAGGCTGAAATTGTAATTGCTCTCCGGCAATTAAGTCCAATTTTACTCTCGGCACGCTATGTCATCCGAATTACGAAAATACCCTTCGCCCCTAAGCATTATTGCTTTCAAGTAATGTACTCGGTTTTAAGCAAGTTCAAAATCCACTCGGCTATTGAGCACTCCGGAGTTCGAAATGATCTCCCAGTTTGAACACTCCGAATGCCGCAATGCACTCCGGCATTTGAAACCGAAATTTGCATGAATTGATCTCCGGCTTTTGTATGAAATGATCTCCGGCTTTTGCCTCGAAATAAATCCGATTTATGCATGAACGATCTCGCTTCAAGCCCGAATGATCTAGGCTCATTCATCTCGGTTTCGCATGAAATGTATCCGATTTCAATATGAAACAAACCGGTTTTTTGACCAACGAAAATGAATTCGGTTTTGACTAAATAAGAGAAGAACTCCGGTTTTAGAATTTCAACCTCGATTTTAGAGAAGTTATGCACAAGAATGGTTCGTACATTAAATAACAACTTTAGATTTTGCTTTGAAAGATGATCTTCGGATTTGCTTTGAAAGATGAACTTCGGATTTTCTTTGAAAGATGAACTTCGGCTTTTGATAAGATGATATGGACTTCGAATATTGAAGTTAAAGAACAAAGAACAAGGAAAATGTATGAATATGGACAGCAAGTGGAACTCTTCCGACTTTTGATCTTTGATGAATGGCCAATAAGAATACGAACCAAGAACCGAGTTTCCATTAAGCTTGCTGTTAAAGAATGGATGAAGGATATCGGAGTGACACTCAAGGATGCCTCCGGCCACGGAGGGAACCTTTTGGTGGCACAAGGACTTTGGCCCCGTATGTCGGGTTAAAGGCATGACCTCCCGCCCGGGAGCATAATGAGGGGACATGGCTTTAGGTTGTGGGGTTACACACAACCCGTCCTTGATGTTGTCCGCCTCCGATCCGGTCCCTAAAGATGATATGAATTTCGAATGATTTTGATGAATGTTCTAAGACAAGATGAAAAGAATAAGATTTGAAGATGAAACGATATGAGCGATTATTATGATATGCTTATGAATTTATATTTTTGCTTATATGAATCTTTGTTTTACGCATGTGAGTATCTCTTTGGGCTTTGTAAGCTCATTCTTGTTATTTGCAGATAATGAAGGACTCATGGTGATTGAAATTGAGTAGAACTCGAAGTTATAGCGGAAAAGGACTAAGCTAGCCGGAGCAGCGAGTTTTAAAGAGTTTTGTTATTAAGATTAGTCTTGTACTTTTATTCCGCTTCTTTTGAGTGTTAGTTTATGTCTCGTGACATTTTGGGATAAATAAAAATGATAATTTTAGTATGCATCTCGGTGTTTGTGTAAAGAAAAGAAAAATTTTTATGTCCACCTTTTTATCCTATGTTATTAATTTACTTAAAGGAATAAGAAACCTTGGTTTTGACGATGACTTTGGGTGGTAAAGTTTGTCACACAGCTTGGTATCGTGAGAGAAACTGAGATGCCTGGTATTTGATCTCGAATCATATCCGAACCTAAGTTGAATAAAGTAGTCAAAGGTATAGGGTGACTAAGAAAAGACGAATAGTTCTAGTTGCCCCAGAGTATATAACTTAAAACAAGGAAGTGGTCAAACACGTGATAATGGGAGGCAGGACATCGTAATTCGTTAAATGAGTTAGTGGTACTCAAAGATTTTGGACGGCCTAATGTAGACAAAAACCGAAGGTGGAAATATTAAAGAAGTGTACCTTAAGGATTGACTTTTGAATATAGTTTGAGGATGATAATTAGAAATGTTTAGATAAGGAAAATCATGGAGCTCAACGTCCAATGACTTGATCAATCTAGTGGTTAAATTTAAGTATGGTGATTAGGTGTTTGAATTCTAAGTGACTCGATCTTGTGAGAGTTGAGTTGTGATCATAGATATTGGAATGATGTTTGCTCGGGAAGATAAGAAGTATAGAAGTTTATCTTCATAGATGTTTTTAATTGGTAGGTATTCTTTCGACAATTTTAGATGTATAAATATTTATTCAATCGCAAGATTTAGGAATATCGTTATTATTGGGCAGTTGATGAAAAGATTCAATATTGTAATAAAGGCTTAAGGCTTTAGCTGAGGGTATAAAATATTACTTGATGTAATGCTTTTGGGATTCCTAAATTTATTTAATTGAGATCCAAGTTTGATACAACAATACTGAGGGCCTATAAATATTTTCTAGTTTGTAGATTTGATTATTGGGTTGATATAAACCATTTGTCGTGCCAATCTTGATGTATCAACATTAAAGATTTGGTCAGCACGTTGTAGGTCAATCTAGATTGTGTTAGTAAGCGTATTATGTCTCGTGATTTGATTGTGCGCTTTGGGTGGTAACTTGAGTTCACCACTATGATTTCAAATTCCACCTTGATTTTTTTGTAAGTAGAGAAGAATTGGATTTGTAAAGAATAACATTCGGAATAGGTCTGAATTGATATTATCTTCCTTGTTGATCATGTGATAACGGATTCTACGCTTAAGTCCAATTCGTATAGGTGGTCACACCCGAGAAAATATTGTGGTCATTGTGGAATGTTGGTTGTGTGACTTTTGCTTGAGGATGTTATCGTGAGGGAAGGTTTTACTAATCGGTAATTCGAAGTTCTTCTTAATCAATGCCAATCATTGAGGATTTTAAGCAGGATCAGAGATGTATTTGGGCCTTGAGTATTATATAAATACCATGGAACCTTTGAGGTAAATAGATGGACCGATAAGGTTACGGGGTTGCCTAGAAGGTTAAAATTTTGATAAGCATACCTTGTAAATGGATAGGCTTAGTCCATGTATTGCTTGATGATTTCTATGATCGATTTGGTTTCATAATATGTAGGTTGTGGATAAATAGAAGTTGTAGTCTCAGTAATATTCAGGAAAAGGATATAACCACCGCAAAGTTTTAAAGCGTTGTTTGAGTTTTGTAGGTTCGTTGGCATTTCATGAATTTCATGGGATAAAGCGTATTCGGGTCCAAGTTATGATATTATCAAAGAACATGTGGTGCATGTAATTGTCAAATTATACCATAAGTTATGAACGGCTAATAATCCGTATGCCATAGTAACAGAGTGAGTTTAGCTAAGGAAAATGCCTTGTTATACTGATGACTCTTTGGTAGCATGATTTTGGGCTAATTGGGAAAACCAATTTTTGTTGTGAAAACTTATGGTCATCTTAGGAATAACAAAAGTTCTTAAATAATCCAATGTATATTTTTGGAGGATTATAATTTAAGTGAGATGTTTGACGTAGAGAAATTTGTAATTCGAAAATCAAATTAGTCTGGTAGGTTATCGTGGAATCTAATGTTGTCAAGAATATATGGGTCATACCTTTGATCATATGAAAGTCAGAGGTAATAATTTAAAAAAATCTCTGATTTGAAAACTTATGGTTTTGTCATAATCATTTCCTAAAGTTTTAAAAGAAAATTGTGAACCATTAAAAATATTTAATATATCTACATGATAGGATATATCAGGTAGATAGAAATGTTGAAAGATTGAACTATTAAATTCTAGTAAAGCAAACATCAATGTTGATACTACGAGCCTTGGGATGTGTGTGTCTTTGAAATTTTATAAGAAATATAAAAGTAAATCACAAGAAAATCCAAATACTTGAATAATATAATGTCTTGTTCTTGAAATAAGAGTCAAAATCATAATTGACATTTGGGAAACCAGAAGTTCACAAAATACGAATTCTTATAGTTTCATTTTAGGAAACCTACTTACTGTAGTCATGGAAGATTTAGTTGGCTCATTGATTTGAGGTTGCTCGGTTATTAAATTATGTGGTTATGGGAAGAATGATCTAAAACCATGTCAAAACTTTAGGCGATGTAATCTTAAAGGTAGGCATCACGTGCTGTGAGTATTTGGACTTATATGTTTGAGGTTTCATAGAAGATGTGAAGAATGAGTTGTAGGTAAGTTCAAATGATTTGCTATAGGATGTACCGGGATCTTAAGATTTTGAGTAATAAATTAAAATTTATGTTGACTCTTGGAATGATCGCTATAACTGTAATGTGGCCAAAGAAGGAGTATTTTGGAATTGGCCTTAACAATATGACTATCCTATGTTATTTAAAACAGAGTTGTACAACATAAGCATTGTGAAATCATAACCCTGAGATTTTTAGTAATGTTACGGTTTCGGTGATGGAAATTCTTGAAAATTGGAATGAACTTAAATAATAATCAACACTACCGTAATTGCTCTTGAAATTAGGAAATTCTTATAAGGTCTTCCTTGTATTAATGGTTGAGGAAGTGTTTGGGTTAGTTTCCAAAGCTAAGGATTTGTTTTGAGGATTTAAGATGATTCATTAATTTGAGGTTTTCTAGAATAATCTTGTCTAAGAGAATAACTTCTAATACAGAAAGGGTATCGGTGGTTATGAAATTTTGAGGATTTTCAATTTCGATACCCAAATTTTTATAAGTAGGGGAGATTGTAACGACCCAAAATTTTTAATAAGAAAATATTAATTTAAACTGCCAACTGGGCGTTGACCGGAGGAGGGGAATGAGATGAATCCGGTTGGCATTAAAGAGTGTTGCCGCCCGGATTTCTTATTGCAGTCGGATTGGGCCTTAGTATGTGAGTTCGGATTTCAGGTGTTAAATGGCTTGCGACCTTGAATGCAGCCCAAATTCAAATCGCTGGCCCTGAATAATCCAATGAATGCCTCCAGCATTTGATGAACTTCAAATTACAGAAATGCCCCCTCAGCATTTAGGCAGTCGAAATTCGAACGCTGGTCATCAAGTATGCAGATTTTGGGAATTGGCAGCTTTGAATATACGTAATTCCCAATACATGTTGGGAAACAAATTACCATGGAAAATAATTATAGTATAATTAATAACAGCGCTTTGAAAAATAGAAAAATGATAATTAAAGGCCACCAAACTTCCTCCTCCATTTAATCCATCGGTTCGCTACATTAGGCAAAGCAGACTTAAAGGACCGAAGCCATGGCTAGTCACCATTAGGAAAGCAGAAGAAATGGAGGCAATCGGCCGCAAGATACTCACCGATTTCTAAAACTCACGTTTAATTATTTTGCTATGAAATGTTATGAAATATGCTTTTATTGAAATGCATGATTTATTCTCATTAAGGGTGTTGAATTTCATCAATGCATGTTTACGTAAAAAAGTTTAGACCATGATTAATGTTTCAACATGATTTCATCGTTGGAGCTGTCAAACGATCTCCGAAAGAAATGGGAATAAAGACTGCTCCTCCTCAAATTTACTTGCTTGCTTAAAAAGGCCTCCGCAAAACATCCATCGCTCAAATTTAATGATAAATGACCCCGGCAACTTTCACCGTTTTCACTAAACCGTAAGCAAAAGGACCTCCGGTAAAATTCTATCGCTTCGCTTAAAAGGGCCTCCGTAAAATATTTACTATTCAATAATAAATAACCTCCAAAATTTTATCAGATATCAGATACTATTTGCTGCGTATTTCGGCCGCTTTAACAAGAAAGGTCTCCGGATATTGAGCACGCCGAATTTTGTACGGAAAGCCTCCGGCAATTAAGTCCTCGAAAATGCAGATTTTTGCTCTCCGGTATTTGAGGCTGAAATTCAGTAATTGCTCTCCGCAATTAAGTCCAATTTTACTCTCCGTACGCTATGTCATCCGAATTACGAAAATACCCTTCGCCCTTAAGCATTATTGCTTTCAAGTAATGTACTCCGGTTTTAAGCAAGTTCAAAATCCCTCGGCTATTGAGCACTCCGGAGTTCGAAATGATCTCGGCAGTTTGAACACTCCAATGCCGCAATGCACTCCGGCATTTGAAACCGAATTTGCATGAATTGATCTCCGGCTTTTGTATGAAATGATCTCCGGCTTTTGCACGAAATAAATCGATTTATGCATGAGCGATCTCAAACCTGCTGAATGATCGGCTCATTCATGCAGTTTTACTGCATGAAATGTATCCGATTTCAATATGAAACAACCGCCGGTTTTTGGACCAACGAAAATGAATTCCGGGTTTTGACTAAATAAGAGAAGAACTCCGGTTTTAGAATTTCAACCTCCAGTTTTTCAGAGAAGTTATGCACAAGAATGGTTCTGTACATTAAATAACAACTTTAGATTTTGCTTTGAAAGATGATCTTGGTTTGCTTTGAAAGATGAACTTGATTTTCTTTGAAAGATGAACTTGGCTTTTGATAAGATGATATGACTTCAATATTGAAGTTAAAGAACAAAGAACAAGGAAAATGTATGAATATGGACAGCAAGTGGAACTCTTCCGACTTTTGATCTTTGATGAATGGCCAATAAGAATAATAACCAAGAACCGAGTTTCCATTAAGCTTGTCATAAAGAATGGATGAAGGATATCGGAGGACACTCAAGGATGCCTCCCGAGCCACGGAGGGAACCTTTGGTGGCACAAGGACTTTGGCCCCGTATGTCGGGTTAAAGGCATGACCTCCCGCCCGGGAGCATAATGAGGACATGGCTTTAGGTTGTGGGGTTACACACAACCCGCCCTGGAAGGTTCGCTCCAGCTCCGGTCCTAAAGATGATATGAATTTCAATGATTTTGATGAATGTTCTAAGACAAGATGAAAAGAATAAGATTTGAAGATGAAACGATATGACGATTATTATGATATGCTTATGAATTTATATTTTTGCTTATATGAATGCTGTCGCGATGTGAGTATCCCTACCGGGCTTTGTAAGCTCATTCTTGTTATTTGCGTATAATGAAGGACTCATGGTGATTGAAATTGAGTAGAACTGAAGTTATAGCGAGAAAGGACTAAGCTAGCCGGAGCAGTTTTAAAAGAGTTTTGTTATTAAGATTAGTCTGTACTTTTATTCCGCCGCTTTGAGTGTTAGTTTATGTCTCGTGACATTTTGGGATAAATAAAAATGATAATTTTAGTATGCATCTCAGTGTTGTGTAAAGAAAAGAAAAATTTTTATGTCCACCTTTTATCCTATGTTATTAATTTATTTAAAGGAATAAGAAACCTTGGTTTTGACGATGACTTTGGGTGGTAAAAAGCTTGGGCCGTCATGCTTGTATCAGAGAGAAATCGATGCCTTAGGATTGATCGAATCATATCGGAACCTAAGTTGAATAAAGTAGTCAAAGGTATAGGGTGACTAAGAAAAGACGAATAGTTCTAGTTGCCCCAGAGTATATAACTTAAAACAAGGAAGTGGTCAAACACGTGATAATGGGAGGCCAGACATCGTAATTGCTAAATGAGTTAGTGGTACTCAAAGATTTTGGACGGCCTAATGTAGACAAAAACCGAAGGTGGAAATATTAAAGAAGTGTACCTTAAGGATTGACTTTTGAATATAGTTTGAGGATGATAATTAGAAATGTTTAGATAAGGAAAATCATGGAGCTCAACGTCCAATGACTCGACTCAATTCTAGTGGTTGTAAATTTAAGTATGGTGATTAGGTGTTTGAATTCTAAGTGACTCGATCTTGTGAGAGTTGAGTTGTGGATCATAGATATTGGAATGATGTTTGCTCGGGAAGATAAGAAGTATAGAAGTTTATCTTCATAGATGTTTTTTTAATTGGTAGGTATTCTTTCGACAATTTTAGATGTATAAATATTTATTCAATCGCAAGATTTAGGAATATCGTTATTATTGGGCAGTTGATGAAAAGATTCAATATTGTAATAAAGGCTTAAGGCTTTAGCCGAGGGTATAAAATATTACTTGATGTAATGCTTTTGGGATTCCTAAATTTATTTAATTGAGGATCCAAGTTTGATACAGTCAATATCGAGGTCATAATATTTTCTCGAGTTTGTAGATTTGATTATTGGGTTGATATAAACCATTTGTCGTGCCAATCTTGATGTATCAACATTAAAGATTTGGTCAGCACGTCAGGAGGGCCAATCTAGATTGTGTTAGTAAGCGTATTATGTCTCGTGATTTGATTGTGCGCTTTGGGTGGTAACTTGAGTTCACCACGGTACTAAATCTTAATCTGATTTTTTTGTAAGTAGAGAAGAATTGGATTTGTAAAGAATAACATTCGAATAGGTCTGAATTGATATTATCTTCCTTGTTGATCATGTGATAACGGATTCTACGCTAAGTCCAATTCGTATAGGTGGTCACACCTGCAAAATATCGCGGGTGGTCAGGGAATGTTATTGTGTGACTTTTGCTTGAGGATGTTATCGAGGGTATTTACTAATCGGTAATTCGAAGTTCTTCTTAATCAATGCCAATCATTGAGGATTTTAAGCAGGACCGTAGATGTATCGGGCCTTTGAGTATTATGGTTAAACACCATGGAACCTTTGAGGTAAATAGATGGACCGATAAGGTTACGGGGTTGCCTAGAAGGTTAAAATTTTGATAAGCATACCTTGTAAATGGATAGGCTTAGTCCATGTATTGCTTGATGATTTCTATGATCGATTTGGTTTCATAATATGTAGGTTGTGATAAATAGAAGTTGTAGTCTCAAAGAATATTCAGAAAAGGATATAACTAATCGCGAAGTTTTAAAGCGTTGTTTGAGTTTTGTAGGTTCGTTGGCATTTCATGAATTTCATGGGATAAAGCGTATTCGGGTCCAAGTTATGATATTATCAAAGAACATGGTGTGAATGGTTTAAATTATACCATAAGTTATGAACGGCTAATAATCTGTATGCCATAGTAACAGAGTGAGTTTAGCTAAGGAAAATGCCTTGTTATACTGATGACTCTTTGGTAGCATGATTTTGGGCTAATTGGGAAAACCAATTTTTGTTGTGAAAACTTATGGTCATCTTAGGAATAACAAAAGTTCTTAAATAATCCAATGATATTTTTGGAGGATTATAATTTAAGTGAGATGTTTGACGAGAGAAATTTGTAATTCAAAATCAAATTAGTCTGGTAGGTTATCGTGGAATCTAATGTTGTCAAGAATATATGGGTCATACCTTTGATCATATGAAAGTCAGAGGTAATAATTTAAAAAAATCTCTCGATTTGAAAACTTATGGTTTTGTCATAATCATTTCCTAAAGTTTTAAAAGAAAATTGTGAACCATTAAAAATATTTAATATATCTACATGATAGGATATATCAGGTAGATAGAAATGTTGAAAGATTGAACTATTAAATTCTAGTAAAGCAAACATCAATGTTGATACTACGAGCCTTGGGATGTGTGTGTCTTTGAAATTTTATAAGAAATATAAAAAAGTAAATCACAAGAAAATCCAAATACTTGAATAATATAATGTCTTGTTCTTGAAATAAGAGTCAAAATCATAATTGACATTTGGGAAACCAGAAGTTCACAAAATACGAATTCTTATAGTTTCATTTTAGGAAACCTACTTACTGTAGTCATGGAAGATTTAGTTGGCTCATTGATTTGAGGTTGCTCGGTTATTAAATTATGTGGTTATGGGAAGAATGATCTAAAACCATGTCAAAACTTTGGGGCGATGTAATCTTAAAGGTAGGCATCACGTGCTGTGAGTATTTGGACTTATATGTTTGAGGTTTCATAGAAGATGTGAAGAATGAGTTGTAGGTAAGTTCAAATGATTTGGCGATAGGATGTACCGGGCGGATTTGGCATTAAAGAGTGTTGCCGTCGGATTTCCTTATTGCAGGCCGGATTGGGCCTTAGTATGTGAGTTTCGGATTTCAGGTGTTAAATGGCTTGCGAATTTTGAATGCAGCCCAAATTCAAATCGCGTCCTGAACAATCCAATGAATGCTCTCCAGCATTTGATGAACTTCAAATTACAGAAATGCCCCTCGGCATTTAGGCAGCCGAAATTCAGAACGCGGGTCACCGTTAAGGCAGATTTTGGGAATTGGCAGCTTTGAATATCTGTAATTCCCAATACATGTTGGGAAACAAATTACCATGGAAAATAATTATAGTATAATTAATAACAGCGTTGAAAATAGGAAAAATGATAATTAAAGGCCACCAAACTTCCTCCTCCATTTAAATCCATAAATCGCTACATTAGGGCGCAGACGCCATTGAAGCCATGGCTAGTCAGCCATTAGGAAAGCAGGAAGAAATGGAGGCAATCGTCAGGCAAGATACTCACCGATTTCTAAAACTCACGTTTAATTATTTTGCTATGAAATGTTATGAAATATGCTTTTATTGAAATGCATGATTTATTCTGTCAAGGGTGTTGAATTTTACTGAATGCATGTTTACAGAAAAAAAAGTTTAGACCATGATTAATGTTTCTGCTGATGATTTCCTACTGTTGGTTTACGTTTCTGTCAAACGATCTCCGAAAGAAATGAATAAAAGACTTCTGTTCCTCTGAAATTCTATCGTTTCGCTAAAAAGGGCCTCCGGTAAAATATTTACTGTTCCTCTGAAATTTAATGATAAATGACCCCCGGCAACTTTCACCGTTTTTCACTAAACTGTAAGCAAAAAGGACCTCCGGTAAAATTCTATCGTTTAGCTAAAGGGCCTCGGTAAAATATTTACTATTATTTGAATAAATAACCTCGAAAAATTTCTTGTATTCTTGTATTACTATTTTGCTAAAGGCCTCTCCGCCGTTTAACAAGAAAGGTCTCGGATATTGAGCACGTCGAATTTACATACGGAAAGCCTCCGGCAATTAAGTCTGAAATGCTTGAGATTTTGCTCTCCGGTATTTGAGGCTGAAATTCAGTAATTGCTCTCCGCAATTAAGTCCAATTTTACTCTCCGATACGCTATGTCATCCATTACGAAAATACCCTTGCCCTTAAGCATTATTGCTTTCAAGTAATGTACTCGGTTTAAGCAAGTTCAAAATCCACTGGCTATTGAGCACTCCGGAGTTGAAATGATCTCCGGCAGTTTGAACACTCGAATGCCCGCCAATGCACTCCGGCATTTGAAACCGAAATTTGCATGAATTGATCTCCGGCTTTTGTATGAAATGATCTCCGGCTTTTGCACGAAATAAATCGATTTATGCATGAGCGATCTCCGGCTTGCACGAATGATCCCCGGCTCATTCATCTGGTTTCTGCATGAAATGTATCCGATTTCAATATGAAACAACCGCCGGTTTTTGGACCAACGAAAATGAATTCCGGGTTTTGACTAAATAAGAGAAGAACTCCGGTTTTAGAATTTCAACCTCCAGTTTTTCAGAGAAGTTATGCACAAGAATGGTTCTGTACATTAAATAACAACTTTAGATTTTGCTTTGAAAGATGATCTTCGGATTTGCTTTGAAAGATGAACTTCGGATTTTCTTTGAAAGATGAACTTCGGCTTTTGATAAGATGATATGGACTTCGAATATTGAAGTTAAAGAACAAAGAACAAGGAAAATGTATGAATATGGACAGCAAGTGGAACTCTTCCGACTTTTGATCTTTGATGAATGGCCAATAAGAATCTAACCAAGAACAGAGTTTCCATTAAGCTTTGTTGTTAAAGAATGGATGAAGGATATCGGAGTGACACTCAAGGATGCCTCTGAGCCCACGGGAGGGAACCTTTTGGTGGCACAAGGACTTTGGCCCGTATGTCGGGTTAAAGGCATGACCTCCCGCCCGGGGAGCATAATGAGGGGACATGGCTTTAGGTTGTGGGGTTACACACAACCCGGCCCTTGATGTTGTCCGCTCGATCCGGTCCCTAAAGATGATATGAATTTCGAATGATTTTGATGAATGTTCTAAGACAAGATGAAAAGAATAAGATTTGAAGATGAAACGATATGCCCGATTATTATGATATGCTTATGAATTTATATTTTTGCTTATATGAATGCTGTTTTACGCATGTGAGTATCTCTTTGGGCTTTGTAAGCTCATTCTTGTTATTTGCGGATAATGAAGGACTCATGGTGATTGAAATTGAGTAGAACTGAAGTTATAGCAGAAAGGACTAAGCTAGCCGGAGCAGTTTTAAAGAGTTTTGTTATTAAGATTAGTCTTGTACTTTTATTCCGCTGCTTTTGAGTGTTAGTTTATGTCTGTGACATTTTGGGATAAATAAAAATGATAATTTTAGTATGCATCTCAGTGTTGTGTAAAGAAAAGAAAAATTTTTATGTCCACCTTTTTATCCTATGTTATTAATTTACTTAAAGGAATAAGAAACCTTGGTTTTGACGATGACTTTTGGGTGGTAAAAAGTCGGGTCGTCACAGTTGGTATCAGAGAGAAACTGAGATGCCTTAGGATTGATCTGAATCATATCCGGAACCTAAGTTGAATAAAGTAGTCAAAGGTATAGGGTGACTAAGAAAAGACGAATAGTTCTAGTTGCCCCAGAGTATATAACTTAGGTTAAAACAAGGAAGTGGTCAAACACGTGATAATGGGAGGCCAGACATCGTAATTCGTTAAATGAGTTAGTGGTACTCAAAGATTTTGGACGGCCTAATGTAGACAAAAACCGAAGGTGGAAATATTAAAGAAGTGTACCTTAAGGATTGACTTTTGAATATAGTTTGAGGATGATAATTAGAAATGTTTAGATAAGGAAAACTGTGAGCTCAACGTCCGAATGACTCGGACTCAATTCTAGTGGTTGTAAATTTAAGTATGGTGATTAGGTGTTTGAATTCTAAGTGACTCGGATCTTGTGAGAGTTGAGTTGTGGATCATAGATATTGGAATGATGTTTGCTCGGGAAGATAAGAAGTATAGAAGTTTATCTTCATAGATGTTTTTAATTGGTAGGTATTCTTTTCGACAATTTTAGATGTATAAATATTTATTCAATCGCAAGATTTAGGAATATCGTTATTATTGGGCAGTTGATGAAAAGATTCAATATTGTAATAAAGGCTTAAGGCTTTAGCTGAGGGTATAAAATATTACTTGATGTAATGCTTTTGGGATTCCTAAATTTATTTAATTGAGGATCCAAGTTTGATCTGATCAATATCGAGGTCATAATATTTTCTCGAGTTTGTAGATTTGATTATTGGGTTGATATAAACCATTTGTCGTGCCAATCTTGATGTATCAACATTAAAGATTTGGTCAAGACGTTGTAGGTCAATCTAGATTGTGTTAGTAAGCGTATTATGTCTCGTGATTTGATTGTGCAGTTTTGGGTGGTAACTTGAGTTCACCACGGTACTAAATCTTAATCTGATTTTTTTTGTAAGTAGAGAAGAATTGGATTTGTAAAGAATAACATTCGGAATAGGTCTGAATTGATATTATCTTCCTTGTTGATCATGTGATAACGGATTCTACGCTAAGTCCAATTCGTATAGGTGGTCACACGAGAAAATATTGTGGTCATTGTGGAATGTTGGTTGTGTGACTTTTGCTTGAGGATGTTATCAGAGGGAAGGTTTTACTAATCGGTAATTCGAAGTTCTTCTTAATCAATGCCAATCATTGAGGATTTTAAGCAGGACCGTAGATGTATCAGCTTGAGTATTATGGTTAAACACCATGGAACCTTTGAGGTAAATAGATGGACCGATAAGGTTACGGGGTTGCCTAGAAGGTTAAAATTTTGATAAGCATACCTTGTAAATGGATAGGCTTAGTCCATGTATTGCTTGATGATTTCTATGATCGATTTGGTTTCATAATATGTAGGTTGTGGATAAATAGAAGTTGTAGTCTCAGCAATATTCAGGAAAAGGATATAACCCTTTTGCAAAGTTTTAAAGCGTTGTTTGAGTTTTGTAGGTTCGTTGGCATTTCATGAATTTCATGGGATAAAGCGTATTCGGGTCCAAGTTATGATATTATCAAAGAACATGTGGTGCATGTAATTGTCAGAAATTATACCATAAGTTATGAACGGCTAATAATCTGTATGCCATAGTAACAGAGTGAGTTTAGCTAAGGAAAATGCCTTGTTATACTGATGACTCTTTGGTAGCATGATTTTGGGCTAATTGGGAAAACCAATTTTGTTGTGAAAACTTATGGTCATCTTAGGAATAACAAAAGTTCTTAAATAATCCAATGAGATATTTTTGGAGGATTATAATTTAAGTGAGATGTTTGACGTAGAGAAATTTGTAATTCGAAAATCAAATTAGTCTGGTAGGTTATCGTGGAATCTAATGTTGTCAAGAATATATGGGTCATACCTTTGATCATATGAAAGTCAGAGGTAATAATTTAAAAAAAAATCTCGATTTGAAAACTTATGGTTTTGT
Organism: Nepenthes gracilis; assembly: GCA_033239525.1. Lineage (NCBI taxonomy): Eukaryota > Viridiplantae > Streptophyta > Magnoliopsida > Caryophyllales > Nepenthaceae > Nepenthes > Nepenthes gracilis. The sequence continues at coordinate 6,061,407 of BSYO01000007.1, read as the reverse complement.
CATAATCATTTCCTAAAGTTTTAAAAGAAAATTGTGAACCATTAAAAATATTTAATATATCTACATGATAGGATATATCAGGTAGATAGAAATGTTGAAAGATTGAACTATTAAATTCTAGTAAAGCAAACATCAATGTTGATACTACGAGCCTTGGGATGTGTGTGTCTTTGAAATTTTATAAGAAATATAAAAAGTAAATCACAAGAAAATCCAAATACTTGAATAATATAATGTCTTGTTCTTGAAATAAGAGTCAAAATCATAATTGACATTTGGGAAACCAGAAGTTCACAAAATACGAATTCTTATAGTTTCATTTTAGGAAACCTACTTACTGTAGTCATGGAAGATTTAGTTGGCTCATTGATTTGAGGTTGCTCGGTTATTAAATTATGTGGTTATGGGAAGAATGATCTAAAACCATGTCAAAACTTTGGGGCGATGTAATCTTAAAGGTAGGCATCACGTGCTGTGAGTATTTGGACTTATATGTTTGAGGTTTCATAGAAGATGTGAAGAATGAGTTGTAGGTAAGTTCAAATGATTTGGCGATAGGATGTACCGGGATCTTAAGATTTTGAGTAATAAATTAAAATTTATGTTGACTCTTGGAATGATCGCTATAACTGTAATGTGGCCAAAGAAGGAGTATTTTGGAATTGGCCTTAACAATATGACTATCCTATGTTATTTAAAACAGAGTTGTACAACATAAGCATTGTGAAATCATAACCCTGAGATTTTTTTTAGTAATGTTACGGTTTCGGTGATGGAAATTCTTGAAAATTGGAATGAACTTAAATAATAATCAACACTACTGTAATTGCTCTTGAAATTAGGAAATTCTTATAAGGTCTTCCTTGTATTAATGGTTGAGGAAGTGTTTGGGTTAGTTTCCAAAGCTAAGGATTTGTTTTGAGGATTTAAGATGATTCATTAATTTGAGGTTTTCTAGAATAATCTTTGTCTAAGAGAATAACTTCGAATACAGAAAGGGTATCGGTGGTTATGAAATTTTGAGGATTTTCAAATTTCGAAGGGCGAAATTTTTTATAAGTAGGGGAGATTGTAACGACCCAAAATTTTTAATAAGAAAATATTAATCTTTAAATCCGGTCAACTGGCGTTGACCGAGGAGGAGAAATGAGATGAATCGGATTTGGCATTAAAGAGTGTTGCCGTCCGGATTTCCTTATTGCAGGCCGGATTGGGCCTTAGTATGTGAGTTTCGGATTTCAGGTGTTAAATGGCTTGCGAATTTTGAATGCAGCCCAAATTCAAATCGCGTCCTGAACAATCCAATGAATGCTCTCCAGCATTTGATGAACTTCAAATTACAGAAATGCCCCTCGGCATTTAGGCAGCCGAAATTCAGAACGCGGGTCACCGTTAAAAGTGATTTTGGGAATTGTGACTTTGAATATCGTAATTCCCAATACATGTTGGGAAACAAATTACCATGGAAAATAATTATAGTATAATTAATAAAGCGTTGAAAATAGAAAAAATGATAATTAAAGGCCACCAAACTTCCTCCTCCATTTAAATCCATCGTCTGCTACATTAGGCAGCGTGACATAATGGCTTGAAGCCATGGCTAGTCGGCCATTAGGAAAGCAGGAAGAAATGGAGGCAATCGTCGGGCAAGATACTCACCGATTTCTAAAACTCACGTTTAATTATTTTGCTATGAAATGTTATGAAATATGCTTTTATTGAAATGCATGATTTATTCTGTCAAGGGTGTTGAATTTTCTTGAATGCATGTTTACGAGAAAAAAAAAAGTTTAGACCATGATTAATGTTTTAGCTGATGATTTCCCTCTTTTGTTGGTTTACGTTTACATCAAGCGATCTCGAAAGAAATGAATAAAGACTTGTTCCTACGAAATTCTATCGTTTCGCTAAAAGGGCCTCGGCAAAACATTTCTTGTTCCTACGAAATTTAATGATAAATGACCCCGGCAACTTTCACCGTTTTTCACTAAAGCGTAAGCAAAAGGACCTCGGTAAAATTCTATCGTTTCGCTAAAAGGGCCTCGGTAAAATATTTACTATTATTTGAATAAATAACCTCCGAAAATTTCTTGTATTATTTGTATTACTATTTTGCTAAAAGGCCTCCGGCCGTTTTAACAAGAAAGGTCTCCGGATATTGAGCACGTCGAATTTTGTACGGAAAGCCTCCGGCAATTAAGTCCTGAAATGCGATTTTTGCTCTCCGGTATTTGAGGCTGAAATTCAGTAATTGCTCTCCGCAATTAAGTCCAATTTTACTCTCGATGACGCTATGTCATCCATTACGAAAATACCCTTGACCCTTAAGCATTATTGCTTTCAAGTAATGTACTCGGTTTTAAGCAAGTTCAAAATCCCTCGGCTGTGAGCACTCCGGAGTTGAGAAATGATCTCCGGCAGTTTGAACACTCGAATGCCAGCAATGCACTCCGGCATTTGAAACCGAAATTTGCATGAATTGATCTCCGGCTTTTGTATGAAATGATCTCCGGCTTTGCACGAAATAAATCGATTTATGCATGAGCGATCTCCGGCTTACGCACGAATGATCCCCGGCTCATTCATCTGGTTTACGCATGAAATGTATCCGATTTCAATATGAAACAACCGCAGTTTTTGGACCAACGAAAATGAATTCGGGTTTTGACTAAATAAGAGAAGAACTCGGTTTTAGAATTTCAACCTCAGTTTTGAGAGAAGTTATGCACAAGAATGGTTACGTACATTAAATAACAACTTTAGATTTTGCTTTGAAAGATGATCTTGGATTTGCTTTGAAAGATGAACTTGGATTTTCTTTGAAAGATGAACTTGGCTTTTGATAAGATGATATGGACTTCGAATATTGAAGTTAAAGAACAAAGAACAAGGAAAATGTATGAATATGGACAGCAAGTGGAACTCTTCCGACTTTTGATCTTTGATGAATGGCCAATAAGAATACGAACCAAGAACCCGAGTTTCCATTAAGCTTCTTTGTTAAAGAATGGATGAAGGATATCGGAGTGACACTCAAGGATGCCTCCTGGGCCACGGGAGGGAACCTTTTGGTGGCACAAGGACTTTTGGCCCCGTATGTCGGGTTAAAGGCATGACCTCCCGCCCCGGGGAGCATAATGAGGGGACATGGCTTTAGGTTGTGGGGTTACACACAACCCGTCCTTGATGTTGTCGCTCCCAATCCGGTCCCTAAAGATGATATGAATTTCGAATGATTTTGATGAATGTTCTAAGACAAGATGAAAAGAATAAGATTTGAAGATGAAACGATATGACGATTATTATGATATGCTTATGAATTTATATTTTTGCTTATATGAATCTTTGTTTTTACGCATGTGAGTATCTCCTCTGGGCTTTGTAAGCTCATTCTTGTTATTTTGCAGATAATGAAGGACTCATGGTGATTGAAATTGAGTAGAACTGAAGTTATAGCGAGAAAGGACTAAGCTAGCCGGAGCAGTTTTAAAGAGTTTTGTTATTAAGATTAGTCTTGTACTTTTATTCCGCTGCTTTTGAGTGTTAGTTTATGTCTGTGACATTTTGGGATAAATAAAAATGATAATTTTAGTATGCATCTCAGTGTTGTGTAAAGAAAAGAAAAATTTTTATGTCCACCTTTTTATCCTATGTTATTAATTTACTTAAAGGAATAAGAAACCTTGGTTTTGACGATGACTTTTGGGTGGTAAAAAGTCGGGTCGTCACAGAGATTATATTAAAATTCTACCAAGACTCAATCTTGATATCAAGAGCAACATTTAAATGATGATTATAATAAATTATATGATATCATCTTTGCGTCAAACATTCAAAAATATTACATGACTCCTTTGGTCTTATATTGCATCTTGTATTTAATCTGTAACATGGCAATATATTTACTCTTTTCAGAAATATGATAGGAATTTTATTAATTTCACAAATAAAATGTCTCAATTTCTTTTAAACAGTTGTTTTTAGATTTTCTTTTATCAAGATACCTGATTTTAATATAAGCTAAATAATATTAATAAATATATATATATATATATATATATATATATATATATATACTGTGTGTATCTTCAAGAATGTGCACAAACTAAAAAGCTCACACAAACAATAATTATAACGAAATTTCCTAGCTATTTTCCGTCCTTTTATTTACTTCAAATTTTCAAACACAGGTTATTCTTTTGCATATGTGCATGATGTAAAAATTATTCTACATAAGGTAATATATATTAGATAATTTATTAAGATTATTAAATATTGTGATTTTATATAATTTTGTTATATTTGTTAAAAAAAAGTCATTTTCTTAATTATATAAATTTGTTAAAATTTTATTAGAAAATATATTTTCTTAATTGTTTTACTCTTTAATAATAAAAAAAAAAAAGCATTTAAGGCACCAATCCTTTTCATATTTTAAAAATGATAAAATTATTTATTATATATTGTAGAATCTATTAACTTTTTATTAATAAATAAAGGGGCGATTCCTAGCTTAAATTTAGTAGAAAGCTTATTATCTTTTTCTCCTACTCTTCTTATTTACCAGGCCCTTCAGAAAAACTATAATGAATCTTTTTCCCTAGTAAATTTTATCTCCTCTCATGATAAAAAAAAAAAAAAAAAAAAAAGATGGGGGTAAAAATAAGAAAAATTGATTTTCAATTTTTTAATAAAAGAACTTTAAATATAAATTTAGTTATAGATTATAATATTTATCTTTAGTTTCCGTGGATTTGAAATTTAACCAAGGATGTTTATGCCACTGACTCGATCAAGTTGTTAGGGGGGTCCTTCTCCCCTGTGGAGAAATCCTTCTCCCTCCAGAAGTCGGATGGAAAAATCGAGATGGGGATTGATTTTCTTTATCATAAAAACATAAGCTTTTTTTTTTTTTTTTTAATATTTTTTTTATTTTGATTATAAAAACATACATTTTAATATTTTTTATTTTTAAATTTGATAATTTTTTTAAAAAAAAAAAAGAAAGCCGTCGAATCTCCATCCGACAGCTAATGGAGGGAGAAACCCCCGGGGTGTTCACCGGCCGGAGTTTGCCGGATAACCAGGAAGAATTCTTGAAGCTGGCCAATGTTTTCTTCCCTGTGATGTATGACATCAAGCATTTGATGAAGTTCTGCGACAGTGTTCATGGCGGATTGGACAAGCTTGCAGAGCTGCTGATAGTGGAGATGATTGACACTTGCCGCCAAGCTGAGTGCGTAGCTTGATTGCTCGTCATGCATGTATGAAGTTGAAGGACAAGTTTTTCAATGAGTTGCCGGAGAAATATGCAGGCGTCCTGTACGGACTTGGCGATGATAAAGATAAAAGGAATCACTTTTAGTGAATAACAGGGCTAACACGGTGAAAAGGTTCACTTTTTCTTCTGGAATACATAGATTTTCTTTTGTATGTGTTACAAACTTCAAAACATCTCTTCTTATTTTTCAGCAGGAGATTTCGGTGAGTTATAAAAATTGTGGTTTCAGTGGGCTTCTAATTTTTACTTACCCCGTTTTAGTGGCTTCTATTAATCTCATTCATCTTCGATGATTGTGATTCTATATCTAAACAAATAAAATTATAAAAGAGATTTGATACTCATAAGTGTTTATATTATTATTATAAAATTCTTATGATTTAGAGTTTGTAAAATAATAAAAGAGAAAAAATCCTAACAAAAGTCATTTCTATTAGCTTCTATTAATTATATTAATTATTTATAGATGCGACTCCTTATATAGTTAAATTTATAAGATTATTTTAATATATTTTGGTATCTATATTATTAGGATAAAATTATTATTATTGAAAGTGTGAATGATAACAAAAAATAAAAGATCCTAACACAACTTGCTATTATCAATTGAGCGTTTATCATTTATAATTCTTTGTTCAAACATTGGTTAGATTACTTCTATTTTAGAATTGTCTCACACTTTTAATGGTGAAGATTGTAACCTACCAATTTAGATAATTGTGATTATAAGATAGATTTAATACATTTTAATTTATTATTATACCTATAATTTTCTAAATTATTAGAGTAAAATTTTCATAAATGAGTTTTAAAAAATAAAAAAATCTACCCATAAAAGAAGAACGAGTCAAAATAACATAAGCGCTTCTTAAATGTCAATTTTTATAGGTATAAAATAACTTTTAGACTAGATACAAATTTAGTTACCAGAGATTAGTCTTATTATAAAAGCTTTTATATGCCTTAATTTCGTGATCAAAATCGAATCTACAATTTGTGTAAATTGACTTCTTATTATTTCAATTATAAGCTTTTGTATGTAAAACTTACACAAGCTCTTTAATAGTGCTTTTGACATGGGTCTAACATACATTAAATCAGTGGAAAATGTATGTTATAGGCAGTGGAATCAATTGAGCTAACTTAAAAAATATTTTCTATATAAATAAATATATGCATATATATCAATAATTAAACTAAATTTTTTATTAACCCCATTAAAATTTTTAAATTGACTATATTAATTTTTTTTATTAGTTACTATGACTTACTTATCTCTCTAAAATTAGTCTATTTATCTTAATTGTTTAATAAAAATAATATCATTTACTATGTTAAAATAATTAAATTATTGACTTAATAAGACAGAAATGCTAAATTCACTCTCAAGCTTTTGACAATTGTACAATATAAGATTATATTTTGATACAATATTAAAATTATTTAATTATAGTTTAAAGATAGTTGATTTAAATTATAGAAATAATTTCTTAATAACATAAGACATGGATGTGCGGACCTCCATGATTAAAGATAAAATTACTTGAAGGCCGTACACGGCTTACTAAACTTTGAATTTCATCAATTAATTTGTCATTAAATTAAATGTATATATTAGAAGAATAATAAATGAAAGTAAATTATTTTTCTATTATTATGGTTGTCTTTTATGGGATGTGATGATGTTAAAAAAAAAGAAATGACGGTCCAAATACATACGACTTTCACATCATTTTTTTCATAAAGATTCAAGAAAAAAAATACTAATTAAAATTTACCATCATAACATTTATGCTACAGACGATATAATAGATAAGGGTTTTTTATATAAATAGTAAGTTATTGAAATTCGTAAATTTATTTACGAATTGATATAACTATAATTAGGATTTTTAATCCTAATTATAGATATTGAATTTTTAAAAGTTATTTCAAAATAAATAAAAGTATCTTATAAAATTAAAATTTATTTATCATATATAATCAATTAATTATATATTTTTATAAAATAAATTAATTTAAAATAATTATTTTATAATATTATTTTATAGTGATTAATGCAGTAGATTCGGAAACTATGATCCCACTACGAATTTATTTTATGTTTCCAAAGGATTCCACTGGCTCGAAATTATTATTGTCTAGCTGTTGCATATGCACCTGCGTGCACTTATTTTATTTCACGATCCTATTAATTACTAACTAAAATATAATTAACCATAATATATATTTTTTAAATTGTTAATTAATTAACATCTGCGTTAAAAAATAGTTTAAAATTATTTATAATATTAAAAACCAGTAAAATGTTAAAATACAAATTAATAAAGCTAACTTTGACTAGTAGTATTTATGATTATGATGTTAATTAATTATGATAGTTATATAATTTTTTAAAATTATCTCTACAAATCTAAAAATTTACTATCTATAGAAATGAAGTTATTAAGATATAATTAGAGTTAGAGTGACATTTTACATATCTCCGCAAATATTACAAATTTCCTATTAATATTAGGATGATTGTTTTACTATCAATATTCTGGTTTGCAAAATTTTCTTCTCTCTTTCTCGATTTATTTCATAGTTCTACTCATAATTTTTTTTTCTTCTTTTTGGGTTTTTTTTATATACAGTGCTGAATTATTAGATAATTTAATATATACTTTAGGCGAAAAAATCTCAAATTAATATTTATATATGAAGCGTGTGTCATGATGTACGAAAAAAACAATATATAAAGAAAGGAGAAATGGAATATGCATTGACTATATAAAGCACGATGGGGTCGATGGGCTCACACCAAGCAAAAACGTACTGAAAATATAATAATGCATTGATAGTCATAGTTGGGGCGATTAATTCTGAAGTTGGAGTACACAGGCACCAAGGGACCGAATTACTAAAAGCATAAGCACATATATAGAACCATGCCTTCGGCTTCATCAATGCAATGCCACTCAATTGTGCCGTTCAACTTGGCATTCCCGATATCATTGGGGATCATGGGAAAAGACTTAGCATTTTTGATGGCTCATGCGCATTTTAATTTGATCCAGTTTTTTCTATGTGAAGAATTCACTGTCCAGAATAGTATTCGCAATGTAGTTTAGTGTGAATAACTATTTATTTAAAAATTGTTAACTCAAAACTAAACTTAAACCTAAATAGAATTCCATCTTAACTAGAAAGCTGATCGACCAATTTTGTTACCTTAGTTATCAGTTTGGTTTTGACGGTTTTAGTGTAATTTGTCGGGCCAATGATTTTTCTATACATCTCTAGTTAAATTGCAGCAAGTATTTTAATCCATATTTATACGGCTTGTGATTTTAAGACTTTATATGCCTTATAATGTTATATGAGGTTTTCTCATTGGCAAATTGTCAATTATTTCTAAACGGTCCGCTCTTCCAGGTCACCTGATGTTGAGATGTTGGAGGTTGGATTACACCACTTGATTTTCAATTCCTTTTAGACTTATTTGTCTATTCTAATCGTGTGGTGTAAAATTGTATAATCTTCTTGTAATTTCGATTCATTTAGATCCTTATTTAAACGTATTATCAGTATTTATGCAATTATTTACTATTCAAAGGATTTCAATTCTTGCTGCATCTAGTAAGTTTGGATAGCTTTTGAAAGAAAAACAAATTATCAAAATTGCGTCTAATGGTGAACATAAACATAAGAACATTGTTTTATTATAATTTAAAGAATATAGATTCAAGTTAACAGTCAGCCTTTCATATTATAAATGTTAAAGAAAATACATATATATTATAATAGAAGAAATTTCAGTATGTTAAGCCACACCTGATATCCGTATGTGGGGAATCATGTGGTAAGAAATCGTGGGTGATATATTGTGGTGTCTGGTGTGGATGGCTGCCCGATTCGGTTAGTAGTACATTTTCATAGCCAGCTGGCTCACACTGCGTTGCCTGCCAAAAACACGCCATTCCAAACTCTAATCCAATTATGCATGAGAGAGAGAGAGAGAGAGATTAAATTTAAAAAAAAATTAAAAATAGGCCAAATATATGGAATTTGAGTCATAAATTAATTATAATTGGGTGAGATATAGAGGATTTATGTATGTATAAAAGACTGATCTTAAATTTATTTCTGTTTGAAGTTTGATTTGGAAGGCAACAAGAGATGCATCTGGTTTGCTAATTCTTCTTTATAAGGTTTCTTTAAATGCATCTTTAATAAAAAAATGAAACATAATATTATATATTTAATTAGTCAGTATGAAATAATTTACTATCATAATATAACTTCATTAGAAAAGGTAGCCACTACATTGGCTGCCAAAAATACAGACATTTTTAATTTTAACCCATATATATATATATATATTACTTAATCTATATTGGTATAATTCTTCTCCAATATTACTTTTTATATGTGGAACTTATTAAAATCTTTAAAAATTAAAAATAACACATTCATATAGAGAATGAGTTGAAATTTTCTTTTGGTAGGCGGGTATTTAATATTTCTAAACATATATAAGTATATTCAGTACCAAAGTTGAGATAGTTCCTGTTATTTATGTGCTAATCTTATTTTATATAATTTTTATCTTAAAAATATACCTAAAAGAAAAGAAAGTCCACCTAATTGCCACTTATAAGTGAAATGTCACCACTTTCATTTAATCGATGTCAAGAGATAATCCATTTAGACAATATAGCTCCAATTAAGAAGGTGCATAGTCATGCTACTACATTAAGGGTATTAGCATAAATGTTTACATACGACAGAGCCCAACCCGCTGAAATATTAACTGTTTTAAAAAGGTGTAAGAAGTGTCTGATCCGTTAATCCATTTAATACAATTTTTATCTTTAAAAAAAATCTCAAATAGAAAAATAAATTTTACGTATAAGCAGGTTGTCGTCCCTTTATTTAATTAATGTCAAATTATATATCTAATAATAGTATATATTTATATATCGGTAGCTCAACAGTGTATTATTGCCTTACCCTACCAATTGAATAATGAGACTGAAGTTATGCTGACACGTGTGTACAGTATTTGAAGGGCTAAAACCCAAAAAAAAAAAAAAAAAAAAAAGTCCCAAACCAATTATAACTTACAAATTAGCATAATTAGAAAGAATATTTTGAAATATTGATTGTATATTGAAGAGTCAAGATATAAAGATACAAATAGATGGAAGTACCATATCCTCATAATACTTATTTTTATATTAATTATTTATTTTTAATTTTTTTATTTTAATCATTAAATGTTGAAGTAAATTATAAAAATAGAAATAACGATAATAATAACACGCATAATTATTAGTTAAATATGGTATAAAAAAAAGGTTCCTTAATATTTTTTAAATAAATGGTAATGTGTTATAATAAAATACCTTTTTTGTTATATAATTTTTTTAATGTAGTTGCAAATGACATAAAGGGCATGAAACGAATTTCATAAAAGATGTGGGCTATCAGAATAAATAATTCATTATTTTTGGCAATTATTCTTAAAGCATATAGTCACAGCCAGCAAGAATTAACCTGTACTTTAGACAATTTCAGACACCATCGATCAAAAAATTAAAATTTAAAAATTATTTTAAGTTACAACAACTGCATAACGTGAACCCATGCAATTGCCAGCCTGTGTATAAATTTGTCTAATTCAATTGAACATGGTTGAAACTAATCTTATTTAATTTATGTAATATAAATCTATATAAATTTATGCAATTGCCAGCCTCCATGCCTCTCATATCGAGGATTAGTAATATAAATATATTTACTCCATTTCACTTGATTCGATACAATATCCTCATACAATAATAATAAATTAAAATTATTTTTGTAAATTTTTTTACCTCTATAAGTTTTTTTTTTTTTATTTTATCCAATCATAACTAACTAATTCATATTTTTTATAAAATTTTTGCCTAAAATCTCAATCAATATATATTGTTATAAATGCTTTTTGATAATTAGCCACAATATTAGCTGTATTCTTTATCAGGACTGTTGGGAGCAGGGCTTCATTTATTAACCATAATTTCATGAATATAATATACAATGTTATCTAAGCTATCAGAATTTCATCGGTCAAATATTTTTACTCACCATATAAATTATATATGTTTATTTACATTATATAGGAAAACTTATATATATTAACTATAAAACATCATTTTAGGATAATTTAAATACGAACAACACCATTATTTTCCGAATTTTTGAATAATTTATTTATCATATAATTCACAGGCGGCAGATTGCTAATCCCATTTAGCCAGCTCATAGACAACAATTTCCAGCCCATCTCAACTTTATATATCTCCCCAAGAAATCCCTCATCCCCGTCCTCTACCACCCCACCGCTCAAACCACCATCACAGCCACCACTACACATGGCTTCGTTGTCTCTCTCTGCAATCCTCTTGGCCATCACTAGTCCTCTACTCCTCTTCTTCTCCCACTGCCAAGCCGCCCAATCCTCCACCGCTCCGGGCCCCTCCTCCACCCCGGTCAACCTCACCGGGATCCTAGACAAAGGCGGCCAGTTCACCGAGTTCATTCGCCTGCTCGCCACGACTCAAGCAGAAGATCAAATCGAAAACCAAATCAACACCAGCACCGAGGGCATGACCGTCTTTGCACCCACAGACAACGCCTTCAACAACCTCAAATCCGGCGCCCTCAACGGCCTCTCCGATCAAGAACAAGTGCAGCTGGTTCTTTACCACATTTTGCCGAAGTTCTATAGTTTGGCGAGTCTTCAAACGGTCAGCAATCCGGTACGGACGCAAGCCACCGGCCAAGACGGCGTTTGGGGGCTGAACTTCACTTCACAGGGAACTCAAGTGAATGTGTCAACTGGGGTGGTTGAGACGCAGCTTAATAATGCCCTGAGGCAAGAATTTCCGCTGGCGGTTTACGAAGTGGATAAGGTGTTGTTGCCGGAAGAACTGTACGGAACCAAGGCTCCGGCTCCCGCTGCTCCGTCGCCGAAAAGATCTACGTCTAACAGCTCGAGTTCGACGACAACGAAGAGCCACTCAGAAGGGCCAAGTGCTTCGGAGCAGAGCAACGGAGGTGGTAAAGTGACGAGTGTCTTGTGGGGCGGCGGCGTTGGGCTTGCCCTGATATGCGTGGGTTTTCTTTCTTGACGATCAAGATAATGATGGCCGCCGGAGAGTCTTTCGCAATTTCATTACTGTAATCTTTGGTTTTGTACGTAAAATTAAGATTTTCTCCATTTCATCATCTTCTTATAATTTGAGAGTTCTGGTTGTGTTGTGATTTAATTCAACAAAACTTGATTGTTTAATTCGTATTGTGTTTATTGAAAACAAAAGCTTTCGTGTTAGTTTTAAAATGAACAGAATTTGGTCAATTTTGAATAATTATATGATAACAAGTATACAATACCAAGAAATTTAAAAAGGATATAGAAGTCCACTTTTAAATATTTTATGTTAAACGTATGGAAAATAATTTTTGTACCACTACATTCTTTTTTATTCAATTTACATTCAGAATAATATTTTTAGAAGATAATTTTTTTTAAAAAAAACATATTTTTATAAGTTGATATTAATGTACAAATCCCACATGAAATCTAATTTGTTTTACCTTTAATATGAAAAAGATTATTTTTCCAACTTTTTCTTTTTGAAAAGCTGGTTGCATAGGGGACAAAATAAATAAATGCAAGTTTAATTTTTAAAAATTTGAATGGGTTAAATATTACCAATCTATTGTTAAAATATAAAAAAGATTAGGATATTCATAATCTCAATAAATTTTGACTATTCTTAGAATTATAAAACTTAAATATATAAGAATATATAATACACGTTAAGTATACTTGAATCTATGTATAATCAAACAAATATACACAATGAATAATAAGTAAATAAAGCCTGATTTTTTGTGATAAAAAAAACTTGATAAATATAGTTGTCAAGTAAAATCCTTAAATTTTTATAACTAATTAAAGCAATTCATTAAGAAAATCAATTTATAACTCAAGTGATACAAATATACTAAATATTAACCGAATTACTCCAAATTTATGATTTTTACAAATAAGCTCTTTATATTTGTCTTCAACGGCTGAATCAAATATCTTTCTATCTTCTTGTCAATATTATTTCACGAGTCGTAGAATCTCTATACATTATTAGATCTAAATATTTACGCCACTTACGTCTTGATGAAGGCTTTTAAGCTGGCATAGATGTGTATGACAACAAAGAATATACAAAGAAGTGTAAAATGAGAAAACTTAATGTTAAATCTCAAGAATAAATGAATGATCTTCTCAAAAATGACTATTCACAAGTATTTAAGAAGATTTTTAAAGAGTAGCCGCTTTTATTTGATTTTCGATGTCTCCTAAAATTATGAAAGAAAGATATTTATAGAGTAAAAAAATTAGGTAAAAAATATGCAGTTAAGAGAAATTCGCACCCTAGTTTACGTGCACTATACAGGCACATGAACGCTTTAACAAAGAGTTCGTGCCCCTGCACCCTTATGCTGCTCTGACGCATATCAAGCATAGGCAGTATATATAAATGGTGCACATGCAGTCATCAAATATGAGCATTCTGGACAAAATACAAATATACACAGCTCAGGCATATATTAAAAAAGAATATTCTTGATAAAACATACACATACATGACTTGAGTGCATATTGGGCTTAAATATTTGAGATAAAATACACACTTGGGTACATCAAGGTAAATTAGTTGTGGATACTGGTAGTTATATATTTGCGAGCATTTGGTATGTATTAGGCGTTGATTTTTATGATACTTAAAAATACTTCAAAAACCTACTCAATCCAATTACAAAATATATTAATATAAAATATTCCTAGTAGAGAATTTTTTTAATAGATTCCCATATGTGGATTATACTAGCAATCATATTCAAAAGTTGGATTTGTATTAATTGTTTTTTATTTATAGTTTAATTAGAATGACTTGAATAATAAATAATATTTAATCTATTTACTTAATAAAAAAAATAAAACTATATGACTATTTGTAAAATGATATATTTAACAAAATAAAAATATGTGACTTTTTGTAGAATGTTATGTCTATAAAGGTATACAACTCATTGTAAAAGGATATATTTTTTCATATTGAAAAGACACAACTATTGATCTATTGAAAAAAGGGTCTAAAAATATTGTATAAGATATCTCTTTCTCAATTCACATAAAAAATTATTTTCTCTAAAAAAATTATTATGTATTATTAATTATTTAGCTACAGCTTCTTAAAAAAATTATTACAAATTATATAAATTAAAGCGTGAATTAATCCTTATTTTATATGAAATATGTAAGCAAAACTTTGCAAGGCCAAGGATACAGTAAAAGAACTCAAACCTAGCAAGTAGACTTGTAAAGGCCAACGATACACTAAAAGACAAGACAGACGAAAGTGAAAGGATTTATTCTTATTGCACAGCAAGAAAATTGGATTAAAAGGGGCTCTATATTTTAAAGAAATAAAAATATTTATTTTTTAATTTTAATTATTTATTTTTAAATAAATAATTATATGATAAATATTTTAAAATAATTAATTTTTTTATTTTTAAAAATAATTAATTTGTAATTATTTATTTAAAAATAAATAATCAAAATATTAAAAAAATAAACAATTTCATTTCTACATAATCCCCTTCTTATTCACATCTGCCGCAATCACAATATCATCCAACTTATTCACTTGATAAAAAAGCATGTCATAAAGTTGGGAAACGTGGAAGAAAAGTGGGATGGCGAATCAGAATTGGCCTGAGAAATTAGGTATCCAAAATGGGCACCTTTACTCGTCGGATTAATCATATCGCTCTTGATCATGGTAGAGGGCCGACTTGGCTCTTCGAAATCCGAGTCGAGATGTTCTTCTTCTGGTCGCCGGCCAAGTCTGTCCCAATTAGAAGAACCTGGGCAATAATACGTCTCTCTCTTGCTTTCTTCTTCTAAATTTTGGGGTGGTCGTTAGAAGGCGGCTGAGGCCGCTGATGAGGGCTTTGTCAAACAGGGCTTTTTGGGTTGCGCGTGTGTTGTCTCTTCGATTTCGCCGTTGATTTTGCGTCCATTTCTCCCCCTCTCCCTCTCTCCGGCGGATTTCCCATTGGAGAATAGTCCTTCCGGAAGCTCAACAGCGTCTGGAACTGTGAGACTGGTGTTTGATGAAACGCGTCGTTTTTATAGAATTAGCTTAGAAGTGCAGTTCTTTCTGCTGCTCGTATGTCTTCTTGTGAGATTTGGCGGGCCTGTAGTCGGGCCTTCAAACAGGCCAGATTAGAGTGGATGCTTACCGAAGGCCCAAATTATTTTGGGCTCTCGGATACAACGAAGCCCAAATCACTTTTAATTGTAACCAGGTCTTCTCTTTTTCAGGGCTTACATTTAACAAACTGAAGAGTGAGATCCATTTTGATATTTGTAAGGTTATTATCACTAATTTAGAATAATATTTGTAAAATTTAAAAAATAATAAGTATTTTTTAAAATATCAATTAAAAGAAGTAAATATATATTTAGAACTAAGGTGATAAAATATAATTTTTAACTTCATTATTTTTGGATGCTGTCTTAAATTTATTAAATTAGATCAATATTAATTTAATTTTAAAATAAGAAAATTAAGAATAAGAATAATAAGAATAATTCACACTCACATACTAGAAACAGCTTTTCAATATGCAAATTTCTAAATAGATAATCAAATATGACATACCTAAGGTATTCAATAGAAAAAATAAATAAATTATTGAGTTTTAAGATCAAATTTATTCATATTTAAAAAATTGTTTGCAATCGGAAAGATGTGAAACATATTAATATCTAACTTTATCATGCATGACTTTATTTTCAAAATGATATATTGAATGAAAAAAATTATTCTCACTTATAAACAAAACGTTACTCTTCATTCAACTACTGTGAAATATTTCACCGCTATGACATACCCGTATGTGAAAATGTGACCGTGCTAGTAGATTGGGAGTGACGGTTCGGATTCTCGAATTTGGACCCATTTGTTGAGTGCTTAGGTTAAGCATGTTTTTGTTCAAAGTTTGTCCACATTGTTGGGATTCACCGAAAAACAAAAATGTGCACATAATCGGCAAAGAAAAACTAAATATTCAGATTCTCCATCAATCGTTGGCCAAAAAAAAAAGTGAGCATACGATGTATAAAGTTACGTAATCAAATACATATAATTTGTATGATAATATTTAATATAAAAAATTTTAATTAAAAAATCAAAAGTAATCACAAAATAAATTTACTATAAAAGAATCCAATAAAAAATATAACTTTGTTCAATAATCTTTTATTACAACTTGAGTTAATAATAGTAAATATAGTGATCAATACAACCTATAATTCATAAAAGAAAAATATAACAAAAAGGTAATCAACCAAACATAAACATGTCCTAAAAATAAGACTAAAGAAATATATTTGACTTTGGTAAAGAATTGAACATCAATTAATTCTCAATCGGATGCTAAAAATGTTCATTCTCCTTCTCTTCTCTTCTCTTATCTTTCTTTTCGTGTGACACTCTTATATTAAAAATACCTTCAGATCATTTTTTCTAAAATTCCTACAAGATTTTCATACTCCAAACAGTGCGTATGTGTCTTTCTGATGCATCCACTTTGTCTCAAATAGCACAAACGCTCATTATATGCCTATCGAGTGCAATTGTTGTAAGTTCATTAGAAACAGAGTTTACTTGAATGAATCTCACATGACCTTTAATTAACAATGTTACTAGTGAGTCTCATACAAACATTAGGCTATCTTTCAAATAATCTGTCCATTAAATACAAAACTAACAAGAAAGTGACCCCAAATCTAATAAATTTTTTTCCTACAATCATGTAAAATTCCCCTCGCCACTCCAATGAGTAGGTGTGACCTTTCACCCGCTGGAAACTTCCACTGCACAAGGACTCCAACATCAAACTCTACAAACTTGAACAATATCATTTTCCACTTCGCCAAACCTTCCCTTCAGCGTCTTCACAACGATATCGTCACCCTCATTCACTCTTCCTAGGCTTCCTCCCACCATCTTGATTGAACCTCTAGTTGGTCACCTTTATGTTGCCTCCATCAACTAAAATATCCATCAAGTATTGACATGATTGTTTATTTTTATTTATCACAATTGATGCACCTTTGATGAGCTTCTATTAACTTTTATTAAACACTACATAAAAGCCTTCATTGCCAAACGTTTTCATTGAAATCAAATTCAACTGAATATCCTTAGTATGCCACACACTCTGAACAAAACTTTTGCCCCATTGCTTGTCTATAAGTTAATGTCCCCAATATAAACTATTTTGAACAGGCAGTTATTATCTATTTTCAATAACCCATAATTTCTAGGCGTGTATGAGAGGCATAGAAGGATATTTTCAATGTTGCATAGTATAAAAATCCACTATCAGTAACCTAATTCATCTTGTAACCCATAAAACTTGGTCTTCCCTTCATTAAAGACTAA
This sequence comes from Nepenthes gracilis, assembly GCA_033239525.1. Taxonomy (NCBI): domain Eukaryota; kingdom Viridiplantae; phylum Streptophyta; class Magnoliopsida; order Caryophyllales; family Nepenthaceae; genus Nepenthes; species Nepenthes gracilis. The sequence goes on along the minus strand of BSYO01000007.1, from coordinate 6,043,572 downwards.
AATGTCTTCATAGGTAGCAATAAATGCCCGACTATTGCCATGATGATCTATCCTTTCTTGTCATTCGTTTCCACCCTCCTCTTACTTTTACTTGAAACACTTTTACTTTTTTGGCTCTTATTATCATAATAGAATCACTAAATATCCTTAAGCTTAAACCGATTATTGTTCATCTCCGATTTTTAACCTCACTCCCTTGATCTTCCGTGCCATTGACCACTAGTGGATATCAAAGCACACAAATATTGTAAAATCTTATTATTTTTCTTTAATCTAAACTCATTCATAAGTAAGAAAGTAATAATCTCATAAAAAATAAGCATATCGTAATAGTATGATCACATAAGGACAGCAATAAAATTAGTAACACTAATACTTTGTCTTCATTCTTAATCTTTTTATTAAGTATTGATGTTCATGTTAAAATTCAATCAAATTAATCTAAATATTTCTTTAAAACTTCCTCCTTCGGTCAGCTGGAGGTCATAAAATAGTTTCTTCATATGCAACCTCGAACTCAACAACTTTGATTTAAATTGACTCTCTAACTTCATCCACACCTTTACTATATCTGACAAACTAATAATTTATAGAGGAATGTTATGTTATCTGTAAGATATAACTTCATTGTGCAATAAACCAAATTCCTCATATCTTATCTCTTGTCATCTTTTATTTTCTCTGGCTTATCCTCCTTATTTTTTAATACTTTAGCTATCCTTTTTCGAGTCAACATATTTATTGCTCTTTCTTATTAAAAAATAAAATTATTTTATCCGTTAAATTTTGCAATATAAAATTATAAAACCTTTGATGTCAAAACTATCAAATTATAGTTTTATATATCAAAAAAACCTACTTTCTGATACTACTTATTAGAATTCATTGGGGATAAAAATGTGCACACAACTGGTGTAGCGAAATCAAATCCTCAAATCGTTCTATCAATCATTAGCCACAAAATATCATAAGAATACAATAACGTTACACAATTAAAATATACATAAATTGTATGGTAATATTTAATATGTAAAATTCTTTTTAATTAAGAAAAAATCATAATACACTTTTTTTTAAAAAAAATCACTATAAAAATATTTGATTACAAATATAATCCTTTTCCAAGAACCTTCACTATAACCAAAGTGAATAATGATTAATTATAATCTCCAATACACTCTCTAACATGTAATAAAATAATCCTCTGAAAAATGAGCAATTAAATAAAAATATATTTTAAAAACAATATTAAAGTAGCATACCTGACATTAATAAAGAATTAAATTTGAGTTGGTTTTCAACCAAATGTCAAAGATCTTTTTTTACTCTGATTTTTACCTTCTCTTTTTTCTTGTGACGTTCTTGTTTTGAAAATATTTTCATTTCGTTTGCCCTAAAAATTGCACAGGATTTTTATGCTCTATGTGCACACATATGTCTTTTTTGGGTGTGTATCAAGCACTCCAATTCTATCTCAAATAAGTACAGGTACCCATCGTATGACAATTAGATGAAATTATTTTAAATCACTAGAAATATATTTTGCTCGAGCAACCCTTGTGTAAACAACGTTTGGCCTTAAGTGAATAGCATTACTTAGGTGAGTCTCGTGCGAATATCACATGACTTTCTAAATGACTCATTTATTAGAAGTGAAATTGATAAAGGGTGACTCAAAGCCCAACAAATTATAAAAATGTAGAACATTTTGATCTCTAACATTGTCGTGTGTAATTTTGCCCCTAAAAAGATGTTTCAAATGAATATAAAAATATCTCCACTTACAAACCGAATATCCTTTCTTTAGGTAGGTAATATAGAATAGTTCATCACTGTAGTAGAACTGCATATACGATTTATTCCCATGAATGAACCACGAGTACACATGGACATTCCTCCTGTTGTTGCTCCATCCAAAAATCCCATGAGAGACCAAAGTGGCACAGATGTGCCCACCTACCACCTTTGAATCTTTGAAAGGCAAACTTTTGGTTGATAAAAAGAGTTTATGAACAAATACTATTCCCAAATCCCTCTCCCTTATTCTTACGCATTTGTGATTGATTCTTCATAAACTAATAAGACATTCAATCAAAAATAATATAATATATTAAAAATATCATGTAATTTTGTAATACTAAATAGCTGCTATGTGAGAGTTTTTAGTCATGCATATCAATAATCAATCTAATTATCTAATAAAGTTGACTATTTCTTTGAAAATATACTGATAGTATAATAGTATTGACATGTAGTGTAATTTTTTCTCAAAACTTGATACCTTGTGAGAGTGTAACACTTCATTTTCTCTCATACAAAAGTGTTCAAGATGTTATTAAAGTGTTCATAATTAAAAGGAGCCTCATTGAACACATTGATTCCACATTCCATGTATAAGCCTTCAATTTTGAACAAGAGAAGTTCTTTGGACAGTTCAGCTTTCCATGAAATTATACGATGAATCAATAATAATGCATGTTGATAGTGAAATCAGAAGCAAATTGATGCCAAGAGTGATCAAGATATTGGGTCTTTTTTGTTTCACCTTCCCAATTGGAGTAGGACTAATGACGGTGAATGACTTCAGTTTAATTAGATCTAATTAAAATTATGCCATTTGATTATTCCGTTTCTATGAATCAAAAAAATTATAAAATTTGATAAAAATATATCAGTATTATAGATAAAACCATTTAAAAAATTATGACTGATTATTTTTTTTTAAGCCGGGCACAGGTAAAAATGGCCGATTAAGCCTGACTCGGATAATAAATTTTCTTACATATATTTTCATTTCAAAGATACCCCATGTCTTAAAAAATTCATTCAATATATTTTATTTTCACATAGTTAATAATTTATTATATAAAAATTATTTATCTAAACATGCATTTAGGCAATATCTTAATCTAAAAATCTTAATTTTTAATTATTTTAATAATATTTAAAATTAAAAAATATCTATCAATTAATTTGATTCGGCCTATTTGAATTATGAATGGGCAAGCCATGCGGGCTTGATCCAACTCAACAATTATAAATTTTTTTATAAACTCAACCTATGTCGAATATAAACTCAATTTTAATCATGTAGGAGCTAAATAAAAGGCAAAAATATGAGGTGCGCAAGAAAGCCTTGTGCAATATGGTAGAGAACAACGGGCGGAGTATTGGTTGGTTCTAAAGGCAGTAAAAGAGGTTATAATATGTCGTAACCCTTTGATGTTGATGCTATTAGATTCTCTTTTGTAGATAAAGTTGTATGGTTATTCTCCTCTATTTATTTTGTGCATGATTTTTTTTATACATTATAAATGATCGATTTTGTAATTTACAAATCAATGAAGTGAGTATTTGGATTCATCGTTATCTGAAAGACTTTAACGAATCATTATATTTAGATAGGATTTTGTTGGGATTCAGGATATGTACAATACTGACACAGTAAAAATAAATTTTTTAATTTTTTTGGTTAATTGTCAACTGTTAAATATAGCAAGACTATAAGGAACAAAAATGCGATCAAGCACATAAATTATGTTATAATTTTAATATAAAAAATTATTTTTAATCAATGAAAAAATCATAAGACAACATTTGAAAAAATCCACCATAAAATAATAGGTAACAAGATAATCTTATTTATCCACGAGTCTTATATAATGATCCATATAAATAATAGTTGAACAAAATTTTCAACATACCTAATAATTTAATAGAAAAAAAATTACTGAAAAAATAAGTTATGAAATTATAATATTTTCGAGTGTGCCAAAAAAATAAAACTTAAACTAGATATTAAACAAATGTCAAAACTATTCTTCTTTTCTTTTTTCTCTATCTATCTTTTCATGCAATGCTATTTATGTTAACAGTTTTAAATCTTTTTTTTTTTTAACCGTAGAATTACATCATGGACTTTTATACCTGTGCCAATGTTTTTGCATCATTCAAGCACATATCAGATGTTCACATTACACATGTGTACCCTTTGAATACTTTTACACAGATGTTTTTGCCATTGGTGTACCAGTGCTCCTCAAGTGCACCTGCTTTTGGTAACCACACATTGAACGCCTATTCACATGACTATCAGGGGCCCTCTCTTGCATTACTTCAATTATTTGCTTGTGCAAATCCTTGAATCAGAATTGAGCAATCTTTAAGACAATTGTTCATTGAATATGTGACTCACAAGGTAGTAGTTCAAAATCCAATAAGCCCATGCATTAAATTTGTTAATTTATTTACATGCTCATGTGTATACTCCTTTAAAGACTTGATAATAGACTTACTTAACAACTTGATTTGAATTCATTTATGAGTTTAAGATTTAACTCATTTACAAGGCAAACCAAGAACAAGCATAACCAATCCAAGAAAACCAAGTATACTGCCGAGCTCATGTTAATTGTAAGAGGAGCCAGGCAAAGATCAATCTAAAATAATATAGCTTGGCTTACAAATTAAGCCACATCTTATGAACAAAGTTAAGGTTTTGCAAATGTAAATTTCTATAGAACAAAGGTAAGATATTAGATCACATAACTAATAATTGTTACCGATCAACAAATATATACGATGCTTTAGTTCAATGGGGACAAGTGTTAGTAGGGCTTTGGGTTCTATTATGATCTTTTCAGATATATGGTTTTGTTATTATCTTAATAATAAATATCATGTTATAAATGACAAATGGTTAATATTTAAATAATATTTTAATATATTATTTTAATATTAATATTTTACACTATTAGTATATATTTTAATTATAAGAGGATGACAAGAATGAGTTAAAATGACCATAACAAAATCTAATTGTTTATGATCCCATCATATTATAGATAGAGAGACTTTGTCTGTATTTTTAGTGCCAAAAATATTATTAAATTATCAAACTTACAAAAAACAAAGTAAAAAATACATGTTAAAACTAATTTTTTTAAAAAAACTAAGGTTGAAAAATATTAATTTATTAAAAATATTACTCTAAATTTGTTATTTAAATGAACAAAATTTTAATTTTTTTTTAAAAAGTCATAAATAACTTATATAATTGGATATACAGCAAAGTTCAAAAGCTACATATTCTCCTCCTTTTGAGAAGCAAAAGCATCTGCCTTTCTCTAATTCATAGATTCCTTCATCAAAATTTTCTTACATCTGGATTTTCTATCAACATCTACTTTGACAAATTTGCCCCTAATTAAAAAAATAGTTATTTTATGAAGGATTTAATAATTCCCAAAACATGATCATCTTGCATCCATTGATTTCGAAATATAATAATTTAATTAATTTTTTTAAATTAAAAAATTTAAATATAAAAGGCAAAATCACCTAAGTTTCAAAGCAAAAGACAAGCACAAGGAGACCACCATACCCCTTGATGACAACAATCTGCTTTTCCTCAAATCCTTCTATTCATCAAATTTCTATGGCCTGTAAAACATTTTCTTTCTCATCTACATAAATCATCGAGTATTATTTATTTCATACAAAATTGCTTTTTTTTAAAAAAATAAAAAGAATTACCATAAATAATATTAATTAAGTTTTGTATTAAAGATTAATTTCTGCCAATAAAAGCTATAATATATTACTTTAAAAAGAGAGAAAATATAATAATATTTTTAAATTTATTTTTCTAAAAAAAAGGTTAGATTTAGGAGTACTACGTATTACTTTTAAAGCCTAATTTTTTCACTTATTTTACGATCGTTAGATTAAATAATAGTAGATTTAAACAAATTAGTTAAAATTATATTTTAATATTATGTTTAATCCGTTATATATATTTAATAATTTGTATTAATATAAAAAAAAATTATTATATTTTTATTAGTGAGGTGAAACTCTGTACGTCGTGAGATTTCGAGAGGAATCTGAAATCTGTGGAGGGCTGAGAGCGCGTCGATTGAGGAGAGAATATTCCGGGGGCGCAACAGTTCAACAGCTAAACTCCAAAGATTGATTAATTAATTAATTAATTAATTAGGATTAGAAAGCAAAAGCATGATTAGATTATGATTATTATTACTACCATGAAAAGTCAGCTCACAAGCAAGATGACTGACTGACTGACTGCGCACTTCTCCAAAAATTCACTGCCCTTGTCAGCTTGCTGTCTTCTTAAGTATAGTTTTAGAAATTCAATGTTCAAAAATACTATTTTTATATTTTATAAATATTACTTTAAATTTATTAAATTTTATAAATATAACTCTGATTTTAAAAATAAAATAAAATTAGATTATCACACATAAAATTATCTTAAATAAAGTAATCACATGATATGTTTTAAATATTATATTATATATATTATTAATTAATTCTATGAAATATAGCAAATAACACTTTTATATATAACAAAATATTTTTTTCTAAAAATATTTATACTGAATTATCTTTGTAAAATATCTGCATTACACTAACTATATTATTATTTAAAATTTTGATAGTTTATATAATATATCAGATTATCTATATTAATTATTTATACCAATTAAATAAAATTTTTAAAATATTATAAAAATAGTTAAATATATTTTTTAATCTACCCTTCAACAATCAAATTCAATTTGACATATTATCTAATAATATTATTTTTAAAAGTATTTTTAAGATTGAAAATGGAGAGAATTAATCTCTATCAAAGATAGAGCTCTTTCAACCCTCAAAGTCCCATGCCAAGACCTAATAAACCATAAATAAAGTGGTACAATCGATAAAACATATATCAATCACTTACTACATAGATAATTATCAACTGATCTAACTTTAAATGTGTGTGTGAATTGAGGGCATATTGACCAGCATATATATATATATTATTTGTCAAAATGTTTGTCTTCCTCGAGTACAAAATTAAAAAAAAAGTACAAAAATAGATAAATTAAGTAATTTTTTAATTTAATTTTTTTCATTCTATTTTTGAATTTTATTTGCTACTCACCAATTCTATACTAGGTTAATTTTTTATATAAATTAACCATATAATAATATATTTTACTACATTTATGTTGTCAAAAATCTGAATTAAAAAAAACTAAATTAAAAAATTATTTTGAATTTTTACATAACCTTGAGTGACAAGACGTTTTATATAGTAACGATCTAATATTAAATAATTTAAAAAGAGAATAAAAAAATAAAATTTAAGAAAACAAAAACATGTGGGAATGATTTTTATATTTGTTCCTTTTATTGATATAATTATAAAAAACACGAATATATAGGGAGGAAAATGAAAAAGCTCAGAAAAAAAAAAAAAAAAATACTGAGCCGCATCACACGGTGTATGACTCTCTTATCTCTATTAGATCTTAATCTAATGAATAAAATTTAATATTAAAAAATATTATTAAAATATAAAAATAAAAATTATTTTTATATTATTTTTTATCATATTAATATTTAAATATTTTAAACATTTTTAAGAAAATTTTTTTAAAAAATATTTAAATATTATATTATTTTAATATATTAAATACCAGTTGGATCGTAAATAATCAAATAGTTTGAGGGCTGCGTTATAGGTACTACACATTGCAGCCTCCTGCGAGCTATTTGTATTGCACTTATGTAGAATGAGAAATTGACTATATATTAATTTCCCATGCAATATTATTATATGTTCAATGAATATATTTTTGAAAAATTTTTATAAATAATTTTTTAAAAATATCAATTGTCATATAAATATCAATCTAAATAAACATATAATGTATGCATGTTTATTTTTATAAAATAAATAAATTATTATATTGTTTAAATTTATGTACTCGGATCTTAATTAATAGAATCTCTTTTGTATTAATCACACTGTATTTTTATATAAGACAATTTCAAAATAAATATTTTATTTCAAAAAAATAATTTAAAATATCAATCTAAACTAATGCACAACATTTAAACCAGAATTAAATTTGGGTATCATACAATAGTGATTAATCTCCAATTAGCAAGTTAGGGAAACTAAGATTAGAAGGAAAAAGGTTGCCAAATTATAGGGTAATCATTAAAATTGGAAAAAGGATGAATGCTAGCTTTCTTCAAGACTTCATCATATGAGTCATCATGCACCTTTGTGCCCTCATCTCTCTTTCTCTCTCACTATCTTTCTCTCTCTTCTTCCTTCACTCCAACTTCAACTTTTTCACTGCCTCCAACACAGAAATATACGATTCGATACCGACTAAGTGCCACTTAAAAGATAAAATCATTGCAGTATATGCGTGTTGTTGAGTTTTGTAAACTTATATATGTGTGTATATTTTTATATATTTTTTAATTATTTTTAAAATATTATTGGATAGTGTAACATGATATATTTTTTTATTTATTAATTGTTATTTTAACTTGTTACTATTAATAAATGGATGAGACAATATGTGATGGGTGGTGTTCTAACGACAGCTTCTCCCTATATAATAACTTAACCCACCCTGTTCGGTTCCCTCCTATTCTCGTGTGCAATACTCCGTTTGATACAAGCTGAGTGACTCAATTTTCAATCTCTAGCAGCTAAGGTTTGAATCCAGAAAGGTACTGCTAACGATACTCTCTTAAATTCTTCTCCTAATCACACCTGTGCTAGCTGATTAACTAGCCTTGTTCATCTGTTTCTGCAACTAGATCAAATAGCAAGCTAACAGAAAGGGGAGAAGGGAAGACAACTGAAGTTTGACGGTATAAATGGGTGAAAAGATGGGTGATGAAGCAAATTCAAATAATTTCGTCCAAGCCCAAGTTGTTGGATCCAATAATCCTCAAGCTCAGAAGAAGAAGAGAAACCTCCCCGGAAACCCAGGCAAGTCCTCTCTTCATACCATCTCTGATCTCTGCGTTTTCTATCTTTGTTTTTTTTTTTTTTTTGGCCATTAGCAGTTATCAATGGTGTGTATTCATGAATATGCACATAGTTACTTTATGCAGATCCTGAAGCAGAAGTGATTGCTTTATCCCCGAAAACTTTGTTGGCGACGAACAGATTCTTGTGCGAGATATGTGGTAAAGGCTTTCAGAGGGATCAGAATCTACAGCTTCATCGCCGTGGCCATAACCTTCCGTGGAAGCTCAAGCAGAGAAGCAACAAGGAGACGAAGAAGCGCGTGTATGTCTGCCCGGAAAGGACCTGTGTCCACCATCATCCGTCTAGGGCTCTGGGCGACCTTACCGGGATAAAGAAGCACTTTTGCCGGAAGCACGGCGAGAAGAACTGGAAGTGTGAGAAATGCAACAAGCGTTATGCCGTGCAGTCCGATTGGAAGGCTCACTCAAAGACTTGTGGCACTAGGGAATACAAGTGTGATTGTGGGACTATTTTCTCAAGGTAAATCTATCATTATACATATATGTTTAAATAGTCTACTAACGTCTGCGTAGGGCAAGTCGTAAAGAATTAATAAGATTATTTCACTATGATCTAGATGCCATGGATTTAAATTAGAGAGTCAATCTTCCTATAGTATTAGTGTAAATCTTACACAAATGATTCTTTGCATATTACACAATATATGAGCATTGTGCACTGTGAAACCATTTATTACTTGCTAACATTTATTGATGGTAAATATTGGTATAATAATGAGATTATTATATTATCATCTCGAGATTACGAGTTTAAATCATAAAAATAACCTATATGCAATATCATAGGTACATTTATATACATATTTAATTTTACTTAAATCAATAATAAAATTTTATATATCAAAATATATATTTTTTTACTTTATTGAGGCGTAGCTATTGGATGGTTGAAAAGCCCGCTTCCATTGATCTCTACTTAGAAAGGGAGCGAGCCAGAAGATGACAGATCAGATTTGTAGATAAGCTGGTTAGCTAACTGGCCAATGCTAGTGCTTTTGGATCTCTTTGAGATAAAGGCTTCATTCAAACGCAGCTTCTTGTCTTTACCATGCTGTCTGGCAATACATTCTTCAAAAAGGACAAATTTGTTTCCTTCTTTGATCTTCAGTTTATCGTATAAGTCAAATTGCACATTATAATTCATGATTATCACTTGAAATTAATTTGTTAATTAATACTATGTATTAGGACAAGAGAGTTGCGGATTTCAGATGTTGAAGATAGATCTCTATTGCATCAGATCGGAGATAAAAATCTTCATTATCCTGTTACTCAATGTTAATTTCTGGCATTCATCTTCTTGAAAAGAAGCTTAAATTACTTAGATGATATACATATATATATAATATAAAAGTATTCTTAACTTAAAATTCTTCAGAAAGCTTCTGTAAATAGTGGATTCAGTAAGCTGCAAATTAAAATTGATGACAATATCAATGTAAAAAAGAGCCCTATTTTAGTACTGATTCACCAGTTTTCCCAATTTCGCTTTGAACTTATCAATTTTATGCAAATTTTAATTAAATTCCTCTTTTTTTAAACAGGAGGGACAGCTTCATAACTCATAGGTCCTTCTGTGATGCTTTAGCAGAAGAAACTGCTAGGGTAAATGCAGTTTCCCGTTTCAACATCAACGCCATTGCCGCAGCCAACTGTATCAATTACCAAATCGTGGGGACTTCGCCTGTTCCCCAACCATTCTCTTCCAATTTCAATTTCAATCCTCTCTTAAGCAAAGACGACGAAGCAACAGTCAGTAACAGCCATAGAAATCAGCAGCTATCACTTCCGCCATGGTTAGGTCAAGTAGAATCCCGAACTCATCATCAAGAAACATTCGGCAGCCTCGACAACACCAAGAACATTCAAGGTATAAATAATCTGGAGTCTATCAACTGTTTATATTCAACTAACCCAATAGTTCAGTGCTCGAATTCTCAAGCATCAGATGACTGCCAGTCGAATTGGGGTTTTGGAAATAAAGTTTCTTCAAACAATGAAGAACTAGCAATCAATTTACTTCCATTAAGTGGAAGTGTTCCTTCTTTATTCGGCACCCAACATCGGCAAGCAGTATCATCCTCAGCACACATGTCCGCGACAGCTCTGCTGCAGAAGGCATCGCAGATTGGCGCCACATCTGCGGACACATTGTTATTTGGAAACTTGGGAATGAAAGGCAGCTGTAATGCCATTGGAGTGGAAGATGGGAGTAAATACAGAGCCATTTTTAGCTCGGGAAGCGATTTGGAGAGCTCAGTTAACGAGTTGCAGGTGTACTGCCCAGCTACAAAGTGGCAGAAGCTGAAGAGTGATCGAGATAGCAGAGGAGAGCATACTAGAGATTTCCTGGGTGTTGGGATTCAGTCTATATGCCAACCATCTTCAACCAATGGATGGCTTTAAATTTGATTCGTATATGATGTTGAAGAAGAAGAAAAAGGGATATTTGTGTCCAAATCCATTTTTTCCATGGGAGAGGAAGAAGAAGAATAATGTAAAAACTTTGAATGTAGGAAAAAGGTGGCTTTTTGAGTGCTTTTGGTGGGTGCTGAAAAGGGTTGAGAGAAAGAACACTGTTGAAGAGTTGAAAAGAAAGATCCATGCATATTCTCTTGTTGAATGACACCTCTCCAACATTAAAGCTGCAACCTTTAATAAAAATGGTGGCCGGCTTTGTATTTTGAATCGAGAAAAAGAGTTTGGGCAGTGGGGAGGAGTGGTGGGGATAAAGCAAAGCTTCCTTTTGAACCTCCACTACTACAAACAGCTTCATCTCTCACTATTGCCATTGTGCTTGCTGTCTTTTTAAACAAACATATAAAAAAGAAGTCATTTTGTTTAAATGGCAAAGGAAAAATACTGTTTTGTTAAGCCCGTGCTACCATGCCTAGTCTACCAATGACAACCAAATTACTCCTATTGCAGCCTTTTCTTCTCCCCATACATAGAAAACAAGCATGCATTGATATAATAATAAATATATAAGTTATAATGTTTAAATTAAGAAAATAATCTCTTTATTTTTAAGATAAAGTTGAAGACATTTCATCTTTTCTAGAGCCTATAATATGAGAAGTCTCATGCACCTAACTAAATTCTACACTTATGAATGATTATAATCTTATTCAAAATTTATGAGATTAATAATAAAAGTTATATAATAAAATAATATATTCACGTAAAACAATTACAAACAAAAACACATAAACAAATAAAAAATAATTTTACTATTTTCAACGAAAAAATTTGAAAGATCAAGAGTACTTATAAATTGTATTTCTAAAATTATAATCAAAATTATTGTACAAACATCATATATATAATATAACTAATGAGTAAAAAAATATAACAGATTTATGATAATTTGACGCAAATAAATCGAATATGATAATTTTTAATAAAAAATCAGACATATTTTGGTTATAGTTTCCTATAAAATTTTTGTACAGCTAAATGGAGCATAAATATGCAGAATTTCCCCCCTTTAATAGGCAAAAAATAGTTAACTCAATCAATTTTTCTCATTTTCTCAACTTTCATGTTATAGTGTCAAATATTGTAAATTTATATAAAATAAATATTATAATATTCTATAATATTATATTTTTAAATACATAATATTGCCGAATTATAATATTAAGTAAACATTTTTTATATCTTTAAAATTATTAGTTTTCATATAAAGTTTATGTTTGCTATTTTATATAATTAGCCTACCATTATAGAATGAACACAATATAAAACATATAATTTCTTTCATTCACACCATGTTTGTCATCTATATATTCATCAATTTTTATCATAAAATCCGAAAATAGTTAGCATTGTCAAATTGGCATTTCCTTCCGGCACCCCCTTTCACCTTTGTGGTGCTCTCCATTTTCTCCAACATCTCACTCCGGTGTCTCTTTCTATATATTCCAACAATGACGATCATTTAGATCCATGTTTATCAATGGATTGTTCAGATGAATTCGAATCACCTTCTTAGTAAGGCATCCACTTCTAAATTATCATTGATGACTGTCAATGTCAGATTAGTAATTGTGGGCTCTCATTTGTGTTCTTCTTTGACTACCAAATTTTAAAATTATATATCTTGTTCTCGTCAATCTTCAACGATCATTGACCTTGGCCATTACGATCATCCTTATTGGCTCCACCTCTTAACTTCACACCGGCCTTGTCAAGATCTTAGCACAAGCAATTAAATAATAATAATATGGATATTTAAATAATAATTATCCAAAATTCATTCAAACTCTAATAATCCAAGTCGAGTGTCAAGTTGGATGATGCAAACTTAACTACAATAACATGATAACTTATAAACTCAATAACTAATATGGGAACCTAGCCAAACTAAACCCATTCAGCCTCAAAAAATATTAGTACTTGTTCAATCTCAAAATATCGATAAGAAAAAGTATCAAATCAAATATCTAACATATTACAAAGTAAAACAATACAAAACATCTATCTGATATAATGTTTCAAAATAACAGCTACTAACATCTCAAAGTATAAGTAAATCAAATACAAAGAACCTCAAATGATTCTCAAAATACAAGTAAAATTAAATAAAAAGTATTCATTAGTCATTTATTATAATCCTACAAGTATCTATAATTTTTTAATTTAAAAGGATTAAAAAATATTATAAATCAATGAGCATAATATTCAACAGGTATATAAATATATAATAAATAATATCTATCCGTAAAATAGATAAAATAGCAAAAAACAATAAAAACAAATGCTAAACTTGATATTCAAAATCTTTCTTTAAATGCATTCTAAATTATGATTTCATACTAATAATTCGTAATATATACAAATATTCAAATGATGCACCCCAAATGAAAAAGTAAAAGTCTAATACTAAACTTGATATGAAAACAGATGAAAGAGCAAAAAACAATAAAAACAAATGCTAAACTTGATATTCAAATCATCCTTTAAATACATTCTAAATTATGATTTTATTCTTAATGGGTACACCGTAGTTGGGTTAGCTCAATGGTCAAAGAAGGCCCAAATAGCCTGTTAGACGGTCAACTCAAATGATGGCCCAACAGGAGGTAAATGCCCAAATCCTGAAAGGCCCAAAACAGTCAACACCAGCGTTGATCGTCGAGACGTAAGCAGGCGGCGAACTCGAACGGTCAACCCGAGCGTTGACCGAAAGTACTATAACAACAGACCCAAAAAGGCGGTAAACCTGTTACGGGCCAGGCCCAATTTGACAGGTGAATTCGTGCACGAAAAGCAATGATCCTTTCATAATTACACGCTTTCCTAAGAATTGATCTTCTCCAAAAAGGTAGTAATGAACTCAGCGCCAACGTTGTAGTCAAAACAGTCACAAGAGTATGAAAGATATCAGATGATTTGAATATCCGTTGTACTGTTTAGAAGGAAAATGATCCATCAGATCACGCCTGTCATGTCCACCAACTCAGAGAAGGCCGCCACTGCCAAACTAGAAGAACACGCCACCTTACCCAGAGAAGGTGGCTCTCCCACTATCCATGTAAACTTGGAGTCTTCATTCTGAAAAATAAGTTCTGAGACATGCTAAAACAAAAGCACTCAAATACGCTCTCTAACTCACATTCAAGAGAATAGACAGAATACGCTTTCTGAAACAACAAAGAGACTTTCCGAAACAGTCTAAGACACGAACGCTTACAAGTGCTTGAAAAAGACTCTCTTTCTTTCTCTCTGCATACAACGTTCACCTTCCATCCCACCAAAGGATTCCCGATTACAGGAGTCTCTTCCAGCTTTCTGGAGAATGTCACCCAAAGCTTCCACACTTTTGGGACGCAGCTTTCACTCACTCTCTGTGAGCAGTAAATTAGAACTCATATTTTTAACGAGCCAACACTCCCGACAAACTCATTCTCTCTCTCTCTTTTACTTATCAGTTTACCTTCCCCGATTAGAATTTTTTTTACTAACTTGAGTGTCGGAATATTTTCGGTGGGATAGCCTCTCGCTGACACACTGACCTCTTGTTAATCTTAGTGGTGTGCAGGATTCAGACTCAGTGAACGGAGCAGGGTCAAACCAATCAGATGAATCCGAATTTGTTCGAAATCGGATCCAGGTACGTATCAATACTAATAATTTGTTATATATACAAATATTCAAATGATGCACACCAAATGAAAATATCAAAAGTCTAATACGTATAATGCATCAATAAAAATATACAATCCGAAAATTATATCAAAACTTATTACATTTAAAAAGATAAAAATATTTCAAAATATAAAATATGATACAAGTTAAATCTTAAGACTCAATGATCAGTAACCCATACATCGACTAATCAAAAGGTCAAATTTAAGAAAATAAGTTACTCATCTTTTCGATAGTTTTAGGTCGATATTACTATTCAAGACTTATAGGTAGATCGAATATATAATCCTCAATACAAATGCAGTCAAATAAACTTTTTTTTCATATATGAATGATAGGTATGTTTTTAAGTGTGTCTAATATATTAGGACATGTTTGAATACATTTTATTGATTTCTTATAATAGTTTTCAATAAAAATAAACGGAGGACTCTTTAATGTATATATAAAATATTTTTACTTTATAAAAAAAGTGTGAACTCAAATTAGATAATAAAATAGAGTTCTCACCAAATAATTTTATAAAGAGTCATATACAAGATAAAATGCACAATATTTCATGATTTTTCAACAATATTTTTCTTGTAAAATACAATTCTTCAAATATTCATTTGTTTTGTGAAAACAAATGAGATCTTCAAATATTCGATAAAATTTAATAAAATTTTAAATATTTAATAAAATAGACTTGTGTGGACAATATTCAAAAAAATAAGTGTAAAGAGTGATATGCATGTATAATAAAATAAGAATTATAAATAAAATCAAAGAATTCAAAAAATAAATTTAAATAAATTTAAATATACTTATTTTTAATTTTAAATTTATCAAATCTGACAAAAATGGCACCCAAAACTCTTTTATCCTCCTCCTCTCTCTTATTAATCTTCTTTTACCCTTTTATTTCTCTCTTTTTCCTCTCTTTTTTAGCATAAAACGATCCACTTGGCATGAAAATATATTTAAATACATAATTAATACACGGGTATTAAATAGATGCACATCAGACATTACCCATATGCATAAGCATGCCCATAAACGCTACCAAACGTCAACATTCTATCTCAACCGTATATGAACGCCCCATAAGCACACAAATCAAATGCTATAAATTATATTTGAATCGTACATGAGTGCGTAGTGTACCCCTTAGGTAAGACACTTTTGCTAAAAACATACACAAGCATGAGTATAAGTGACTATTGGGCACTGCACTTAATTTTTCTTAATTTTAATTTTTTTAAGTTTTTATTATACAATTATTTACCACATTACTCTAATATAAATTAATTATAACATCATCAATTAAGTATAAAAAATTGAGTATTACAAGTCTTCAAAAATTATAGTATGATTAATCATCGTTGTTACCACAATACCATCACCATTATAATACACATTGTTGTACAAAATCCTTAATAAAGACGACAACTTTAAAATGTTGTATTTGAGGTCTCTTGAAATCAATACGCATCATTTGACTAAGTGATAGCCACGCCTCTTGCCGCAATTCAAGACACTACATTTTGATTAAATAATCCTCAAAATACTATGTTTTATATGCAAATTTGCACCTAGCTGAGGTCCAAATATCACAGATATCAACGGAGGCCCAACTACCCGGTACTCACAATTTATGTAATACTATTCACAATCCACACGACTCATTTATTGCCAACCCATTTGATATCACTTCTCAAATGGCCCTATTATAAAATGATGTATCTTAACATATATAAATTATTCTCAATGACCCAAATTATAATCATTATGCCTATTCAACATGCACCTTTCTTACAGGTCAAAAATTATGAAGCTTTGTCAAAGGAGAATACAAACCATCATGATTGGAGGCTTTGGAAATGAACTTGACTTCTACTAGCCATATTAAAAATTAAAATAGTATTAATCATAAAATTATTACATGTTTCAATAACACATCTATTCTATCTATTAACATGATATTTAGTTAATTTAAAGTTGTCAAAAATATATGAGGGTTATACAATAATACTATTTATCTACCGGTTTTACCCATGAATATTAGATCATATATGAACAATATAATAAAATTCTAGACTCTAGCAAATTAATAGGTATTTTTGACCCCCAAATGTACTATTTATAGATCGGTTAGTATCAATTGAACCATAGTAAGAATCTCAATAGAATTGAAGAAATTTATAGATTGTAAGGATAGACATTACCTTCCTCAATTTCTTATGGCTCTTTATGGCTAATTTGAATCTATCGGTACCTCGCTACTTTATCGACATCCTCGCTCTTCATTCGACAGTGCTATTGTTGAACTTATTTTTTTAAGAAATATGATTTTAAACTAAGAAATCTCAACATATGGTGATACTTTATACAGTCTCCTCACAAATTTCAAGTTCTAAATTTTTTTTGCATTAAAACTCCAAATCAGATCATTGATGAGCATATAATACAAATATATATCGATATTGTCATACAAAAAGACATTCAAAATTTCAAGAAAAAGTAATCCTATTAGAAAAGAAGTCCATTTCATTTCAAACAAAGGCTATCTTCAAAATTGATTGATCAAATCTAACTCTGCTACTTCGTCCTCTGTTTTATCGATTGAGAATATTGTGGTAATTATTAACTAAATTCTATCACATTTATGTTCTATCTTTACATCTATCTTAAATACACTTCAAGTAACCTCTTTTAGATTATTGATTTCGTATATTATAATCACATGATTTTTGACCAAAACTAGTCTACTAACAAAGATGAAACCTTTGATATACCAAAAAGTCATACAACCAATGAATATCATATACATGTTAGTTATATTAGCTTTATTTCTACCTGTTTATTCTTCATTATAAATACTTATAGTACGTTTAATTGTTAGAATAGAATAATATGGGAATAGAATAATTATTTTCAGGGAATAAAATATGATGGGAATAAAGTTAAAAATTATTATTCTCATATTTGGTTATTAAAATAGAATAAGTTAAAAATTTATATTCTAATATTTGGTTTGTAAAATTGTATGAGAAATTAGATAAGAATTTATTGGAATAATACTTTTACCCTTATTAAATGTGAAAATATATTATATAAAATAACACACACGTATATATATACATATTTTTATATATATTATGCAACATACATATACATAATATATATTTATATTATATATATATTATTTTGAATTATTATTTAATATAATATATTATTTTATCATGTAAAATACATATTTAATAAATATATAATGTAATACATATATATATATATATATATATATAATAACTTGTGTATACATAATTTGATATAATTATATATTTTATTATAAATATAATTACATATTTTTTATTTATAACAAAAAAATAAAATATTGGCAAGACATGACTTGCAAAATAAAAATAATCATCATGCAAAAATTAGGTATTACATATTCTTTATTTTATTATAAAAATAAAATTTTTGTACAATATAAAAATTTAAAAAGCTACCATCATACTCCAATTAAAATACATACAATAAAAATTTAACAAAACTATATTACTGTACAATTAAAATTTTTGTACAATTGAAAATATCATCATACAAAAACAATATACAATTATCAGCTACATTATCACGATATATAAATAATTTAAATTTTAAAATTATCATGAACTCGAAATCTGCATGGCTTTGTATCGCATGCAGCATATTAAACAAAATCTAATCTTTAAAACATTCCAACCATTCATTACAACCAAGGAGTTGCTAAAAAAGAAAATGTATAAATTATTTAACAACCACATGTTTTACAGTATAAATTACTTAATAAATTCTAATATTGTTCCGATGGAATACTAAACAGGCCCACCATAAGTGTCAAATCACATCTACATTTCATATACGCTGCATTCCTTTTACTCATCGATAATGAATGAATTTCAGCCAACATTGTATATAATTGAACCATCTTTTGTTCCTACGTGTGGGCTTCTAAGCTTTTGCTCAACATTTCACCGAGCTTGTTAATATTTGTGCTCAATGTATCAGCTGCGTGGATAATATAATCAGCTAGTTTTGTCACTTCTATAGTAACCTTCCGTTTCCTTCCCTTGTTAATATTAGTAAAGGATGATTTCTGAAATCTTCATCCATTGCGGCATCATTCCTCCAGCACCAGATCAACCAGAGTGCAGCTAAAAACAAATGAGAGGTCGTGATTTTTCCCTTGCTGAGAATGTTGTTCTTGGTCTAGAAATTTAGACAAGTTGAGTGCAGAATGTTGTCACTTGGACTATCAACTTCATCTAGAGAATTGGCAAGGGTGTTGAATCTCAATCCGCCTCCTTCGTGCCTAGATATGTTTATCCTCTTCCCCTGTCCACTTGTTTCCATTCTTCTGCTTCGGCGCCTTGGCCTACTTCAGCCATAGATCAAAGATAGATTTTCCATTAGAGTCGTTCCTCCTCCTCTAATGACACGCTTTTGTTAGAAAAATCACATTTCCAAAGAGACATGGCCAACGCACCCACAAACAAAGCAAATTTCACGTAGGCTACAAACTCAACCCTAGAGAGATACACCATTCACCATATATTTTGTGAGTAAAGCCTTGCTTAAATCAATTATGACTGCAATCTTGACAAATCTCTCAAGTTCGCCATTAAAGTGTTGGTCTATTTTTTAGTCTACTTAGGCAATGTCTCTCTACAGAGTTTCCACACCTATTGTGGTGGAACGGATCCTAATTCTCATAGGACTTTCCGTCAGATAGATACAGAACAGAATCCATATATTTTCATCAGTAATTTCTGCTGAAATTTTTGTAAAATTCTATCTAAAATTGGATGAAAACTCAAATATACATCCTATGTATTATAACCTATACAAGCACACAACTATTCGAATAATATATTTTAACCAACAACACACATACACAGGACAATCAATTTGCCATTTTCATCCATGGCTCAAATATAATTCTATCCATTAAATCAGAAACATATAGAAAATGCTATTTAGGATCTGTATAGAATCTAGAAAAACATATAGCGGAAGTAGAGCGATAAACTTGCAGAAGCATAATTTCCTGTTTTATCATATGCATCATATACATTTTGTGTAGAAGAATCCATATGCATAAGATCCATATACAAAACTATATATCAAATATCAGGTCTTAACAACTCAACTATTTCTTTTCAAAATCTCCAAACACTTCAAATCTCCCAAGATCTTCAGACTAAACTTTAGCTACTCCTTCTCGTCTGCTACTAGTTCTACCGTCTCATTTGAGAAAAACAAAATAGTAAAACAGTGAGTCAAAATCTAACAAGATACCAAAACATACAAAATATAATTTTTAAATGCAGAATATAAATATAGAAGGTCATAAGAATTATCAAAGAATAGGAACATATACCAAAATTATAAGAAAGCCTAGTTCGATATAAACAGGTATTGATAATTATAGTTCATGCTTTCATGCCAAACATAATTACATTAAAATAGAAAAAATCGCGATATTATCAAAAGAATAAAAGTGTTCACGCAAAACAAGAAGAAATCATAATTCTATTTAAACACTTATCGAAATCCATAAAACAATTCCAAATTTTATTTGTTCTTCAGAAATTCTAGTTCGATATTTTAGGGACCCATCTAATATACTTTACTAACCGAAGGGCGAATAATTAAGAACAGATTGTGTTCAATCCATATAATCAAATGCCGATAGTTTGATAGCATACATTTCAATTCGATAGTTCAATGGTTCGATAGTATTCTCGATTACCGTAACCGTAACGTTCTAAGGCATGTTGGAGAACCTTATATACCCGTACGACAATTCTAGGTTTTATTTTCTCACTAATTAATTCAGTTAAATGCATTAACTCTGAATTTCATAACCAAAATTTCATCATATTTCATGGTCGAATCCAAGTTTAATTCAATTACTCTTTTAGATAATTTCAGAGATTTCCATAGTTCGATATTACAGTTCTATGCAGAGTTTTCAGATACAAATCATTCGATAAACGTTATACGGTAACAATTAATATTTAAATCATCAAAATTTCAAGTTTCCAAATTTTCGTTCTAGGGTTCCATAGAAAACTTTCGGGCTTAAATCGAACACCAAACACATGTTTATTCATGAAATTGATACCACAATTCCAAATACATATACAAATTCATGCATTTAAACCAAAAATTCCTAATTTTTCAAGCTAGGGTTTGCACTATACTGTCTGGACACGAAACGGAGGCAAAATGTGAACCAAATCATAAAATCGGAGTTATCAATTACAATATACATACATAAACAGGAATTCTTGTCCAAGAGTCATGAGAATCATGCATTATTCATGTCAAATCTAACAGAACAAAGTTTTTAGAGTATAAATGATAACATGTAGATATTAAAACACTGTAAAAACGATATATAACGTTCGAAGTACACTTGCCTGAACCCGATTTACAGTTACCGTGATTCTAATCGGATCAGGACGGATGGTTTTTCCCTTTCCTTTCTCTTCTCTCTTCTTCCTCTCTTCTTTCCTTCGTTCACTGTTGGGCTACTGCTGTAAATGAACCCCCAAAACCCCAAAATCCCATTTAAAACATGGAGAGAAAAACCACGTGACTAGGCCCGTGACTGACACTAGAGCGCCAACCGGGTAAGCTTCGAGCGCTCACTTCTGCTAAACCCGCTCGGTGGTGCCTCGAGCGCCATTTGGAGCGGTGAATTCTATTTTTCACTCCCCGTTTGCGCTCAAGCACTACTCGGGCAGGAGTCAGGCCCGCATCGAGCCTATAGCAAGTCTACTTTGCGTTTTTGCCTTTTGGTACCCGTTTTGACCCTTTCAACCCAATTCTTTGTATCCTTGGACCCTAATTTTAATTATATAACATTAATAGACCATGATTATCATACTTTAAAGTCCGAAATCTTATTCAAAAATTAACATTTCTCGGTTTACAACTTCAGTTCCCGAATTACCAACTTTAGATCTCCAGACTTTTCGATCTAATTCCTCCCATACCCATTGGCCTTAATTTACTTATTTTAAGTTAATTACTCATCTTTTGCATATTTTAGAAACTGCTACCCCTACAGAGCCCATCTTTCTCCTAATTATCATGTTTTGGAAGCTCGGGTCATTATACTCACCCCATTTATAGGAATTTCGTCCTTAAAATTTGACGATCCTTGAATTTCTAGAATCAAGGAACTTTCTTACTATCTCCAATTCATTTCTAAATCAGGCTGGTTATCTTAGAAAATCATAAATATCAGAATTGCCTTGATCCTTCCTGTTTGACATATCCTTTCCAGATCCAAATTCATTAAGTACGAAGGTAAATCTATTTCATTAACCATTTTTCTAACCTTAATTCTGAACATTAAACAAGTAAAATGCCTTATTTTGTTTCATATTAGTCCTCGGAATCGAATATCTTCTCTGAATATTAGTTTAAACCTTATTACATACACAAATCCATCACTTTTTCACTGCGCATTCTGATGATCCTTTAGTTTCAAATGATTCGATTACAACTTACCATTGCTATCACAACCTAGCATCACAATTCCTTTATCGAGCTCACTCAAAATCTCAACATAAATTTTAAATTACAATTAATCTTCAAGAGCAGGATACTTTACATTTTCTTCATTTCATTGGTAAATCCTCAATTCGACATTTCCATAAGATACATATTCCATTCTAAACACCAAACTTATATGGTAGCCTTGATTAAAACTAATTCTAAAATACCCATACCATAGAAATAATCCTCATTTCACCACAAAATAGTTACCATAGGTTCGATACAATTTCAGATCATTACCTAAAATTCCAAGTCTTTAATAATTAACAGCCTAAAAATCTTAAAGCCCTAACGCTAAGGAGCCTCAGATCTCGTTAGCACACCGATGAGCCAACTAGTTCAACCCGAATACATCACCTGTAATCTCCAAACCAATTCCACAATTTTCAAGTGGGGACTTTCGATATCAACCATCGATATTGACATCTACCATCCTCAAAAAGATGCCGAAATTCACCATTTTACAGTTCCTAAACTTTTAGATTTGCAGAGCATTAATCACCTCCAAAGCAATATTCGTAATTCCTCCAAGTGAGGCCCCATCACAAAACTCCGCTTACGCCAAAACAATTTCAATTTATATGCTCCTCCCCCACTTGACTTAAGGATAATTATCGAGTGATGCAGAAATAACAAAGTTTCAAACTCTCTCAAGAGTATTATCTATAAATCTTGAAGGTAAAAAAAACCTTATCACAAAATTTCAATTACGGATAAAACAATTTTAAACTGCGGACTCCTTCCCCACTTTGCTTGTGGGTGATTGCCTACTAATGCAGAATAATAAAATTTTAATCATTCTTAAGGGCATTACTGCCTTCATTAATTTCTCAACTCATTAATCCATCCTACTTTTCGGAGGATTTAGAGCATTCTGAACTGCGCTTAACTGATACCCTTCCAATTTCTTACAATTCCTTAAGGGTTAGTTCAAATTTTAGTTTCCTCTAAGCCACTCATTAGAACAGATTGGCTTGGTCTTCTCTCCAGATACATATGTTCCTCAAAACTTTCATAACTAGATTTTCAAATGGTCATTTACTGACTTCAAAAAGGGCGGTCCATTTTCTAATTAGACTCAACGTCTATTTTCCTAATTCGATTAACCTTGCCTCTCATTCAAAATGCATAACCTAATTGTAGAGCATTATATCCTCTCGATATAAATTACACAAACATTTACGAGTATTTTTTCAACACTAAAACGATTCCAACCTCTGAAAGATCAATTCCAGATCATCAGCTCCACTTATTCGCCATATCAATCAAATGAAACAAATATTCCTTCTTCCAATCAAATACTCATCTGACTACTTGTTACAATTCCCAGTTACTGATGAAATTTCAACATTTAGCAACTTAGTATTTCATTGTCAAGCCAATTTATTCATTCTAGTCAAACCACTCAACTTTTCACAAGAATCTAACCAAAATTCATGGGCCTCACCGTTTGATCAACCTCAAACAAATTCACAGGAGTCTCCTTTCAGGCTTTCATAACCATACTTGTCCTGATAATGGGACCAATTCATAGTAATCCTTCACTTATCTTACGGATACCTCAATCTAGAGACTCCGAATTATCAAATCAATAACTTCAAATTATTTCAAAGTTCACGAAATATCTTCATCGATACTATTCGAATCCTCAAGATCATTGCCGGTCTTGGCACAACCTCAACAGCAATTTCATTTGGTGGTTGAAAAATAAGATAGGCAAATCTTCTCTTTAACAGTTTCCTCTAATTTACATATCCACCTAATGACTTTTCAGATATGGCCTAATATGCCATCTACGCTTAGCACAAACCTCATTACATAACTCGCAAGCATCACCATATTAGTTCTATTACTTCTTGATACGTGAGCCTAACTACATTTTAGATTATTCCGCTTAAAATTATCAGTTCTAATATGGCAATTTGCCATCCAAATCATCTTAATACTCCATCAAGATTAATCATTCACGAACCTAATTCAGACATTGAAATTCATAATTCTTTCAGACAGTGGTTGCTCCCCAGGGATTGACAATATCAAGTTTTATTCTAAAATTCATAACACAAATAAATTTATTTCATAGTTATCATTAACTGACCTCACTTTTTAGCCATCCAAAACACTACATAAAGAATTGGACTCTTTTAAAATAAATTGCTCCCTGAGATACCCGAAAAGATGAGGTGTGACACCAAATAACCCATCATCAGCCCTGCCTTTCCTTAATTAGTTGAGCTTTGTTTAGACAAGTAAAAACCTTAATTACTTTCTTTAATATCCCAAACTCAATTCATTGACTGTTTTTCTAACTTAATTCTAGACCAGGATGAGCCAAAATATCTCATCTTATCTCAAAACAACTCCACCTAAACCTTCAACCTACTTTAATTCCGTTTAATCACTAAACCTTGATCCATTTCTATCCTAAATTATCTTTGCCATAGATTAGATTACCTTAAACTTAAGCCTAATATCCAAACTAATCAACCCAAATCTGATGTCACTGCAAATTAATTTAATCATTCAGCTCGAGCAATAAGTCCTAGCTCAAGTCGATCATAACTTATACAAGCTAGAACACATAGAATTTTCTAGCCTAACTTAATCAGTCTATATTTATCCCTGCCTGTTCAGTCAGTAAGGATCATTTTCTAAACGTTCGCATACCATTCAGATCATTCTTAAGGCATCTCATTTTCTCTGATACCAGTTGTGATGGAACGAATCCTGATTCTCATAGGACTCTCCATTAGACAGATACAAAATAAAATCCATATATTTTTATCAGTAATTTATATAAAAAATTTTGGAAGAATTCTATCTAAAATTAAACGAAAACCCAAATATACAATATGTATATTATAACCTGTACAAACACACAACTATTCCAATACCACATTTTAACCTACAATACACATACATAGGATGACCGATTTGCCATTTCCATCCATTTCTCAAATATAATCCTATCCACTAAATCAGAAACATATAGGAGATGCCATCTAGGATCTGTATAAAATCCAGAAAAGCATATAGCGGAAGTAGAATTATAAACCTACGGAAGTATAATTTCCTATTTCATCACATGTATCACATACATTTTGTGTACAAGAATCTATATGCATAAGATCTATATACAAAACTATATATTAAATACCAGGTCTTTACAATTTAACTGTCTATTTTTAAGATCTCCAAACTTTTCAAATCTCCCAAAATATTTAGATTAAATTTTAACTATTCATTCTCGTCTGGAACTAGATCTACCATCTCATCTAGAGGAAAAAATAATAAAACAGTGAGTCAAAACCTATCAAGGTACCAAAATATGTAGAATTTAATATTCAGATACAGAACAAAAATACATAAGGTTATAAGAACTGTCAATAAATAGGAACATATACAAAAATTATAAGAAAGCCTGATTCAATATAAACAGATTTCGATAATTACAGTTCATGCTTTCATGCCAAATATAATTACTTTAAAACATAAAGAGCCGTGATATTATTAGAAGAATAGAAGTGTTCACGGAAAACAAGAAGAAAGCATAATTCTATTTAAACACTTATTGAAATCCATAAAACAGTTTCAAATCTCATTTATTCTTCAAAAATTCTAGTTCGATATTCTAGGGATCCATCTAGTATACTCTACTAGCCGAGGGATGAATAATCGAGGACGGATTGTATTCAATCCATACAATCAAAGGCCTATAGTTCGATAGTTCGATGGTATACATTTCAATTCAATAGTTCGACGATTCGATAGTATTCTCGATTACCGTAATCGTAACGTTCTAAGGTATGCCGGAGAATCTTATCTAACTGTACGACTGTTCTAAGTCCGATTTTCTTACTGATTAATTAAGTTAAATGCATTTGCTCAGAATTCCATAACCAAAATTTTATCATATTTCATGGCCAAGTCCAAATTTCATTCAATTACTCTTTTAGACGATTTCAGAGGTTTTCATAGTTCAATAATACAATTCCATGTAAAGTTTTTAGATACAAATCATTCGATAAACGTTACAAGGCAATAATTAACATTTAAATCATCAAATTTTCAATTTTCCAACACGATTTTTCAAATTTTCGTTCTAGAGTTATTTAGAAAACTTTCAAGCTTAAATCAAACACCAAACACATGTTTATTCATGAAATCAAAGCTATAATTCCAAATACACAAATAAAATCTTGTATTTAAATCAAAAACCCTCAATTTTTCGAGTTAGGATTTGCATTACGCTGTCCGGACATGAAATGTAGGCAAAACGTAAGCGAAATCATAAAATCGGAGTTATCAGTTACAATATACATACATAAACAAGAATTCCAGTCTAAGAGTCATGAGAATCATGCATTATTCATGTCAAATCTAACAGAATAAGATTTTCGGAGTATAAACGATAACATTGAGATATTAAAACACTGTAACAACGGTATATAATGTCTGAAATATACTTGCCTGAGCCTGATTTACAGTTACCGTGACTATGGTCAGATCAGGACGAGTGATTTTTCCCTTTCCTTTCTCTTCCATCTCCTTCCTCTCTTCTCTCCTTTGTTCACTGTCGGGTTGCTGCTGTAAATGAACCCCAGAAACTCCAAAATTCCATTTAAAATACGGAGAGAAAAGAATCACGTGACTAGGCCTGTGACCGGCACTTGAGTGCCAATTGGGCGTGCTTCGAGTGCCCGATTACGCTAAATCCGCTCGGGTGGCACCTTGAACGCCACTTCGAGCGGTGCATTCTATTTTTCACAACCCGTTTGCACTCGAGTGCTACTTGGGCGTGGGTCATGCCCGCATCGAGCCTGCTGTAAGCCTACTTCGCGTTTTCGCCATCCGAAACCCGTTTTGACCCTTTCAACCACATCTTCGCATCTTTGGACTTTAAATTTGATTATATAACTTTAATAGGCCATGATTATCATAAATTAAAACCCATAATCTTATTTATTAATTAACGTTTCTCGGTTTACAACTTCAGTTTTCGATTTACCAATTTCGGATCTTTGGACTTTTTGATCCAATTCCTCTTATACCCATTGACATTAATTTACCTATTTTAAATTAATTACTCATCTTTTGTCATATTTTGAAAACTAGGACCCCTACAGAGCCCATCTTTCTCCTAATTATCATGTTTTGAAAGTTCGGATTATTACGCCTACCCTCAATTTTATCTAAATTGCATTATGCCCTGAAGTCGACTTATAATGAAGGAGCAAAATTATTTTTTTAAAAAAAAAGCCACGTAGAATCAGCACCTTCACCGTAGTACAACAACTTCAACAAACAAAAGATAGAGAAACACTACAATTTACCCGTCAGTCCCACCTTCACCGCATTAATCAGCATTTTACATGTTGATTCTATTGCCATATTATAGTCAAGAATAGTGAGGATTCCCTTCTAACAAAGACCACCGAGATAAATGAAGAATCTAATTTCCATCACCAAGAATAGAATTCATTGATTGGATCACACTTCATTTAACAAAAGATAAATAATTGTTGGGGGAAGAAAAAGAACATAAGTGTAATAGAAAGGAAAAATAGCGGGGAGTAGGGATGGGCATTTTGTTACCACCGTAGGTTTCCATTTTTCCTCTGTTTACACTTCATTGAATCGATCAAACACGTCAATAGCCATAGCCGATTTAATCAAACACGTCAGAATAACAAACGATTCAATCGAACACAACCAATTTTGAATAGAACACAGCTCAAAGTGAAGTATAGGGTTTCAAAAGTTTTAATACCTCGATTTCGAACAGATGCTCAAACAAATGCTTCCGATACTCAAACAGATGCAAGAAGAAAGTATCAGATGCTCAAACAGATGCTTCCGATTTCGAACAGAGTGAGAAAGTAGTGGAGAACGATTTCGAAGAATGACGAAGGGTTTCGAAGGACAGAGAGAGTAGCTGCAAGAAAGAGAAGTGTGGGGTTTTGGGAGAGGGATAGTGGCTGCGAGACAGAGGCAGTGTCTGCGAGGAGTGTAGAGGGTTTCGAGAGAGAGGTAATGTGGACGAGAGAGAGTGGCTGCGTAGGGTTAGAACGGCATATTTGAAATATCGAAAATATTGTGTGGGAATAATTTTTTCTTTTCATTCGGGAATAAAAAATATCTTCTTCTATCGAAGAATAACTATTCCTTATAACTAAAGAATAACTATTCCTTCAAAAATTGTTATTACTAGTTATTCCCTGACAAAACGCAATCAAATAGTAAAATTATTATTCCATTGAGAATAATGAGAAAATAAAATTTTTATTCCTTCCAACCAAATATGACCTTACTTTGTATATTTATCATCCTATTCATTACTATATGTCAAACAACTATATATATTAATTTAAATTGGTACTTTTTTTTTATTATTATAATATATAATATCTATGGACAGGCAATTGGTTGAGATAGGCCCTAAAATTGGATCGTTTTTATCTCATAATTCTTGTATTAGTCATACAATAAATTTAAAAGTTTAATTGCGAGCACCTATGACTCATTTAGGGATTCTTAGTGGTAAATTTTAGGAACTTAAATACCAAATTAATATTACAAATTTAATATTTCTATAGTGCCATCACTTTGAATTGCAAAATAGTCATTTTTTTTTAATATGTTCTAGATTTGATGGATTATTAAGAAATATAAAGGTAATTAATATATTTTTTAATAATTAGTTGATTTTATAAAGTCATAAGACACTTTCCACATGTTATAGAGGTTTTTTTTCTCATTTAAAAAAAAGGGGCCAAAAGCAAAAAAAAAATCATGTGATTATTGCCTATCTACATCAACTTGAAAGAAGGGTGAGTGTTAAGAATCACCTAAGCAATCCAGAGAGAGAGAGTATTTCTTTCTTTTTATTTATAAAACTAATAACCATTAAATTAGAATAAAATATTACTAAAACTTATAATACTATATATATATATTAAATATTAACTATGAAAAATGGAAAACAACAACAGATATAAAACGTTAATTTATATTGGAATACAAAATTGTCATCAAGGTTGCTTTAATAGTGTACTCTTTTTTCCTTTCAACTCAATAGAGAAGGCCCGGGCTAGTGGGCGGGCGGGCCCGAAGTTGGATCCGGGACCCCTTATGCGTAGGGTTGCTGGAGCTTTTCTTTGTATAGACCAAAAAAAAAAATGTTTTGTATAAAGAAAATGATTGGATCCCATTGAAAATGACTATTTGGTTATATATAATTGTCTATTTATGTACATATTCAACTATGCTATATGTTAATATATATTTTTCGTTAATACACTATACAGTATATCTCGATGTCATACCTTTATTATCTAATATTTAATTTAGAATATAATGACTAACTATTTTTTTATTATTATTTCATCCTTTGTATATCTTAAAATTCGCCACATTAAATAATGTAATATTTCTTAGGTATTCTTAAGAAATGCGTTGTTTACGTCTCAATGTTTGAAAATAAGCATGTAAAGTATATGGTGTTAGATTTTTTGTTATACCCCCGTGGGTGTTTCAATAAATTAAAAATTAATAAAAGATCGCATAAAATTCGTACATGGTGTTATTGAAAAAGTAGCTTGACTATAGTCTTATGCATGCAAGCCTTTCCATGCGAGACTACTATCCGTACATCTCTTTATAAATTAAATGTAAGGAAAGCTATATTTGGATTACTGCTTTATATAATTAGGCTTTAATTGAGAAATTTATTACCCATTAGTACATAATGTCGACTCCTAAGTGTAATTTATCAAACGAACACGAACCCCTAAACGTTAAAATCATCTCTGAAGAGACGGCACAGCAGCTAATGCTTAGGAACTAAGTAATCTTGTATGTCAAATTAAATTATTTCATATTTATTTGATTATAGGTTTTAAAGTTAAATTTAAATTCACTTAATTCAATAAATTTAAAATTATATTTATAAAAAATAAAATATAAAAAAAATTTGACATTAAATTTAGAATATTACTAAACATATATATATATATATATATTTGATTTTATGTGCCATAACTGCCTTTCCGAATTTATTAAATTATATGAACATAAATTTAAATATATTGAAAAAATTAAACAAAAAATTGAATAATTTGATTGGATAAAAATTTTTCGGCTTATACTAATTGAAGAGTGGGCTCATTCTACTTTGCCAAAATCCTCTAGCGCTTATGATAAATTTTTTTTAAAAAAAAATAAATAAATAAAACCATGGGCCTAGACTTGCCGGGTAACATTATGGAATAATTTGGGGAATTGAACCTGAAAATGTTGAAGGCCAGCCCATAGGCTTTGAGCCCAATAAGTTCAGGGGGCTGGGCCACGATAGTCAGGCGCAGTCGTTCTTCCATTCTCATAACATATTAAGATATAAATTTAATGACTTAGGAGATTTATTTTAATTTTAAACATAAATTTTTTTTAAAATTAAAATATTTGGGTTATTAAATTTATATCTAATAATTTTGGAATTGAAGTATAGGGGATTACAACTCATTGTCGAAGCACAATGCCCTCAGTTCATCACTCATTTGTCCTCGGTCTCCCAAACTAATGGCATAAACAAAGATCACAGAGGAGAGAGAGAGAGAGAGAGGAATTAAAGTTAACAGATTTAATTGTAATTATAAACCCAATGTTTCGTACGCTATATGCAGCTCTCTTCTCTCTTTGTTAAGTTGGGTGGATGACATTTATTTGAAGTTCATGACTTATTATTATATGTAGCTTTCTTTTGTGTTGGTGTACGATTCTTGTTGTTCTCCCTCGAACAAGACTTTTGGTGATTGATAGAATATAGTCACTAGCCAATGCACGATTAAAGCTTAAGTTAAAGATTGAAAGAAGATAAATGCTTGGTGCAAATTCAAGTAAGAAATTAACATAATTATCACCGGTGATTAGGTTTTGGTTAATACGACTGATTTTTTATACAAATTGAGTATATTTATATAATATTTTTTAAAAGATTTTTACTTTTAATTCCTATATAAACATTAAAGTAGAGAAGAAGAAGTCATTCTTATATTGAGTCAATGTTTTGGCTAAGATTTTTTTAAATTTCTGATATGCTATGTTAAATTGGGTGTGTAATATTTTTATTAATTTAGACATTTTATTTTTTTCTTATTTGACTTAATTATAAATTTTTTCATTATAGTAATGTAAAAAATTCTATTAAAAAAAAAGAGTTATATTCTGTCAAGAACATAATTATGTAATTATAGAAATCACTGTATGAAAAATTTTATTCACTACTCACATTTTAACAACTTATTTATGAAAGAAAATTCTCAAAACAACAGTGAAAATTTAAATTTTGCAGCCAATTTTGATGTAGAATTTGTTTGTTGCCTCCCATTGTTATTTTAATGTCTCCTCCCGCCGTTTTGAGAAGAGAGAGAATAATTATCAAGGACAGCAAAACGGAAACATGGCCGCGGAGGGACTTGCAGCTCTGTTATGGCTCCGAAGCTCAAAAGAGATCACGGAGGAATGATTCTTACAGCGCTCAACGGCATCGTTTTGGTTACAGATCTGGCCGCCCCATTTCGTCTTCTTCGGCGAAACAACGAAGCTCTTTGTGAGAGAAGCAGAGCCACAATGCCTCGGCTGTGTTTGGTAGAACACTTTGGAAACGACGATCTCTCCATCTTTTTCCTCCTCGTCGCCGCCGAGATGGTACTGGTGCATTACCCAGTTCGTCTTCTCCGGCTTCTTCTGCTTGCCGTAGTTCGTGTAGAGAACCAGGATCTTCTTGTAGCCGTTGATCTTTCCGTCGACGAGAATTGACCTCGTCTTGCCGGTTTTGTGCCACCGCGTCTCGCTGCCGTCGTCGTTGCCGGTGTGGACCTTTCTTCTCTTTCGTGTTCCTGTTGTGTACGCCTTCGATGGCCGGTGAAAGAAGTGCCGGACTTGCCCGTCTTTCCTTACTCCTGCGCCATTCATTATTGTGCAATTTTGTAGAGCAAGTCTCAGTCGATTTTCTTTTAAATAATTACTTTGAATTTATTTATTTATATTTTAAGAAAGACTTCAAATAATTTCTTGCATATAATAACAATGGGCAACGAAGTCCATCAATAACATGAACCGCAAAATTAAATAAGAAATTGATTTTAAAATTAAATAATGAATTAATTTTACAAGCTTCATTTTAAATAATAAATAGTTCCTAAAATATAAAATAAAATGTAAAATCCTTTGAAAATAATTTTGTCCAATTTTTTTATATTTGGATTTTGATTGTTAATATTTTTAAAAAAATATTAATAAATAATTATTTTAACAATGTTTATAAGATAAAATAGTAACCCTTGGAAAAAAATTTAATCATTTAAAAAATTGGCACCACCAAAGCCATGTTCAAAGTTTTAAAATATCAAACAAGTCACATTCCAATCAATGTGATCAAAATTGAATTCTAATCAAGCTCGATTGGATTTAGAATGAGAGGTAAACACTATAAGTTATACCAATTTGGATTAAATATAGTTACATAGGCCGAAAAATCTCTAACCTTATGCATACATATCTAAATATAAATGCATCCATTTATTTATTTATTTTTTTAAAAATTTATATTAACAAAATATTATCCTAATAATATTAATAAGTACATATTTATCAACAAAAATATTTACAAATATTTAAAAAATAATACTCATATAAAGAAACTATTATTTGCATAAAAATATGGCTTAAAGACATAATATATATATATATATAAACTTAATATTTATTTTAAACACTAAAATTTATATTTATATAACATCCAATTCAAGCTGACTAGATCGTTGAGAGCAAAGGCACTGTGACGTGGACTTTGCATGGTACTCATACGACGTCGTACAATAACCGTCAGATTTACATCTAATGACACTCATTTTTTGTTATTGAAAATATATTTTTAAATAAAAGGATAAACGAATGGTGCTGGATTAGGATCCAACAATTGCTATACAACATTATATGTGCACCGTATGGAGCCCGCATTGCAATTTCCCTCGTTTCCTCAATTGTTACATTTGATTTGTGTTGATCCAATATAAATTTTAATTAGGCTTGATTTTTATTATGCGCACGTATAGTACTCATATATTTGACATATCACATAAAGTTAGGGACCCATTACTTGAGTTTGATCAGACCTGCCTTCCCAATACACCCATTATGTGTACTTTATGAGAAAAAGGCTGTGGCATCACCTAGAATATTTTGTAAAAGCTTATGGGATTCAAAATTACCATTTTATTTTACAAATTAATAATGCAGGTTAACTAAAAACTATATATTTAAATTTATAATTTTATTTTTTAAAAAAAGATTGTAATCAGTCTACCTTTCCTCAACATTTTCTGTCTTTCCTAATAAGAGTTACATAATTTTTATCGTGAACCTTTAAAATTAGAAAATCATGAAAGTTACAAAATGCTCTAACTTTCAAATCTAAATTCCATTTGTCTATCAGAAAATTGCCCCTTTCAACCTCACAGATTATGGGTATTTATGTCCTTTACACGATAAAAAGATTACTGATTACTTAATTATCATTTATCATTAAATGTAATTATTTTGTCCTGCTTACCAGGTAACTTCTCTGGGTGAGTGCAGCAGATGCCATTTTCGCCTTCAAGCGTAGGAATAAATTCATCAATCAGAGGATGCAACCTGCGCAACTGATCGTCTGGCCTCACCTTCCTTTCCAAATGTTGAAGTAGCTCTTGATCATTTGGATCAAACCTTACCCCCATCGGTAAACCATTCAGATCTTTTATTTTCCCCTATTTATTTTTATTAGAAACACTAGACATTAATGGTTATAGGCAAAAAAAAAAAAAAAAAAGAGTAGTAATGCAATCACCTATCTATATATTAAAAACCATTCTTCTCACGTTTATCTAATAGTTTAAGTTTTTTGATCTATTAATTTTGTTGATATGATATTGAGTTTTGTTGATCAAATAATTCGTGACATTAATTTTGTTGAGTTTGAATTCTCAAAGCTTCCACCTGTTTAATTCAATATTCAAGCCCAAATGCAATCGTAAAGGAGTGTGTTAGCATGTAAATGAGAGATTGTACCTCACATTCGAGGTGGGTGCCTTTGCCTTGGCATCGAGGCTATTAATTATAAATCTAATGGTACAGGTATTTTATTTTAAAGACAAAATTTAAATATAAAATTAAAAAAACAAAACAAATAAATCATTTGGTATCTAATAACGTCAAGAGTAAAATGAATGGGATATGCCTAAAAGGTGAGGTTTAGCCTCAAACCACATTGAGTTCAGGGATCTTGTTTTGTGTACAGATAAAATAAAATCCTGCTTTGCGGATTCAAGCGATCGAATTGTGCCTTTGGATAAAATCGACTGCTCAGATTTATTTATGTTACAAATATAAAAACATTATAATCAATTCAGGTGGTTGGTTTAAATCAAGGGCACAATCTAACCGTCTGAATCAGTGAAGCTGAATTCTATTTTGCTCGTACGTGAAGTAAGATCCTTCTTTGCCCCCAGCCGGAAACCACCCCCTCTCCCCTCCCCCAGGAAGTCAGGTTAGCGTATAAACCCATATTTTGGCATTTATCTAGTAACTTAATATTTATTTGTGTTGATTTTTTGACAATATTGTCATATGGGCAAGAGGAAAGGTAATAAACGTGCATGGCAGTAAATTGATGAACCTGCTCTCAGGCATTCTATCTGGTGCATGCCCATATGAAGAACAAACATCGTGTAGAATCGGTTTCGGATTTCCAAAACCCTAATCAATCAACATTTTTAATTTAAACAGATATTTGAGTTAACAGATGTGTTAAAGTATAAAATCATTCTTAAATCTTTACCCAATCACTTAATTAAACTTTTATGTTTATTGATTTCTTAAATCATGAAAAAGAAAATGGAAGAAGCATGCATGGCAGGAAATCGCCGAACCTGCTCTTGGCATTTGATCTGGTACCCACAAGAAGGACAAGATTTGGTTCGACTATTTTCTGATTTCTCGGCAACCACTGCCGCCGCACTGTTCTTTGACGGTGATGAGCTCTTCTCGACAGCTCGAACCGCACTGCAGTCGCCCCATGACCAAGTCATAGTTTCATTCCTCTACCACGGAATAATCATACGCAAAGAGGTTTTGAATTTGGAGAGTTAAAGAAAGAAGCAAAGTAGGGTTCCCCATGTAAAGCAATAAGCCAGATGATGTTCTTCTTCAAGGTTGGTAAGGAATTGAATTCCCCATAACTTTGCAAATCCCAATTTTTTTTAGTTAATTTTTTTTTTTGATGGCTTGAATGAGAGGGAAAGGGAAGAGATTATGGAACTTGTTTAAGAAGAAGACTAGTTGTTAAGTTCCGAAGATGGCATAAAAGGTTGCTTGGATCTTAAGTTTGCTTTGCAGTGATGTGTCATTTGGACACCTGTGAATTTAAAAAAAAAATAAATAATAATAATAATAATACGTAGTGGTTCTTTTCTAATCTTATATTAGTAAAGATTGCTAAAGAAGTTGACATGAAGTGAAAAGAACTAAAGATTTAAATATAAGCAACTTGAAGAAAGGCGAGTAAACCTAATAAATGAGAATTAAGGGCATTTTCAGTTCTAGTGTCATCCTTGAGTGTGCATTAAGCTAGGCACACAAAAAATCTGTTAAAATATACAGGTACAAAAGGTAGTTGAATGTACCAATTTTTTTCATATTGTAAGTTATAAATACAATCAGATATATTCAATTTTATTCCTATAATCTATAAGTCATAATTAAACAAAATTTAATATTAAGTCAAAGTTTATTATTATTTTTATTCATAAAACTAACAATCAGTAAATGAAAAATTATAAGATTTTAATATGTGCTAAAAATAAATTTACAATGATTAACTGTCAATTATACCACCCTTATGCTTCAAAATTTATCCGATTTTAGTATAAAAGTATATGTGTAATTCATTGTGTTAGAGACATTTGTTTAATTGGTATATTCCGTGACCATATGTATTATTGTATCAATGTCGGGTTGTGGGTTGTCGGTTTAAAGTCCGTTCTGTCCGCCCTCCAGTCGCTCGAGCCCGTCCAAAGCCTTCCCGCTCGACACTCGCTTGATACTCGCTCGAGCCTAAAATCCAGAAGGTCCCCGGCTCGCCAGGCGCTCGAGATCCGCTCGAGCCGAAAATCCAGTAGGGTGTCCGCTTGCTGCACGCCCTCTGGCCGCTCGAGCGCGCCAGCAACGGGCAAAAATTTTGAACGCGTTTTTTGCACCCACTATAAATATATGCCTTATGTTTCTTGAAACCCTAAGTACGC
Organism: Nepenthes gracilis; assembly: GCA_033239525.1. NCBI lineage: Eukaryota > Viridiplantae > Streptophyta > Magnoliopsida > Caryophyllales > Nepenthaceae > Nepenthes > Nepenthes gracilis. Next base: position 6,006,610 of record BSYO01000007.1, on the reverse strand, counting down.
CAAAGCATCTTTTGAAAGTATTGGAGCCATTCTACTTGAGAGAAGAGCATTCTTCTTTTTCATCTTGCTCCATTTGAGAAAATCGAACCTACTACGCTCTACAACGTTGTGCCTCATGTTCTAACGATTTTTCTCTTCGTTTCTCTTTTCTATTTAAACTCTTACATCCTTCTACCTTCGTGGGAGACGTTTGTTCGTGAAGAAGGAGATCCGATCGTGGTTGGCACTTCAAGTGGCACGAGAGGGAAGATTGACGTGAAGACCGGAAGGTATCCTGTTCCGTTGTCGCGGGTAAATCCAAGGAGTTCCTTGGTAGGGATCACGTGAAGGGAGTAAGTCGGTTAGGTTAGCGCGTCGTTATCACCCGGTCTATAAGCTGATTTTCATAGTGCATTGCTTCCCTGGCCGTTGAAGCTCGGAGTATTTTTCTCGATACCGTGGGTATCGAGTTTTCACTTTGTCATCAAAAATCGCGTATTTATCTTTATTGTTTATAATTATTTGTATCGTGCATGCTTGTTATATCGTTAGCATCTAGAATTAAATATCCTTTACGTATATTGGATATTTATTTATTTTTGCTTTCGCTATATTTTTCGGGGTCAAAATTTAATTGTTCACGTTAGCACAAAACGTGTTTTTTCACATTGGTTGAAAAGGAACGGCACAAGAACATTACCTTAAAATATGAAAAAATTGTAAGATAACCCATCTGATGCAAGATATCTTCCCTCTTTCCCCTCCAACCCTCCACCTAAAAAATATATTTAAAAAAATACAAAGGTGGACATGATGGTTTGGACGCACCAACTTCTACCACCATGATGAGTGGTGGTGGAGGTAGAAAGAAACGCCGGCGTCGGCGGTGACCTACGACACCGATTCTTATCAGCTTTTTAGAAATGCCCGTAAACATCAATCCAAATGAAAGCATTATGATGAATTAGATGAGTTATTCTAAGATATAACATAAATAATCAATATGTTCTTATTAATCCGGAAATTATACTTATATAAGAAAAAAATTTAAAACAATAATGATTTGAATTATTTATCAGACGCTTATAATGCAGTCAAATAAAATAACTATAAGAATGAACGATTTTGTTAAAATTAGATGTCAAAATAAACAGAGAAAGGCAAGATATTACCTTTTTCCTACTATCAAATAATGTTCCACTGGACCGAATAAAATGAAGAAATTAAATTTTTATAACTAATTTTGTTTATTGAGATTTTAATTCTATTATTATTATTATTATTATTATTATTATTATTATTATTATTATTATATGTGTTGTGTACGTATAATATATTTTTAATTGTGTTTGGTAAACGTTGGCACAGGTTAGTGCATGAAAAGTGACTTACAACAGATTGGGCCACTTGGGTGCTTCCTTAATGCAGTCGTAGATGTGCATCTGCAAGCAATTAATTAAAGCATTTGACTCATTCGAAGTGAGAAAGATATTTTACAATAATATATTAAAATAGATAAATAAATAAAATATTATATTTAAATAAATATAAAAAGGATGTATAAATAGTATTATAATTGATGGATAATAAATACTCAAGGTCCAATTGAGAGACCCATTTTTATGAAATGGATCCAAGTCCAAAGAATGCCTAAAAGCCAAATTTGGTCTGAGTGACCAAATTGGTTCAAGAGGCTTGAGGACATGGGCACGCGACTGAAATGGCTAACTTGACCAAAGAAACTACGTTGGTACTAAAAGTCCAAGAACCTAAGCCCTCATCCCAAGAAGCCCAAAGATCTAAATTGGTTCGAGAGATTAATTTGACTTTGAAGGCTCGAGGACATAGCGCTGAAAACCCAAATACTAGTCTTAAACCAAAGACCCTAAGAGAAGGCAAAGACTCGTTGAAGGACACGAACTTGCCTAAGATGGAAACCTCAATGAAGGACAAAGACTTACAAAGTACGAGGACACTTGGAGTCTGCAGACTTTGCTAAGGCAAAGGCCTTTACCAATGAAGAGGATTCTGAGCGGTGTTGGACGGCATGAATATAGGCAAGGAGCGCAGTACAACTGAGGACGTCACCTCAGAGTTGACTTCTGCTAGAGTACGCGCGACCTCTACAACACGCAATCTGTACAGAAAATGACGGCTTCTGGCGCACGTGTGATGTGATGTATCACAGAGTTAATTTGTACACACGCCACCTTTCTGACACGGCAAAATGGATACTGCAGATTTGGTAGTACGGAAACCTGCACACGCCAGGGCCACGCGAGTGCTTTATGTAGGATATCCAGGCTACTATATAAGCATTCATGGACTATCTAACAAAGGATCTAGATCCTCCATCCTACATTTACGCATATAGAGAGAGAAAAGAAGTCTCCACTAAGTGTAATCTGAGAGAGCATTTAGAGATCCTTGAGATCCACGTGTTCTCGTTTCTTTGTACTCCCTTGCCAGTATAGTGAAAGCTTACATAGATTTTGAGTCTTGTGATTTTTTTCTCTTATTCACAGAATGATTTTCACATAAAAACTTTGTGCGCACTCTCTCTCTCTTCCTCCACACTTAAACAATTATTTTGGTGTTGTTAGCTTTCGCATCCGAGTCTATATGGTGACCACGATTCGAGAACGGAACAATAATATTATTCTTATAATAAATAGTTACCTTGGTAATATTAATGGACACTCAAAGAAAAACTACTTAAATAAGTGAAAATATCCCCATGGTAACCCATTAGCAATAGCAACCCTCACATAAAAGCAAAGCAAAATTTTGATATTTAATTTATCTATTTATAGTTTACTTTCTAGTTATGTGGCCCATCAAATTTTAAAAAATAAAAATTATATTAGACCTTAGATATGAGGTTATAAGAAGCTTGTAAATAGATGAAAGTTAAACTTTTCTATCTGAAAATTATTATAGTTATCACCAATTTATAATTTATTTATAATCTCTTCTTTATATATAGTGTCCATAAGAGTTTTAAAAAGTCAAAAAAATAAAATATAGAACATATGTGAAGTTTTTATGATACCCTATTTTTTAATTTATATTTATAATATTATAATTTTTATATATTAGACAAATATAAAAAATAATTGTATTGATAAAAATTTTGAGAACTATTAAAATTTAAAGAATAAAGCCTAACATTTAATGAGCACATGAGCCGTGTATGTGCACATTCAAAGCAAAACCTTCGCACCTGATGTAAATATGATGAACACTTATGCATTATTTGGGTAAAATGTGTCATGCTTATAATTAGGCTTAGTATACTCGTATGTGCATACGACTGAGTATAGCTCTAGATGCATGTCATATCAGCATTTATGTACTGATATGGATATTTAAATACTCTTTTGCTTGTTTTTTTTGACATTTTTGCTAAGAAAAAAAGTGAAAAAGAGCCATAGAAGAGAAAGAAATGGATAGAAAATGTGAAAAAAGGTAACTTCCAAGACTTTGGGATTAGTACGCTTGTATGTGCATGCGATTGAATATAGCACTAGATGCATGCCATATCAGCACTTATGTACTGATCTGGATATTAAAAGACTTTTTGCCTGATTTTTGGACATTTTTGGAAAGAAAAAAAATAAAAGGGAGTGACAGAAGAGAGAGAAAAGGATAGAAAATGTAAAGAAATGTAACTTCAAGACTATTACGTGTCAAAGTTGGTAAATTGTTGATTTAAGATAGGTATATCTAAACCTATTTTTTTGTTTATTATTAAAATCTGTCAATTTTTTTTTATTTGGGTTTAAATGTATATGTACGTTACTTTGTTTCTTTTCCTTTTTAATATTATTGTATGTATGTATATTTTTACTAAATATTTTAAAATTTTATTTGTTTTCATTGAACATTTGGAACTCTACTTTATAAAATCATAAAACTTTTGATGAGATTTTATTTTAAATCATAAAATTTTTGAGTATTTGATCTTATATGTAATATATATATATATATATATATATTTATGACGATAATTCTACTTTATAAAATGAAACAAAAATCTACTTTTCTAATTATGAAAAAGTTTTTGATATGTGATATGTAATGTAAAGTTATCTGTTTTAATAAAATAAGATTCATTAAATTTTAAATAGATTATATTTAGACATATTATAATATACTATACATAATTTGAAGAATGAACCTATTGTCAATGGGTGAAAAAAATTAGTGTTTAACACCATTTATAAGATTATCTAGATGATTCACTTACGAATGTTGAATAATAATATATCAGCCTAAGGTTATAAGAAATATATGTGAGATTTAAATTCTAAGATTAAAAAATGATATTAAATTTAAGTAAATTGATAAATTATTAAAATTAATTAGCATTCAGATTAAAAATTAAATGTTAAATTATAGTGGTTGTCACGACCCAGCACGAGTAGGAAACAAACAATAATAAAGTAACTTAAATAATGATCCACAAAAATTAAAAAATTTAAATAATTCTAAAGTTGGGTTGGATACAACAAACCCAAACATCAAAAAAGCGAAACAATCACAAATCACAATAAATATAGAGTTTAACTGAACTAACATTATTGGCCTCTTAAGAGAATATATAATAATATGTTTAAGTTCAAAACCATCTACAACAAAAGCATTCAATAAATTACCAAACTTATAATAATATTTTAAATTATATAGACCCAAAATAGACAATTGAACAATAATTCCATCGCAAGTTCAAAAGTTATACAAATTCTAATAATTGAATATATAATAAACTCAAATATGAATCTTTAAATTAAATTAAATACAAATCCAAATACAAAATATAATTAAACCAAATTTTAAAATCTTATCTATCCAAATTCTACAAGTATCCATAATCCTCTAATCAGAATCGTTGAAAACATGACAATATTATAAGTATAAACCTTAGCAAGTTTATATATATATATATATATATATATATATATATATATCCATAAGATAAAATGAAAGAATGAGAAATAGTAAAACAAATGCAAAATTTAATGTATCCAAATTTTAAATATATAGTTTAAATATCGAATGCCCAAATATCATATGTTTTCAAAGGTTCAAAAGTTTAAAGTTGGATAATTTTAAAGACTATGACAAACCTAAAAATTTTTAAAGGTCCAAACATTTTAAATATTAAGTACAATACATGTAAAATTATAAAAATTCAAACCATACCAAAATTAAGAATCATGAACAAAAAGGCCAAATAATGAGAAAAAAATTACACATATTTTCGATAATGTTATATCAAAACACTACTAATTAAACTTGTAAGCAAACCATTTATAAATACACCATATAGATGTGGTCAAATGCCATTTGTCACTACAAATATAGATATAGTCCTTAAATGTGGTTGACATATTATGATATATCAATATATTGATTCCATTTAATTTCCTACAAAAATTCTTAACAAAATATAAAATGATGGACTCTATAATAAATTATAAAAATTTTTTCCTTTGTAAAAAAGTATAAATATAAAATTTTTTACCCTATGAAGATGTATAAATATCATAACTTTTCATATTGAAGAAAAGTAAAAATATCAAATTAATTATTAAAATAGAGTTTGATTTAAAATATTTATATAAAATATAAATATGAAAGATCAAATACACAAGTTTTATGATTTTTCTTCACAAATATTGTCGTTTATAAATGTAGTATCTCAGAACATTTAATTATTCTATAAAAAAATAGACAAATTCTTTAAACTTTGGGTAAAACCCACAAAAATTAAAAACAATCAATAAAATCTAGATGCATGTACAAATATTTAAAACAATGGAGTAAATGACAACATGTATGTCTAGTAAAAATAAGAGATATAAATAAAAATGAAAGGATTTTAAAATAAACCAAAGTCAAGTTTAGAAATATTTTTATAAATATCTGATTTAGTAAATTTGACTTCCTCTCTCTCTTCTCTTTTTTCTCTTCATGTTTGTTGTAAAAATGACCAAAATAGCATACACCAAACTTTATAGAAACAATCAACAAATAAGCGCGAGATAGGCATGCATCAAACGCCCATAAATGTTGTATTAGGTATAACTTAGGCGTTAATATTAAGCTACAAATACTTATGAGCACCTCTTAAATATGCATCAAGCGAATGACTACTACCTTAAACACACACTAATATGAAGACAGCCACCCACTGAGCACTTAGCTTGATTCCAAGTAATCAAATTTTTTCTTTAATTTTTACTAAACAGTTATTTTTAATTTGATTCAAAACTATATTAATAAAGTCATAAATCATAAATAAAAATCAAATATTATAGTATTATATATATGAATGGTGACTGATGTGTATCCAAGCCGTGCATGAGTTTATTTGAGGTAAAATGTTTCAGCCTGAGGTGCTCATGTGAAATGTTCATACATGTTTGTTCTAAAATGCTTGTTGGGTTATCGTGTGTAGATTTAAAGAAGTCATGTGCCTAAACTACGCCTAAGTGGCAAACAAATATTAGTCAGATATATAAGGACATTTTAACCAAGTTCTACTCATTTTCTCTAAGTTTTTTAAAGATGAAAGAAGGAGAAGAGGGAAAAAAAAGATAAGAAGAGAGAGAAATGGGAAAGTAAATCCAAGATAATTTTTAAAAATCAAAGTAAATTTTTGATAGTTTTTAATAAAGGTAAGTGTATCTAAATTTATTTATTTTTTTACTAATAAACTTCTTTGAACTATCTAAGTATTTTTCATGATTTTAGTATGAATAATTAATAAGTAAATAATAAACAAACCAAACATAAATTTTTTCTAATGATTAGAAATTAAATAATCCAAATACTGGATTAGAATTAACAAATCAAATTCAAACAACAAAATATTCATAATGATTGAAAATATACTTAAGACCTGACCAAAATAAACCTTATCCAATCTTCAAATAAAATAATATAAACTTGTTCAAATATGAATACCCATAAGAAAAAGTATCTAATAAATAATCAAACCATCTTGATACGAAATTGTACAAAGTCCCACTAATACAGTTCTCCCAAATAATATAGACTACTATATACTGAATTATATAAAAATATCACAACATAATTATCTAAATATATATTCCAAACATAAATAAATAAACAAAGTCTTCAAATCTCTTCCATCTGAATTCTATATATAATTTATAACTCCCTAATCTAAAAGCGTTAGAAAAATAGGTAAATCGTAAGTTTAAAATTCAATAAGTACATATATATAATACACAACTTACATAAACAAATCAGACAAGAGGATTGAAAACAGTAAATACATGTGAAAATATAATACATCTAAATTTTTCAATATCCAATCCAAATTACAATTTCATATACAAAATTCGTAATACATATACGAATAGAAAATAATGTAAACTATATAAAATTATCTAAAATCCAAATCATATAATCTTAAAAGTTAGATAAATTTGAACATCATATCAAAACCTACAAATCTCAAATAGTCAAATATTTTAAAATATAAAATATGAGATATTTTAAAATCCTAAAAATCCAAATCATACCAAAATTTAAAAACCCAAGGCTAAAAAACTAGCTTTAAGGAAGAGTTATAGTATTTCAAAAAACTTTAAATAAAAATACTACTATTTAGATTTGTAAGAGAGCTTTTATAAATTATTCCCTATAAATGATGGTCGAACTCTACTTTCTTTTACCACTTGTTGACGATAGGTTCAGTTTTCAATTGTGTTTAATATATTAGAATATCTAAATATATAGTTTTATTAATTTTTTATAATAATTTCTAAAAAATAATAAATAAAAATTATTTAATAAATATTTAAAATATTTTTACTCTATTAAAAAAGTACAAATATAAAATTTTTTATCCTAAAAAAATACAAGCCTATGTTAAATTAAATAGTCTTGACTGAAGACTTGCATGAATTATCTCATGCAAGACCAAATGCACAAAATTTTATAATTTTTATTGACAGATATTTTTATATACAAATATAATACTTTAAAATATTTATTTATTTAGTAAAAAATGAACAAAACCTTCAAGCCTTCAATAAACCAAGCAAAACTCTAAATTATTTAGTAAAAAATATATGTATACAATAATATTTAAAAATAGGTATAAAGGTTAATATGCATGTATTGTAAATATAAAAACTCAAGTAGAAATCGAAGGATTTCAAAATAAATCAAGAAATCAGGTTAGAAATATTAATCTTTAACATCTTATCTGATAGATCTAACTTAATAAAGATTTAAAATTTTTCCCATTTTGTCTATCCTTCTTCTTCTTCTTCTTATATTTTCTTTCTCTTTTTTCTCTCTCTTTTTCTATATAAATAACTAAGCACCGGCGTAAATGCCTTATATATCACAATTGATACACGAGCATCAAATAGGTGCATATTTGGTACTCATGATAGCATAGGTGTACATGAGCGACATATCATGCATGGCTTAAATACTAATAGTCTGCCAAACTGTGTATGAGTGCTGCAATATATATACATCAGGCGGCACGTATAATACTCAAAATATGCATGAGAGCCATATAGGCAAATATCAGGTGGACCTTTACTACCTTAAACATGTATGAGTGTAAAGATAGGTACCTATCAAGTACTAAACTTGATTCCACTTAATCCAATTTTGTAAAATATTTATTATATAATTATTTATCAAATTAACCTAATTCACAAAATAATGACGACATAAATTATAATGAAAATATCAGGTTGTGCAGTATCACTTATTCAAATGGTCATCCATATGATATTTGTTTACTTCCTTTAATTATATATTACATACATGTAGTTTTAGTTCCATTCCTTAATATAATATCATGAATCTTCATTTAATTTATGTTGGGTGTATTTATTATTTGGATAATTTGGATGAAATAGAGATTAATTTATATTATAAAATTTCAAAAAATATTTGAATCAATTAAATTGGCGTCAGAGACGTACTCCTATTGGTGCCCAAGTACCAATTGGATTATGAAAGGAAAAAAATATAATATAATATAATAATAATATATTATAAAGGGGGAGAAGGGCAGCCTTGAGCAAGGGGGAAGGAAAAAAGAAAAAAAAGGGAAAGAAGAGAAGGAAAAAGAAAAAGAGAAGAAAGAGAGGAAGGGGAAGGTGGTGTGAAGAGCTGTTGTGACTGCTGGCTGAAGGAGTTGATGCCAGGAATGAAAGCCGAGGAGTAACAGTTTTACATTGTGTCGATCCAAAATCTCACGAGGTAAATGGAGGTTTCGGCCGGTAGAGAGGTAGGAAGTGGAGTAGAGGTGATGAAGGGTGAGAAACAGAGTATATTTGTGTGGGACCGTGGTGGTCCGAGACTCAGTGGGCCGATTTGTGTGAGACTGTGGTAGTCGGAGGCCCTAATGGGTCGGTATGTGTGAGGGGCCATGGTGGTCCAAAGCTCTAGAGGGTCGATACGATATCCAATGATAATAAGATGGTTGATAGTTGTAAGTTTAAAATATAGTTAATGATGACATTGAATGATTCGAGAGCTACAGGCCAAAATTGTAGCTGATAATAATGAAAAGTTAGCTAAGAGTTGTAAGCTGAAATTATAATCGATAATGATGAAAAGTTGGGTGAGAGTTATAGGTCGAAACCGTAGCCAATAATGATAAAAAGATGGCTGAGAGTTATAAGACGAAACTGTAGCTAATAATGATAAAGAGATGGTTGAGAGCTGTCGGCCGAAATTATAGCCGATAACGATGAAATGATGGCTGAGAATTATATGCAGAAACTATAGCCAATAATGATAAAAAGATAACCAAGAGTGGCAATTCTAATATATAGTTGGGTAGAGAGCCGATAATATGAGATGATCGATAGTTACTGACTCAAAATATCACCGAGCGCTAATTGTATGTGATAGCTTAGAGCTGTTGACCTAAAACGTAGCTATTATATTATGTGGATTGGATTTTGATTTAGATTTGCTGTGAGTGCGCGGTAATTTCGATATATGTGACAGAATTTATTGAATTTTAAATGAGTTCTCCCACTAATTTACATATATTATTTTATGTATATATATGACGATATTTGTTGAACCTTCGACTCATATCTTTCTGTTTTCTCCCTTTCAAAGTAGAAGGCCTGAATCTGTTGTAGAAATTAGAGAAGATCCGACGAGGTATCATACGATCTAGTGAATTTCATACCTGTTATACGTCTGATCGCGTTAGCTGTGTTTCTTTGTTATTTAGATTGGGTTTGTTATAGGTTTTATTTTGGACAATGGAATTGGTTGAGTGTAAACTTTTGAATTGTGTATCAAGGACCATTGGATTTAATATATATATATGTAGATGAGTTGTTTTGTTTAAATACATTCCTTATGATAGTTTGGAGTAAGTCATGTTTATATTATTTGGACGATTATCTGATGATGTCCTATATGAATATTAATATTATTGGGTCTTTTATTTTAATTTGTCATAAATTTATGAGATTTTAGGTTTATTATTGAAATTAATTTAAATTTTTGATATTATGAATAATAATTAATTAAACTTGCTAAATTTTGAGATATGACACTTAAGATTTTGAAGGCTTATGGCTTAAATTATGCATATTATTTTGGAATCTTATAATCATTCAACATTTATTCTTACATATCGTTTAATTATAAGTATTTTGCTAAAAACTTTACTTTGATTTTGATAATGGTGATTTATATTTTTAAGATTTAGAAAAAGTATATATATTTATTTTTTAATATAGAGTTTTCAATTTTGACTAACTAATAACCATTTTAAAGAATTGGTATAATATATTCGAATATATTCTAATATATTATTAACAAATTAAATGTCAAACTTAATATATACAAGTCTAAAAAATGATATTTGATCCCGACTAAAAGAATAATATATAATCGACCCACCTACGAATCATGAATAATAACATGTAACCTTTGACTATATAAAAACATTTTTATTTTTGATATTCACTATTATTGGTGAAGTCATCACCAATTCTTGAATCTAATATTTTTTGCATAACTTTTCCATGTTTTATTGCCATTTCAACATTTTTAGCATTTTATTATTCGGTCATGATTATTATGTCTTCACATGTTTCATTGGCTATTATCTACATATATAAATTACAAATACTCTATTGAGTATTAGACAAACTTATGATTTTTTACTAATATTTTAAATTAGCAGGCTCAGATGTTATTTATAGGAATTTCAGATGTTAGGAAAGCTATCCGTGGAAGAATAACTTAGGATATTTTTATTGGATTTTGGTTATTAAATTAGAAGTTTGTCATTAGGGTTTCCAGACTTGTCCATATTTAGTTGTGAGCCTTTAATTTACCTTTCAATTATAACGTTGGATTTTGGTCTCAAAGTTTGAGATACTTTTCCTTATTTGTAAATTTTGGATATTAATATTATTGGAATATAACCTTTGAATATCAAATTTTAATAAATTTATTATTAGATTGTTTAACAATATTATTTTTAGGTTACATCCCGATTTTGGATTAAATTTAATTATTAATTATTTTTAGGTTTAACAAATTTATATTGAAATTAATTAAAATTTTTTATATTATGAATAATAATTAATTATGGGATTTGCTATCATAGCAAAGATGGATAAAGTTATAGAGATATGACAAATTTGAAACCGATTTTGAAGGCTTATGATTGACTTAAATGAGCATGTTTATTTTGGAATCTTATAATCATTCAACATTTAGTTTTCAACTATCCAAATGATTAATTATCCAAGTATTTTGCTAAAAACTTTACTTTGATTTTGATAATGATTATTTATATTTTTAAGATTTAAAAAAGTATATATATTATACAAGTTTAAAAAGTGATATTTTAAAAGAAATATTTCGATTTACCTAACGTGAATAATAACATATAACCTTTGACTATATAGAAGCATTTTTATTTTTGATATTCGACTATTATTGGTGAAATCATCACATGGTGGTAAAATATGATGCCAAATTCTTAGATCTAATATTTTTGTAATAAGTTTTCCATGTTTTATTGCCATTTTAACATTTTTGAGAAAAGAAATGCTTTATTATTGGGATCATGGTTATTATGCCTTGATAATGTTTCAGAAAAGCTATTATCTACAATATAAATTACAAATAATCAAATCTCAGTAGTGCAATTATTATGAGTTCCACGGAGAACTAACCTTTTAAAGTTGAAACATGCCTCGGATGTTATTTATAAGAATTTCAGATGTTAGGAAAGCTATTCATGGAAGAATAACTTAGGATATTTTTATTGTATTTTTATTTTAAATTAGAAGTTTGTCATTAGGGTTTTTAAACTTGTCTATATTTAGTTGTGAGCCTTTAATTTACCTTTCAATTATAACGTTGGATTTTGGTCACAAAGTTTGAGATACTTTTCCTAATTTGTAAATTTTAGTTGGTTAAGCAATGATTTATTGAAGCCACTTTCGAATATAACCTTTGAATATCAAATTTTAATAAATTTATTATTAGATTGTTTAATGATATTATTTTTAGGGTTACATCTCAATTTTGGATTAAATTTAATTATTAATTATTTAATTATGTGTGGTAATACCAAGGTCATAACAAATTTATGGTATCAAAGCAAGTTATAAATTAAAATTATGATATGTATTATGATACGTACTATAATGTTGAACAGCCAAGGAGTTGTGGGTCCTAGTCAAGGGAATGGGTATCTTGCTATTATAGCAAACATGGATAAAGTTATAAATCGGATGGTCCAAAGATAACCAAATTTGAAACCATCAGTTACAAATATGGGCACTGTTTTAACAGCTTATGATTAACTTACCAATGAGCGTGTGTTTGAATTTTTAGGTAATCCTGATCTAACAAAGTTAAAATTTAGATCCGCCGTCCTAAGAAGATTTTTGAGTTTATCAACTATCCAAATGATGACAATGTTGGATCTGTTTCATATAAGTTTCATGGTAAAATTGATCATTGCCGGGTTATAAAGAAAAAATTTTGGGATTTGAATAAAGAAGATATTTCGTAGAATGTATTTTTAAAGATATTTCTTAACAAATACTTTTCAGTGAGTCTATAAAAGTAGAAGGATGAATTTGCTAGTTTGCATCAGATGAACCACATGGTGGTGAAATATGACATCAAATTTACTAAATTGGCTCGATTTATCTTTCATAATAATGGAGCTTTAATGGCGAGTAATAAAGTTCCTTTAAGATTGTCTTCCTTCAACGTACTTTGTTACCATTTGGATTTCTTTATTATACAAAAGAGAGAATTTGGCGCTTTGACACAAAATTAGGAAACTGAGTCGGTACTGGGTGGGTGTGAAGAGGTGTGGAGGATGCGAAATCGTAAAAGAGAGGCCCACGTGACGCTTGCTCCTAAGTGGGCCGACTAGGTGGTACTGAGGCTTGCTCCTAAGTCAACCTACTCATCTCTAGAAATTTGTTGACCGCCCAACTTGGCCTTTCATACGGTCAATGCTTGGCGGTAAACTTCCGGGCCTATAGTTATTGTGGATTTGAGTCGTTTATCTTTCTTGTGCCAACCCACTATGGGCATTCCCATCAATATAATATATTTACGTGTATAAAGTAATGAATAAATTAATTAAAAAATTATATATACATATATATGTATATATGATTACATGCAAATATATATATATATATATAAACAATATTTTTACAATATTTCTATAACATTTTTGCACTTAAATATGTATATTTATGTGAATATTTTAACAATATTTCTGCAATATATGTATATTTATCTAAATATTTTAATAATATTTTTGTAATATTTTTATAATATTTCTACAATATATATATATTTATCTAAATCTTTTAACAATATTTTTGTAATATTTTTACAATATATGTATATTTACCTAAATATTTTGATAATATTTCTGCAGCACAAATTCATATACATATAATCTAACAAAATCTGGAATCTATGTAACAAAATTTAGAACAATAAATTTTATATACACACTAAAATATAACCTGGAACATAATCTAATATATATATTTTAAAAACAGATTATTTGAACAAATTTTATAAAAATATCATCAACAATAAAAACCCCACATATTTTACAGTATAAATTGGTTGATGAAATCTAATCTTTTTTTTCACGGTGGAAGATTAAATAAGCCCGTCATAAGTGTCGGATCACGTATACATTTCATATACACTATGTTTCTTTCACTCTCACGTAATTTAGGAATTTCAAACAATACAGAATATAATTGCACCATTTGCTCATGTGTGTTGCCTTCTTAGCTTTTGTTTAATATTTCACCGAACTTATTCATATTTATACTCAACACATCGGCTGCTTTAACAATACAATTAGATAGTCTGCTGATATTACACCAGCTTTTCATTTCCTTCCCTTGGACGTCGCCAATGCACTTGGAGTTGTCACATGCGGTGCACTTTGACTAGTATAATTATTAATGCCGAGTAAGTCTTCAATCCTCATTTCTTCAGCATCATTTACGCTTAATTGCTCGTTATGCGATTCATTAGTTCGGAGCTCCTCAAGGATGTCCTCGGCAGTTTGTACATCTGCCCTTATTGTACGGTCTTTGCTATAAATCATTAATAGGTCTTCAAAATATAAAAATGATTTTTTTCTCCAAATAGTAGTTCTCTTGTGGCACTATATTAATAAAATACATATCGATAACAATTTAAATAGAATATAATACAATTTATATAGAATAACAACTCAGTTATGTACACAGCAACAAAACTTATACGCAGCAGCAATGAACTGCATTTGGAAGCAGTTTCAACAAATTTAAATAATAATAACAGTTTCATAGCACATCCAAAAAAAACAAAAATTTATCGAGTACAGTTTTGTCGACTAGCACATACAACACACTCACTGCTCACTTGCTCAGCACATACAAACACACACAACACACACAATCTGCTCATTTTCACAGCACACTCACTGTACACACATCAGCACACACAACACACACATTGCTCATTTTCACGGCGTACACCCAACACACACACATCAGCACACACAAAACACACACTGCTCACCCCATATTCACAACATACACCCACTACACACACATCAGCACACACAATACACACACTGCTCATTCCAAATTCACACACACACCTCCACATTCACACGCACACACACCCCATATAGACCCACATTGCTAGACGGCAGGTTTCACACTAACCCACACACACACACACACACAGTATGCACACAGCACTCAGCTATGCACCCATACCCACACCAACACAACCACACACTCACTTAGCTATGAATGTCAAGAAAACCCTACTAAAATAAAGTAGATTATCAAAATCAAAACATAAAAACATGTAATTCAAGATGTGAATGCAAATTTAACAAAATAAATAGCCAAAATTTATCGATTTGTATACATTCCATATATATTGTTCTACAAGAATCATTTTTTGTGCATCATTTCATCCAAATTTGGAAGTATTTGTACATCTTATTATATCATATACAATACTCATATCCTTTTTCAGTGTCTTTATTTTAAATGTAATGTGTGGGATTGCCTTCAAATTCGATTTTGGTAGCTTTTGTTGTAAAATCCTTTTCAACTCATGTAAAAAACCAAACTTGAAACCATTGTCAGTATTATATGTACCAATATTATATAACTCCACCATAGTGACAACAAGAATATCATCTTTATGAAATTCTTATCTTCTTTTGATATCCTTATTAGAGGTTGTCATGCTTAACATTGTAATTAAGAATAAGTGAAACCAAGAAAGCAAAAATAAAAAAATTAGGCATTGAGTTAAGTATATTTATCTCTAATAACAGAATTGATGATATCTAATAACAAATATAAAATTAGCACTACTCAAAGTGAATGTGTCAAATGCATCATTCAATCATATCCCCTTTCGTTGAATATAGCATTTGCCAAATTATTCTTAAATGCACTCTAACTATCAGTAGGATTTAGTTGTGTTATCATATCCGCATCTTCATGTAACGAATCCTCTTGAGATATATCATTGTATTTATCATTAATAGGATCATAACCCATTTTATTTCTTATAAAATTATGCAGTAGACAAGTAATGATAACTCGATTGTATGTTCTAACAGGAAAAAATGATGGATTTCTAAGAATCCCATACCACGTTTTTAGCAATCTAAAACACCTTTCAATAATATTATGAGTAGCGAAATGTTTCATATTAAAGAATTTCCGACCGTCTTGACTGATGGCCTTGACTCCATTTATTTAAATGATATCTCTATCCCCTAAATGGTGCAAGAAATCTATTACAATTTGTATGTCCCGCATCAACAAAGTAGTAAGCACCTATATGAAAATATGCGATATCATCACGTAAAACAATTTTATTGTAAAACATTATGATAGATTCGATAATCTAAGATCTCACTGTTTGAAACTTTTAATCCATGCCTTCTAGTTAGCGCATCTCGTAAAATTCTAAAATCTACTGCAAATCCTTTCCAATCAGAGAGGACATATATAAATTGTATATCGTGAGTACATACTTCTAACATATTTGTAACTATATCTCAATTACAAGTTTGATATCTAGATTTGTCTATAATAGGTACACTTATTTTTATATAAATTCCATCCAAAGTACCTATACAGTCCTACAAATACACATTGAATTAGAATGAGTAATCTAGTACATTTGCCATGTGGATATAATAATAAATATATGAAATATTTATCATATCGGGAACCACTTCCATCGCTCATCTATGCAGTTTTCAAAAATGGGTTTTGACCGTCTAAATAAATGTCCTTGCATACATATTATTGCAGCAAATACATTATTAAATATTTTACTCACCGTCTCACTCGATCTTTGAAAATTATGTGCAACCACTCTATTATTTATATGATGTGTAAGAATGTGCAAGAAGATTGCCACTTGCTCATCAACTTGCATGTGTTTTGATGGCTGAAATCTCCAAATATTTGTTAACATTTCACACAATTTGAGAAATACGTGCCTACTCATTCTCAACATGTTAATACAAGTGATATCATTGTCATGTATAACTCGATTGATGTATTCTCTTTTTTTATAAAAATCAAGTTTTTAAGATCTTATGATTGTATGTTTCAACTGTCCAATAGCTGCGGTTGCATTTGTACTTAAGACACATAAAAACTACCAAATAGTAACGTAAATTTTAATGAATTGCATTATAACGATAACTATCTTCTTTTTCTTCTTATTGGAGAAATTGAAGTATAATTGATCAATGAACTGAAATAGCAAATCACAATATATGCAAATATAAGAAATATAGCCTTTATTTCAATAGCTCAGCATATATAATATATATAGTAGAATCATAAATATAGAAACATCAAAATCCAATTTGCCTACCGGCCATTTTACACCACGGGAAATTCAAGTACTTGCAAATTTGCCTACTTGGCCAGTCCACTCGTTGACCGGCCATTTTGCACTAATGACAAATTTCACCCCTGCCCATTTGCCTCCTTGATCGGTCAATGAGTTGATCGGTCATTTTATACTTTTAGCCGATCAATGAATTGACAAGGCAAATACACCATTTACAATATATGAAATTCTACAACGAACTGGAAGTAGAGAGAAAATCTGAAAACTAATATAGAAATCTGAAAATGAAAATGTTGAAGGGTCCAACATATGTAAACAGAGGCACTAAAAATAGAAACATAAATCTGAAAAAATTATGACTAGGGCTGGAAATGATTTTTCAGATTGGAAACATAAACATAGGCAAATATTTTGAATTAGGGTTTTGTACAGCCCAAATAATCAAAACCCATACATCGAAATGCTATTTCACACATCCCAAATACATATTTATTTGAAAATTTTTCATAAATCTGTAATGATAGACGGTGAAATTAAATTAGGGTTTCACAAAAATAAAATAGAATAAGTGACTTTCGAACATTATTACCTTCCATAAATCTATAATATCAAGCTTTCGAAGTAATGGAGAGAAGTCGGATTCGAAAAAAATGGTCAAAGTAGAAGCAGAAGCAACTCGAGAGAAGGCAGCGAGCGTAGGGTTTTAGGAAGCAGCTCGAGAGAAGATTACTACGAGGGATATGAAAATCGTAGAGTGAGGAAGAAATTGATTAGGGCAAAGGGCGTTTTCAAAATATCAAATTAAACGTACGGGAATATGAATTCTATCTCAACCGAGAATAAATAATATCCACTATTTGCATGGCAATTGTTATTTTCAAAAGTTGGAAATTAGTATTCTTAAAGAATTGTTATTCTTTCCCAAACTAGCAACCAAGCAATAAAATTTTTATTCCACCAAGATTAAGGAGAGAATAAAATTTATATTCCCTCCAACCAAACACCACATAAGTGTATATTTTAAGTGCATTGATTTTAGTTGGTGATAGATTTAAATTTCTTAGATATGTACGACTTTAATATAATCTTAGTCATAAATTAATTGGCATTCTATCATGCCAATATAAATTGTTTCCACAAGATGACATATTTTTCTATTTCAAGTTGTAAATCTTCTTATTTTCAACACAATAAATGATAAAAGTCAATCTATATGATTTTTGCCCTCCATACATATCATTTAATGAAATACAAGTGCATACATACCTTACTAGGTTACCACCATTGTAAATCATAATGTGTTGACCAATGAGTTTTTGGTGGCAAGGAAATTTGGGGATGTGTTTTGAAATACTTACATTGGCTGCCATAAACTAGAAGATAAAGTTTGAAATAAAAGTGATGCTAAGTTTTGCTCTAATTTTTAAGGCTCTGAATAGGATAATACTATCGAAGTTGAAAGAATTAAAGAAATAACTATAAAAACTATTGGAAAAAGACTTTATTTATTTAAGTGTGTCACATTGGGGTGCACTGATTTTATTTGTAAAAAGGGATGATGGATCTATAAGATTTTATATAAATTATCAGGAATTAAATAAGATACCAATTAAGAACAAGTATTTCTTATTTATGATAGATGATTTGTTCAATCAGTAATAAGGAGCTCAAGGGTTTTTAAAG
This sequence comes from Nepenthes gracilis, assembly GCA_033239525.1. Classification (NCBI taxonomy): domain Eukaryota; kingdom Viridiplantae; phylum Streptophyta; class Magnoliopsida; order Caryophyllales; family Nepenthaceae; genus Nepenthes; species Nepenthes gracilis. The sequence continues at coordinate 5,987,509 of BSYO01000007.1, read as the reverse complement.
ATTGATTTTTAGCCAGAATATCACTAATTAAAGATCAAGAAAAATATATCAAAGATAGCTTTCCGAGCAAGGAAGGACCATTATGAATTTTCAATAGCAACTTTGGACTAACACACATGTGTGCAATATTGTGGATCTAATGAATCGGGTGTTTCAACCCTATCTTGATCAATTTATGATAGTCTTCATTGACGATTTATTCATATATTCAATAAGTTATAAAAAATATGAGATTCATTTAAAAATTGCATTGCAAATATTAAAGATGGGACGATGAAGAAGTGCAAGTTTTGACTCAATAAAATAGCTTTCCTATGCCAAGTGATTTTAAAAGGAGGTGTCTTAGTTAATCTGAAGATAATTAAAGCGATTACAAGTTGAGGCTAACCAACAAGTGTACCAAAAGTGTATAATTTTCTTAGTTTGGCCAAATATTACAAAAGGTTTATGAAATTTTTTTAAAAAATTGCAATACCTTTGACCAAACTAATACAAAAGAACATAACATTTAGTTGAAATAAAGATTATGAAAAATGTTTTTAGAAATTAAAGAACCGCTTAGCGATCACCATGATTTTTACTATTTTGAAAGGACGCATAGAGTACAACTTATTGTGATGCATACAATAGAGAGCTAGATTGTGTGTTAATTTAGCATAAAAGAGTTATTATTTATCAATCAAGGTAACTCAAAACTTACCCAAAGAATTGTCCTACTCATGATTTGAAGATAACAGCAGTCGTTATTATACTAAAAATTTAGAGATATTATCTGTATAGAAAAAAGTTTATACTGTACTTAGATCAAAAGTGCTTAAAGTACCTATTCTCTCAAAAATAATCAGGAGACAAAGATGATAGTTGGACTTACTAAAAGATTTTAATTGTGAGATTCAATATCAACCGAAAAAAACCATTGCTATAGCGGAAATGTTATGTCTTAAATCATCAAATTTAATAGCCCTTTTGATGATTAAATAAATAAAGATGCTTGATGGCAGGAAGTGTAATATTAGAAGACATTTTTAAGATGTGTATGTTGTATTTTTAGGTACAACTTAAAATTTTTGGAGAATTAAGAGAATGCAAATGGATAAGAAGTCATTTTTAGTGGACATAGTTGAAAATTTAAGCAAAAAGTCAGTTGTTGATTTTAATAATTGAGCAAAAAGTGTCTCGAGATTTCGAGATTGTATTTGGGTATTTAATTTTAAAGAGTTGAAAGAAGAAATTTTTAACAAAATCCTTTGAAATAAATGTATGTTTAGCCCAAAAATAAATAAAAAATATCAAGATTTATAAAAAACCTATTGATTGAGAAATATGAAGATGAAAATTACAACTTTTGTCAAAAAAATATAATTTGTTAACAAATGAATGCTGAATTTAAAAAGTCACTAGATTTTTTAAACTAATCCCGACTTCTAATTGGTATTAGAAGCATATAATGATAGATTTATGATGTGTTTGTCAAGAACATCAATGAATCATGATACGATATAGGCAATTATCGATTGGTTAACAAAATTAACTCATTTTATAACCATCAAAATGATATTTTTAATGGACCATTTAGTAATATTGTACATAAATAAAATAGTTTAACTTTGTGGACTTCTAGTTTTGATTGTGTTAAATCAAAATTTATGATTTATATCTATATTTTAGGAGAATCTACATATGGAGTTAGGTACCAAGTTGAAATTAAATACGATGTATTATCCACAAATAGATAAACATTCAAAGTGGACAATTCAGATTTTACAAGTTATGTTGAAAGTATCGGTTTTAAAAATAAAAGATAATTAGAAAACTACTTGCTACTAATCAAGTTTATTTACAACAATAATTATTAGGTGAACATGGCATGGCACCCTTTGAAACACTATATGAAAGAAAATGTTATTTTCCAATTAAGTAGAAAAAAAATGGAGTTCAAAGACCTTTAGGACTAAATATGATCTAAGAGATATCAAATAAAATCAATTTGATTCAGGATTGGCTTCAGGTTGCTCAAAGTCAATAAAAAAATTATGGAGATTATAGGAAAGTCAAATTGAGTTTTGAAGTTAAAGATCGCGTATTTTTAAAGATGTATCCATGAAAGAGAATTTTCATATTTGAATTTAAAGGAAAACAAAAATCAACGTTTATTGGTCCATTTGAAGTTTTTAGAAGGATCATAAAAGTGACTTATAGGTTAGTCTTGTCTCCAATCTTTGGATAGTTTCACAACATTTTTCATGTATCAATACTTCACCAACATATGTATGATCCTTGCACGTTTTTGAGTCTAAACCATTGAGGGTCAATGACAACTTAATATGCCTTAAAGAATTAGTTTAAATTTTAGGACAACAAGATTAAGTGTTTCATACTAAAGTCATTCTTTTTATTAAAGTATTATGAAGAAATTATTCTTTTGAGAAAATACATTGGAGTGAGAAGATGAAATTTAGGAGAAGAAACTCCATTTATTTCTTCATTGACGTATATATATTTTAAAAATAAAATTTTTATGAGGACAAAATTTTTATAATGGGAAAAATATGTAGATTCAAATCATAAGATCTCTAGAATAATATTAATTTAAATAAATTAAAAAATTATTAAAAATAATTGTGAGTTTAAATAAGAAGCTTAATTATTGGACCGTAGTAGTATAGGTATAATTGGTGCCTGAGTCATATATTAGTATATTTGAGATAGAATTTTTAAACTTGATGTGCACATAAAAGACACATGTGTATAGTTTTTTTAAAAAAAAAAAATAGCTATGCTTGAGACATGTTAGAAGTGTGCTCGTGTGCAGATCAAAATTTACCTTTGCACCTAACTCGTACATGTGTGCCAATATACTATTTGAAGAGTTTTTAGCCGATTTTAGTTTAAATTTTTTTAACTTTCAGACAAAAGGAAAGAAGAAAAAGAGATTAAGAGAGAAAAGAAGATAAAGAAAGGAAAATGAAACAAATTTAAAATAATTTCAAATAAATCTTTAGTAAATTTTAGTGAAGGTAAATATATCTAAACCTATTTCCTTATTTATTATAAAATATTTTTAAAGTCTCATATTATTATTTTAAAATACTCATACATGTAATATTTGCCTATTTTTTTTTTATATATATATTATGCTGAAGCATATTAGTTTTTCTTCTAGACCATGATGTTTAGAAGGCTTGTACATTAATTTAAATATATTATTTTAAAATTTTAAAATTTTTAAAAAATTATTTTTATATATCCCTTTTGTGCATGTATTTTGATGAAAATTCTACTTTAATTTTAATAAAAAAATTATTTTTCTAAAATAGAAAAAAATATTGTATATTTATTTTTTCATATAGAATTTTTTATTTTAATTAAATAAAAACTATTATAGAGAATTAATATAATATATTTAAATATTATTTTAATATATTATTTATAAAATAAAGATCAAACCTAATATTTATGAATCAAAAAAGTTACTTTTAGCTCTAACTATAGAAAATAATAAGTAGTCAGTTCTATATGTCATAAATAGTGATTTATGGCCTTTAACTATATAAAAGTTAATTTTTAATATTTGATTTTTGTTTATAAAGTCATCTCCAATCCTCAATTCTTATCTTTTTACACGATTTTTCCCTATTTCATCATTTTTAATATTTTTTGGTATTTTAATTTGTCATCATTATTATTATCCTTTGGCATGTTTCATTCATTATTATTTATACATATATATTATATATACTTTGTTCAATTTTAAACTCATTTTATCATTTTTACTAACCTTTTAGATTAATAAATTCAAATTTTATTTATAGAGATTTTAGACATTTAGAAAGTTATTAGTAGAGGAATAGTTTAAAATATTTCATTATATTGTAATTATTTAATTAAGAATTTGTTATTTCAAATTTTAGACTCATCTATATTTGACTATGAACTTTTAATTTATCTTTTACTTATAATGTTGGATTTTGATCACTAAATCTGAGATTTTTTTCTTACTTTTGGATTTTATTTATTGAGTTAATGATTTATTGAAACCATTTTCAAATGTAATTTTTAAATCTTTAAACTTTTATATATTTATTATTGAAATATTTAATGATATTATTTGTAAGGTTGTATTCCAATTTTGGGTTAAATCTGATTGTTAATCATTTATTTATGTTTTGGGATTAGAATCCTGACATGGGCTTTTTATATAAAATTATATTTTACAACATACTTATTAAAAATTAGACATTGTAAATTTTCATATAAAATTTATAATTTACTGTCATTCTACACATATTTTAATCATATTTATATTTTATCGTGCATTAAACTCATCTTTAAAATATTTTAAAACCCTTTTAAATTAGTGAACATTGAATTTTGATAAATTGAACGCATGAATATTTTAGAAGCTATATTCATGATTTTTAGCTTATTTTTGGATTTTCTGTAACGGATAAAGCTAGCATTTAGTTTTCATAGGTTAAACCTAGGTTAGTGTGCTATATTTATAAAATTATACATAATTTTCTATTTTTATAAATTTTATTTTTAATAATAATATTATTATTATTATTTAAATACCCACGGCGACCAGCCCTCTTGCAAAGTCATCAAGAAACGCCCAAATAGAGACCATCAAAAAATTAAAAAATTTAAAAAAAACAAAAATAGAAGGCTGCCGCTGCTATGCAAACTCCTCCCAGCAGGTTCGGTTCCCCTAAGAGAATTTTTTTCTGCAACTAGCTGTAAACGAATACATCACATCTTATGTTCAACGACACTTATTACTAAAAATCTTAATTAAGTTAAATTATTTCATTTTTCAAAGAACAAAATAATACGGATAATCTTATTTCTATTGTACAATTTCTCAAAAAATGAAAGGAGAAAGATACAAGAAAGCAGTTTATCCATATAACCATTGGACAGGTAAAACCAGATCATTTGTTCTGAAACTTATTCTCATCCTTGCACGTACAAGTTTTTCATGCTTCGTGGGACGGGACATAAGGCTTCTTGATCGTGTTTTGTTTGGCCATTTCATCAACCATATCAGCTCTAAAACCAGAACAACACTCCTCTAAGGACGAACTTGCTCACTTTAAATAGAATATGAACATACATTATACGATTATGACTATTATATCTGTAAGGCAGCATTCCCATAATTTCATAAAGCATGTCTTTGAAGGAAAAAACCCAGAACTCATTGATCTGACTGCATCATGAACCCAAGAGTTTCTTAATACCACCCTTCTGCTCAGCAGTTAACCGAGATGGGAACTTGATATCAAATTTGATCCTCAAGTTTCCTTTGCTTGTGGGGTCCTTTGTTATGGGCATCCCTTCTCTTGGAACCACCTCTTCGTACTTTGGATGGATCACATTGCTGATCGGAATGGTAATATTCCGGCCATCGAGAGTCCTGAGGTTGACCGTGTAACCAGTCAAGGCTTCGGCCAGAGAGACCGTCCGTGCTACCACCAGATCGTTTCCTTCACGCGTGAAGATATTGTGTGGTTTTTCATCAATGATGAAGACAATGTCTGCGGGGGCAACTCCCGGCTGCTCATTGCCCTTCTCTGGGAAGGTTATCTTGGTACCCTTCTTCCATCCTGGCCTGATGTCAATTGTCAAAATCTCTTCCACAGGAAGAGTCTTTCTGCCCCAGAAAGAAAGGAAGCAAATGAGAGGCTCGTGAGGGATTAATGTCCAAAAAGGATAAAAAGATTTAGGTATAAAACACCACTATTCTACTGGTCTTCTGTCTGCTTAATTATAAAAGACCCAAAACAGAAAAATAAGCAATTCCAACAAAATTGTATGACGAATTCATATATCAAACAATCAATTAGAGGCACATTCAAAGGATAATGAAAACAAAGAGCAATTACCACAGAGGGAAGTACGTAAATAGATGCATCATCGCTGAGAAATTATGTAGACATAACGAAAATATTATGTCACCTTGTTGTGATATAATCAATATAAAACATATCGAGATTTGTAAGTCATTGAGATAAAATAGATGATTGCATGTTCAATAATTTTGGTGGAAGAGGAAACAAAAGGTACTTACCCACTTATATCAGCAATCTCTCTAGAAATCTTCATCTTCTTGGTACAACCCTTATAGAGCTCTTCTAAAGTACAGGGCAATTTGATCTCGATTGGTGCAGCCTTCCTAATAGATCCATGCTCCATTGATCCACCACCACCACCACCAAAATGCCCAAAAAAGTTATCACCAAATATGCTACTCGAGAACCTTGAGCCCCTCATGCCACCTACCCCGCCTTCGAATGGACGAGAATACCCGAAAAACTCTGCAAAAATATCATCCGCGCTTCGGGGGTTGAATCTGAACGTTGTTGGTCCATCCCCGGTTGAGAAGAAGGTGGCTCCGCCTGACCACCACCATCAGGTGGCGGCACGCCACCCTTCAGCGCTTCTTCTCCGTATTGGTCGTATACTGCTCTTTTCTGGGGATCACTTAATACCTGCATCGATTCCGTAGAGCAAAACTAAAATCAGAAGTTCAAAAAACGAATGTGACTATAGGTGTCTCCAATTATTGGGAAATCCTATCTTCCGATCATAAAATTCAAGCAATCAATTTCATCAAGAAAAGATATAAAAGGAAGACTAGAACAGAATCTTTTGATTGGAACATAGAATCGTGATATGATTATTTCCTCTGCTTCTCCTACTTAGCCTTTCTCTGTTATATCTCTTACGCAAGTCATTCCCTTTAAAAAAATATTGATAAAACAGAATAAACGAGCAAACCCTAGAAATTTTCAATCAAAGAAAAATGAGCGAATTTCAAGTTCGACTCGATGATCAGATGGGAGTTAAAGCACAATTTGCCAATGAAGATAAAATAAAATTGAGAGGAAACGAAAGAAAGAGAGAGTTTACATCGTAAGCCTCGGAGATCTGCTTGAACTTAGCTTCAGCTTCCTTCTTGTTATTAGGGTTCTTGTCAGGGTGCCATTTCATAGCTAGCTTTCTGTAAGCCTTCTTTAAGTCATCATCTTTGGCTTTCCTATCAACCCCCAAGATGCTATAGTAGTCCACGCCCATCACCACCTCCTCTTCTACTTTCTCTCTCTTCCTCTTCTTCACTTTGTCCCTCTTTCCTCCCTGCGCTTCTTCTTCTTTCAAGTGAGACGTTTGATTTAAATACCTCAGATTCTAGGTTCTTGAAGCCTACTTATGGAGACATGAAATTTTCAAAGAAGACATATATAAGTATTTGGTCTTTTTACTCCGTCGACGATGAATATCTTGTACTATTGGCGTTTTGCAGATGCATCGAGATGTCTCTGGAGTCTGCGACTTTCAAAGGTCCAAAGATATCCAGAAGGTTCCAAGAATTCCCATGCTGCTATCCCATGGTGTAGTTTGTGGGAACGAGAGGGGCTTCCTCAACAGGGCAAGGGAGAGAGCCCTTTTCTATTAGATTTGGGCTCAGGATGTCATAACATTAATTTCAAATTATTAAAAATAAATATAAAATGAATTTTTTTCAAAAAAAAAGCAAATGTTAAATTTTAAAAATATTATATTATGAAAGTAATCAAAAATAAAATTAGTACCTCAACTTTTAAAAAATAAAAAATAAAAATCATTAGAAAAACCAATAGAAAAAAATATTTTTTTTAATAAAAATACTAAAAATGTGCCCAAAAAAGTAACTCAATTAAACTTGATAGAAACTTATTAACAAATATAATTAATTATTTAAAATGTTTAATTTATAATTTTTTTTTAAAAAAAAAAAAGATTATGGAGCCCAATGGGAGGATCTCTTGTTGATTGGGCTTAAATCACTACTGACCCGTCTTCAACTTGTTAATGGGTCTGAGTTTCTTTGGGCTTCAAAGTTGGGCCATCTCAGCCCAATTTTCCTCCTTCTTCGTGGTTTTGCTCCGCTACGTTTCGCCGTCTAGGGTTCCTCTTCCTCCCAAGCTCTCTTTCTGTCGGAGAAATTTCTTCAGACCAACAGGATGAAGGTAAAAGTGATTTCTCGTTCGGCGGATGAGTTTACTCGAGAAAGAAGTCAAGATCTGCAGGTACGTATGATATATATATATATATCGTTTTTGCAATTGCTATTACCATTTGTAACTAGTTGTAGATTTACAGTTTTTCATTCTTCTTTCCAATATCAGAGAGTATTTAGGAACTATGATCCGAACCTTCGACCACAAGAGAAGGCGGTCGAGTATGCTCGAGCTCTTAATGCAGCTAAATTAGAAAAGGTACTATCAGTTAGTCAATAGAGTCATTCAGTTGAAATAAAAATTTGGAACTTGAATGTGTTGTTGGTCTTCAATCATAGGCTTCTTGGAATGCAATTAATTGCTTTTTAACAGATTTTTGCAAGGCCTTTTGTTGGAGCGATGGATGGGCATCTGGATGCTATTTCATGTATGGCCAAAAACCCAAATTACCTCAAAGGGATATTTTCGGGTTCCATGGATGGAGGTATATATTGCGCCTGGCCTCCCCCGGCGCAAATTTATGTAAATGATTAGCTACGTTGTTTCCTTTTAATTATAGTTTACGTTTACGTAGGGATGCCATTGTAAACTAGGAATCAAATTCCATTACGTGGCAATTGAGAATTCATTTATTTTTATCTTTCAATATACTAAAAGCACGCTAAACAACTTAAGAAATTGCAGAGCAATTTCGTTACTGGTTTGTTGTAGATATATGATGCAGACTGCAGATTATGAGTTTCCCAAGTTCAAGCATATCTACCCACTTTTTCCTTTCTTCCATATTTGTAACATCTTGTTGTGGGTTTGATTTATTATTTTCAGTTTAGATATTTTGATCGAAGTGTTATTTTCATTCTTTATATCTGCAGATATCCGCCTATGGGATATAGCTGCCAGGTAATTTTTGCAACTCAGTCAAAATCACAGTTTCAACATCTCTTGTTGCTGATTTGGTGTGATAGTCAATCCTTTGATGGTTCATCAATATGCGGGATAGAATTTAGATTCAGAGAAGGTTTCATGTACACTGGCCGAGTCACTTGTATGATCTCTTCTTCGCTTGTCCATGACCAACGAAATGGAATAATAGAAGCCGGGAAAGTCTTTTGGGGCGATTCTCATATTTAAACATCCTTTTTAAATATCTGCAGAAACCTGCATATAGATGAATGGTTCGGATTATCAGTCTGTAGTCTGTACTTCATGTCAGATTAGTAATAATGATTAAAATTAATTTAGAGCCATTTTTTCTTTTCAGCCCTGAATGGAATGCTGAAATCGCATCATGGTAATATCGAGGATAGTGATCAGCAGAGGGCTTTTTGATTTTAGAGTGCTGAAGATGACTATAATGACATTTTACTTCCCTGCTTGTTATTGAGATCTATTGCAACTTTGCTTTGTATCACCTTTTTGCCCAAGGCCCCCTAAAATAAACTAACTCCTTATAAAGGGTGTTCTTAGTTCTTAGTAGAAATAATGCATTAGCTTTTGTATTCTGGTTGCCATCTTGTTCCTATGCTACTTGTTTATTATTTTATGTGGAAGATATTCTGAAAGCAAATTCTTACAACTGTTGAGCATACAGGCGAACGGTTTCTCAGTTTCCTGGTCACCAAGGTGCTGTAAGGGGTTTGGCAGCATCAACAGATGGCCGCATTCTTGTATCTTGTGGAACTGATTGCACGTAAGTTAGAAATTATTTTAGTGTATTTAACCTTAATAGAATGAGTTAATAATGGAACTTACCACCAAAAAGGGAAAGCCAAATTTAATCTTACATGGGCAAACTGTATCAATCTTTAGGAGGATTTGTCCTCCAATTTATAATTATTATGATAATCTCTGTTTCATAAGAATCTTCTTTTAATATAAGAAAATTCTACATTTTTTGCTTCAGTGTGAGGCTCTGGAATGTTCCTGCTCCTTCTATCATGGAGTCAGATATCTCTTATGATGGCTCTGAGAAGGTACGTGTCTCCTAATGTTCTGCATGCAGTAAATATATATTATTTTCTTTCATTTCCCTCACAGTAAATAAAAAACTCATTATAAAGCTTTCCAGCCATTGGCAGTTTTTACTGGGAATGATGCATTTCGGTAAGGCCTCCCAACCTTTAACTATGACTTACCATTTGGTTATTATGTTTTCCTGTCAATTTTCAATTTCTTTAGTTCTTCTCCATTCATATGTTTTCAGGATGACATTTCTGGATATTCTGCAGGGCTGTTGATCACCAGTGGGGTGGAAATCTTTTTGCTACTGCTGGGGCTCGGGTAGACATATGGGATTGCAACAGGTTTTAATCTAAACCCCGTTTTATTTTCAATCCCTAAGTACGTCATTCATCTCAATGGTTTAATGTCTTGTAATACGTAGATCTCAGCCAGTGAACAATTTTGAGTGGGGAACAAGCACAATTGTATCTGTTCGATTCAATCCTGGAGAGCCTAATGTGTTGGCATCGTCAGGGAGGTAAGGATAGATGTATGATTTCAAATTAAGATCTGTGTCTTTGGTTGTAAAGACACATTTTGTCTTTGCCTTCATTTCCCATTTTGATTGGCTGGTTTGATTGAAACCTTATTGTAAAAGAAGACATTAATGCATCAAGCACTTTGTTATTTCAAATGAAAAAGTAATACTGGTACTCTCTCTTTAGACCCATTTTAGTGAGCTGCTGTGGAGAAAAGAGGATGCAGCGCCTCTCAAAAAGAAAGTAGTTACTTTCCAAAGAGGAAAGCAATGTCCACATCATATTTTTTGTACAGTGTGTATACAGGGAGTAGGAGTAATATCTTTCATTTCAAATTACCTAGTAAGATGCATTGAAATTATTGCATCGATTTATAATGTTAGTGTGGATACTTAATTAATCACAGCTTGATATATCTTTGTCCACAAATGGGGGAATAATAGACATTTGTTGTGTTATATGCAGGGAAGAGATTCACACATACGTGGGTTATACTCCCTAACTTGTTTTATAATTCGAGTCCTATCCAAACAACTCTAGGAACTAATAATTTAATTGGCTGGTTATCAAATCAGACGTAAAGTTGATTGACTATTGTTAAACATTATGTGTAGTTTAACTAGCTTTGTTAGCAAAATTGAATTACAAATTCGAATACTAACCAGTATTTCATGGATTAAAATTTTATGTGCATGATCTATTTGAATAAGTGTGGGTCCAAGTGGTGGTTTTGCTGAACTATGAATAAAATAGAGTTTTGAGTAACCAACATGCATAAATGGAGTCCCTTTCCTACGTACATATTTTCAGGGATATGCATATGTATTACTGGTTTCTTGTTCTGTTTTATGGGAAATACAACAAATTATTTTAAACCTAGAAATACTGAATCAGCTCACTGATCTGGATTGCTTTTAGTTAATCATTCTTTATTTGTTTTTGGCAGTGACCGTAGTATTGCATTATATGATCTGCGTGTGTCATCTCCAGCAAGGAAGATTATTATGATGGTACTCTTGGCACTTGCAACCTTTAGTTTATATCATAGGATCTGTTATGAAGTTTTTAAAACTACTACTACTAGCCTTCCAGAAATTGTTTTATTCTCCAAATGGATTGAAGCAATGATTTTGTGGAACTTTTAAAGTATTACATCTGGTGATATTACTGATGGCTATTTGAAAAATGTGTCCAGGTTCTGCTTGTTTGAGGTCTTTAGGCTAATGTGCTCCTATTTCTTTGGTTTGATGCTATGCTGTTTTTTTATTAGGCTTGTCCAAAATTGTGGCTCACTTATGGATTTGTACTTTAAAAGCTACATTTCTTGATAGTTATGGCCATGGCAACAAAGAGAAACTTACTATGTTGAAAATTAATTCTAGTGTTTTTTTTTTTTTTTCCTCTTCAGATTTCCATTAGATATTGGGAATTTCAGTGATCTCATAATGTTACAATATGTAATTTTTTATGGAAAAGAATCTGCAGCAAAAGTGCAAAAACATCACATATTGAAACTGAAGCCATAGATGTTCCTTTTAGCTGGCATGGAAATTCCAGCCATAATTTCTTTACTTTAAAGTTGTATGGTGTAAACAAAAGGTCATGCAAAGTTCCTAGTGGCTGCTATATTCATTGCTCATGGTTATATTATTTATTCAAGATGGTTTATGATTTGACTCTTATGTTGATGATCCTGATTGAATTGCTCTTTACAGACAAAAACTAATTCAGTTGCCTGGAATCCAATGGAGCCAGTGAACTTCACAGCTGTAAGCATTTGCTGAGTTGATTTTTATGTAATCCCTTTTGAATTGAACCAATATTGCAAGAGTTTTGAGCTTGTTGGTAGATTCATCCCAGAATAAGGTGGTCTGCTGAATCTGTAGTGTCCACAACTGAACTTTACCAGTCTATTGTTTAGTGTTAGTTTCTTATTATGTTTTAGGAACAAGTTTTGATTGTTTGCTTTCAAAGTTGTCTTTTACTATTCTGGCCTCAGGCAAAGGATGCCACCTTAAGAGCACATCAAATTTATTCAATACTCTTTGTGCTACTCTGATGCAGTGATGTTGCTAATTTTAACTAAGTTAAACATTTTTGTGATGATGCAGGCAAATGAGGATGGCAACTGTTATAGCTATGATGCTAGGAAATTGAATGAAGCAAAATGTGTGCATAAAGATCATGTCTCTGCAGTGTATTGATTCACTTGTTTCATTTTTGGAATTAATAGTTTTTCTGATCCGATCATGTCCCTTTCCCACTACAACACTGGGACCGATTTTTAACACTTAAATTTTCTTCACAGGATGGATATTGACTACTCACCCACTGGTCGGGAATTTGTTACAGGATCTTATGATAGAACAGTTCGTTTCCTGACTACTTGACTATTCCGTACTCTCTGCATTACTTTCATTATTTAAAGGAGGCTGTGATGCTTAAGTAAAACTTTGTCATTTTCAGGTACGAATTTACCCATACAATGGTGGCCATAGCCGCGAAATTTATCATACTAAGAGAATGCAAAGGTCTGTCCAATGCACTTGATAATTCAGTTGGGAATTCGGAACATCTGAACATTGCTGATTATTGCGCATCGGCTGCAATCTGTCTTTTTTGTAGAGTTTTCTGTGTAAAATTCAGTTGTGATGCATCTTACATTATATCTGGAAGCGATGACACCAACCTTCGGCTTTGGAAAGCTAAAGCATCTGAACAATTGGGAGTTGTAAGTACATCTCAAATTGTTCCTTGTTAGTAATTTAGTTTTTTATGTGAATGGTTGCTTGGGCAAAATTAAATACTTGATTGCCTGACACAACTTAAAAACCCTTAAGCTGGTTGGTATGTAAGTTGGATATTTGTGTATTCTTGTTCAAAAAGAGTGGATTCTCGTTTTAGACAATGAAGATCCACTGTATTTTCGATGATTTCACTGAGAACTCTAGGAATTGGTGTTTTATGACTTAGGTTAATTTTCTAAAGGTATGCTTAGATGAAAGAAAAAAAAATTTTTTTTTTTGATATTTGGGTTTGATGAAAAATTTTACGGAAAAAATAGCATGAAGATATATGTGAAAAATTGATGTTTTATTTGAAATTATTATTCACTTTAAAAACCAGTGGAATATTGAAACAAATGGAAGGAAAAAAATGAATTTCCATATTAAAGATATATACTTTTCTTCTCTTTAGTTTTTCTTTAATAACTAGATGACAAAAATGCTTTTATTAAAAATTTATTTTCTTTCTAATATGAATTTGTATAACACCCAATCAGGACAAAAAATATATATATTTTTTAATTTTTTTCAGAATTTTGTTTTATTTCCTTCATGTTTTCTTTGATTCTAACATATCCTAAATGCTGCTAGAAAATAGAATCTGCAAAGATAAATTGTCTTATGCTTCACAAATTAATATTGCAGTTTGGTGATAGTGTAATTAACTTACTTTGATGTTCTCGACTTTTACAGCATATTTTTGTCTTCCCCTTCTCTGTTTCCTCTTTTGTGGAGTTTTTTTTTTTTTCTGGGTTACATCTGCAGATGCTGACCGAGTAAAACTATATGCTGCAGCTTCTTCCCAGAGAACGCAAGAGGCATGAATACCATGAAGCTGTGAAGAACCGTTACAAGCACCTTCCAGAAGTAAAGCGTATAGTAAGGTAAGGCAGTTTTTTCATCTCTTGCCCCGGGAATTTGATTCAAACTCAGCTTTTGCTTCCTCCGACCGGGTTTTTGATTTAAACTGGATCTTATTGTGATAAATGTAAAGGTCATGGGGCCTAGAGGGAAGCCTGAAAGGAGATCTCTTTAAGTTTCTTCTAAGATTCCTATTCAATTAATCCTTCTTTGTGAAATTATATGCATGACCTTTGCAAAATCCTTTTTTCACATTTGATGAATCCAGACACCAAGAATTCCGTGCATTCTTTTTGCGTAGTTTCTTATGTGTCCTCTGGTATTTCATGCATCTTTTATTTTATCTTCAGGGTTTCTTAAAACCTGCGATGAAATGTAAGTTAATTATAGTTTGAGAAAAGAAATGAAAAGATAGACGTATAAAACTAGTGATGTGATGTAAAATGATTAAAAATTGATTCTATTTTTGGATGATATTGCACTAAATAGAATAGAATGATAAAAGTGGATATATATAGCTGACCACTCTTAGTGAAAATTAAAGCTTTGTTGTTGTTGTTATTGAGGATTCCTGCAACCCACATTATATCTTGCTGAAATTATTTTTGTAGTTGCAGCTTGAAAAGTCAGAGTTAGAAATCCTTATTCTTGCTATTTAGCTGACTTTACCTGTTAAAAAGTTAAATTAAGAACTCTCTTTGCACATCACAATGTGCAGGCACAGGCACTTACCTAAACCAATATTCAAGGCCATTACTGAGAGACGTGTTATGACTGAGTCCGAAAGAAGGAAAGAAGATAGAAGAAGGGCTCACAGCGGCCCAGCTAGCGTCCAGAAAGAACCATTACGGAAAAGAAGAATTATTCAAGAAGTTGAATGAGCTGGATTTGTAAGCCAAGTTTTGTTTGGTTATTTCAATGACTCCAAACTGAAGCTGCCCTCCGTGACTGTGCTTGCTTCATTCATTGGTCGAAGCATCAGTTTTTCGTCAGAAGGCAATTTTGCAAGTCCCCTTTGATCGCCATGGATCAGTCATCTAAAATTCATGGTTTCTAACTCAGAATTACTTCTTAAGGAGGAGACGCACGTTGCATATTTTAAGATCTACACACAAGCCTGCTACTTTATAGAGGAAACTTGCATATTATTATTTTAAGTGATTTGCTGTTTTCCTTTATTCTTTATTTTTTATTATTATGAGGTTATATACCTCCATTGGAATGTGTGGTTTAACTTTGCATATGCTGTGTAATACGAAAAGGTAAAGATCTTTCTGATGGAATTGAATTGTACTTGCTTGGTTTAGGACAGCTGCTTTTTGGCACACTGCAGCCCTGTTTGTTTTAGCTTGTGAGATCGATCCTGTTTTGCATTTTCGACCTCTAATTGTCGATGCTGATATTTTTGATAATTAAATGGATAGTTATTGACACTACTGAAAAACTTAGCAGCTGCTGTTGAGAAACTGGCAACTTTGACTGTCAATTTTAGTAACGTAATGCTGCTTCTCACGAGAAAGACTTAATGCTACTGCGCAGCATCCTTTTTGGTTGGTTAGGCTGTTGAGAATCCGGTGCAGTTGGTGCGGCGTTGTTAAAGGTTGTATTTATTTCTCTTGTTAGAAGATGATCTTGATGTGTCATGCCATGCATTCAAATAATTCTTTTCTAAGATAATTTCTCTTTCATTAGCAGTGTGAAAAAAATAATAATAAGTAACGAATAGGAGTTCTATTTGCTCTGTTCTGTATGCAAAAGGGCAATTTCCGTAAGCTTGAGCTCATTTAAGACTTACATTATGCCAAGTTAGAGATAAGCAAGGGAAGAAAGAGAGGGGAAACCCCTCAAAAAATAGCTTCTTGCTATTTGACGAAGTATAAGTTGCTTCTTGGTTAGCCCAAGTTCTTGTGCATGGTAAGAAAAGCTTAGGTTTTTGGACCTCATCGTCTTAAACGAGAAAAAAAGACAGAAGAATCTAGGATGAAAGGGTGTTACAATGCTACCCTTATTTAGAAACTTAGGTTTTTCACAACGAAGGCATTCTGCTTGGGTACAGGGAGGAGTATAGTTATGGAGGGGGAAGCAGGAAAAATCATCATTGTGTCCAAATCTTATGGTGATATCAACGGCGATCGGCACACAAAAGGGTAAACTACGTTACAAGCAGCATATCTCATTATAATCAAAATATACCAGTAATTTGTACTGATGACTCCGACGGATGCAGGAAACTTACGGTGAGATGGCATAACTGGCTGGAAAGAACCCAACCCAATGAACCAGCACCATGGTCCACAGGCTGCCTGCGTGCTTCCGGGTCTGTCTGAACCAGCTTTCATACACTCCTCTTCGTATGACTTGTCAAGGTAAATCATATTCACCCCAAAGTTCCTTAAACAGAGTTAATTGGAAAACAACATGCAGCATAAGAATGACAGTCATATAAAAGGATGCCAGGATCATATTCAGTGTGATATTCATCAAGGACTAGAGTAAAAAGGAACACTAAGATTGAAGCAAGTGCAACAGTGTGCTAAAAGAAATAACGAGAAGCAAACAGCTGACTTGTCCACCACTTCGACCATGACCCCACTGCCTGCCTTCCTGAAGTCCCTAAACAGAGTCCATGCGAATAGGACCATGATCAAGAATGGCTCCCCTGTTGAATAAAACGTTAGAGACAATTTTCGGTGGTTTTCCACCTCCCATGTTTCACACAAGGAAAGCAATTTATCAAACAAGTGAACGAACAATTCAGTCTTAGAGATTTGCAATACAAAATAATATCCAATTTCAAACTACAGAAAAAAAAATGAAGGACGAAAAATAAAAACTTGAAACAGGACAAGCAAATGAAAAGTCATCTAAACGGTAAAAAATACTGAAGAGCTGTGCGATATTCGTGTAAGAGTCAGCTAAGAATCGATCGAAGGTCAGTAAGATAGCGCATGACAAGCGAAGATTCACTCTATATGCTGAAAAATTGGGGGTAGAGCTGAGGGGCGATAGCAGCACGCACTCGACGAATGGGCTGAGTACTCTAGCACCACATTTGGTATAAAATCGCACCTAACACGATTTTAGAACAATCAAAAATCGTTTCTCATACAAGGAATGCCGCACAATGAGAGAGGAGAAAAATGAGAAAAAAGAAAGAGGTTCAATATCTGGTTGAGGACCGATTTGAGTTCCATTCTTCACCAATATTAGGTACGTTATTTTAGAGTGAATTTTTATAGCGTATTTCGTTTGGTTATTCTTATTTCTCATTGTACTTTTTTCTTGTGGATTAGTAAGTGTGTTGAAAAGGTTATAATCAATCATTCTTCACTCGGCATTGTAGTAAAGGGATTTTAGAGGGATTATTTATAGAAAGATATTATTATTATAGTTGATTTATTCAGAGTTTGTCCCATAAAAACGTTGTCTATTATTATATTTCTTATACTTACAAGTTTGATAGTGGACATTTGATGAAAACTCTCGGATTTTATTGTTGCATTTGATTGTGTGTCTAGGTCAAATTTCAACAAGTGGTATCAGAGCGTAGGTTATAAAACTACAATTTGATGGCTACGACGTCGAGAAACTTGCCATTATGTATTGAGTAATTGAATTAAAAAAATAATTTTATTCTTTAATAAAAAAAAGATGAAAAATATTTTAATCTGGATAGAAACGATAAAAACACTTTGGAGTGAGGAGGATAAGTTGGAGAAAATAAAAGATGATGAGTGGCAAGATA
The DNA here is from genome assembly GCA_033239525.1 of Nepenthes gracilis. NCBI lineage: Eukaryota > Viridiplantae > Streptophyta > Magnoliopsida > Caryophyllales > Nepenthaceae > Nepenthes > Nepenthes gracilis. Next base: position 5,969,634 of record BSYO01000007.1, on the reverse strand, counting down.
TGAGGAATCTTGCTAATTATATAATCAAGTTGTATCTTGCGAATAATACTTTTCAAAAAGTCACTGGCTTGTCGAATCTGGCGGAGATCTAAATGAAGCTTGAAAGCCGGTTTCAGTTTAAATCCTTAACAACAATGTAGCATATAAAGAAGAAGTTTTCTGGCCTTTATTTGTTGGAAGGAGGGAGTTTCAAAAAGCATTTGGATAAGTTTAACCAAATATTGACGCAAATGTCTATACTTGATGAGAAGATTAATGAGGAAAATAAGGTGTTAGTATAGTTGGCTTCTTTGCTGGTCTCGTATGATCATATTATCATGACGCTATTATTTGAAAAAAATACGCTAGGTCTCAATGAGGTCATCATTTCCTTACTTATGAATGATTCTAGGTGAAAGGGAGGTGTTGAGATTTCAAAGAAGTCGAAACTCTTGGTATCCATTAGGGATCAAGGATATAAGAGATTAAGGGGCTGAGATGGCAAATTGGAGAGGAGCAACGATCAATCCAAATTTCAAGACATGGAGTGATTCCATTGTAACAAGAAGGGTCATATGAAATGAGATTATTTCAAGAAGAAGTCAAAGGATGGTGGAAGCGAACGTCAAGAGATGAGAGATCATAATGGAAATAATCGGGCCTCTATTACCTCTTGCGGTGACCTTCTAGCTGTCCACGCAAGGAAGGCAACCAAGAGACGAATTGGGTGATAAATGGTGATTTCTCAAACCATAGACATTAAGGAGTCCCTGACACTTATCCGGACCAAAACAAGTCTAAATAATAAAGAATTAAATACCAAATAACAGATAAGTAAATCCTAAATCGGGTGTGATATAAACAAATAATTCATAAAATTTTGATATCCAAAATAATAATAATAATTAGACCTAAAACACATCACAAAACCTCATCAGATAACATTCCGAATAATATAATCATGACTTACTCCAAACAATCGTAAGGGACTTCATATACATATACATAAATGAATCCATCAAATATACTGATCCAACCATTAAATATATATCCAAGGCCACATTGGGCGAGTCCAAATATCCAAAAATACAACTCCATACACAATCCAAATAGATCCAACGATAACATAATAGGTATAATACTCACCAAAATATGAGATATCACGTCACATCTCGTTCAACTCCTACAAAGTATCTAAACTCTCTACTATAAATAGATAAAATAGAAAATGTGAGTCTAAAATTTAGCAAGTATCAAATATATATTAAATAAATGTGTCTAATAAATCAGAGGAAGGATCCGTAAACAAATATCAAAACAGATAACAGGTATAATTCCGATAATAGATCTCAAAACAGATGAAGAATACGAATCCGATATCAGAAATAGATGACGGATACAAATCTGAATCGCCGATATCAAAAGTCAAATCATCAATTTGAATCATAATCCAAAAATCAGAAAGCTAATGGTGTTCTCAAACTCAAATCGTATATCAAATTAAAACAGATGTTAAATTAGAAAATAGTCCTCTAGGAACGTATATAGAATAGATGTGATCCGGAGTATAATTAGATAGCCAAAATCAGATATCATAATTGTATCAGATCATATCAAAATCAGTTAACAAATAATAGAATCAGAATAAAAATTAGATAATCAAAATTAGAGTCCAAAATGAAACCATATAAACAAAATCAAATAGGTTCTAGAGCGAAATCATGTATTAGAGGTACGAGACATACCAAATTCCATCTAAGGGCAAAATCGACCAATCTCAAATCAGCGTCTAAATTAGAGTTTGAATATAAATCCATACAGAAATGCAAAGTATGTACTAAATCTGAATACTAAAGGTTTTTAAGATTAACTCGAAAAAGGATTACACATACTCCCAATAACTTTAGACTAATTAACTCGCATTTTAGGCTAGCAAGTAATATACTCTGTCTCCCGTAGATAAGGTTACTATATTTTGTCATCCGTAATTTTAGGTGCAATCATCAAATTCATCAGATATATTAAGACGTCCGAATATATTAACTTTTATTTTAAATATCAAACAGATGGTGCGGATTAACTACAAATAAAGCCTTTTCTGCCGACGAAAAAAGATTTCAGATAATAGATATTTTACCATCAAGAGCTAGCCAGATAACATATAACAAATAACAGAGGTAGTAACCACAATCACCGAGCAACATGCATATGAAATACACAACCCAATGCAAATTTCATACTTATTTTCATATAGATGTATTAATATAAAAATATACAATATTAGATATTTATCCATTTTTTTAGAAAATCACAAAACATTAAATATACAAAAATTTCATAAAAAGCCCTCAAACAATTAGTAAAACTCGTGCATTCACGGAGAGAAAATAGATGGGCTAGGTAAAACTTGCATGTACAAACTTTAAACCTTCAAATTGAAAACAAATATTATCAGATATGAAATCAAACAAATGATAGGGTTAGATGATACTTGTCTTAACCTCATAGTAAGTAAATTTGACAAAAGAATGTTCTAAAATACCCGAACTCTTCTTCTTTCTCCACTTCCATTATCCTATTGTGTGCTCATTCTCCTCCTCTCTCTCTTCTGCTTTGCCTTCCTCCCGTGCACACCTATATTTCCTCCTCCTCTCTCCCTTTCTCTTTTTCTCTTTCTTTGCACTCTCTCTTTCTTCTTCTCATCTCGCACAATCTGCCGCACCGCCTCCTCTCCCTCTCTCTCTCTCTTTCTTTTCTCCTCTACTCGCTTTCTGCCGCTCTCTCTCTCTCTCTTTCTTTTTCTCTTCCACACACCTCTTCTCCTTATTATTATTTTTTTCTTTCTTTCTTTCTTTTATTATCCAACCAACGCTATAGCGCCAACACAGGAACGCCTCGATCGTAAGCCCACTGAAATCGGTGCTTAGGTGCCTCTCGAGTGCACTTTAAGTGCCAACTCTATTGATCCGAATATCCTTCAAAGGTTCACACATCCAAAATAATATCACCAATATAAATTATACGGAGGTTAGGCATTATAGTCCCTCTTCACGACTTTTACGCCCAAAGACTACGGGATATTGAATATAGATAATGATAGTTCGTCGAGGGTTGTTAGTATTAGGGATGTTAGCTTGTAGAAAAGTAACAGGATAAAGCTCGTGTTGAAGGGTGTGTAACATGCTCCGAATTTACGATTAAATGTGATTTCAATTGAAAAGTTTGATAAAGAAAGCTTTTACATGGCATTTGGAAAAGACCATTAGAAACTCACCAAAAGTGTCTCGGTTGTAACAAGGAAAAGCAAACAATCAAACCGTTACTTGATTAAGGTTTCGATTGTCAAGGATAATACTGAGGTGATTGTGAGGTTTCGGATCTAAAAATATAATAAATATGAAGAAATCAACGTGATAATAATTAATACTAAACCTATTAAATGTATAAGTATGCGTATCGGAAGAAAAATGTGAATTTGAAATACTACCAAGACCTACCCTCGAAACAAAAAGTAGTGGCACAAATGTGATACGCCATCGAGCGGAACTAAAATCCGGTAGCTCCCCCGCCCGCTAAGCTCGAGTGGCGCTTGAGCAAGCTAAGAGCTCGTGCGCCCTAGCGAGGCCGCGCGCTCGCCACTCACTCATTATAGTTTCTTCCACTTTTCCGAGGTTTTTGGAGAAGAGGAGAGAGGAAGAGCACCAACTCTAGAGAGAGAAAGGAGGAGACCAAGCCATAGAGTCTGAATCCGCTCGGGAGCCAGTTAGAAAAGTAATAGCACACGTCGAGGCAAGTGTTCTTATACTCATTAATTTTCCTCTTTTGATATTTTTCGGTTATTATCGGGTATTTTTGTCTCAATATCCACCCAAATTATGGAAAATGTGATACTCGTGACTTGAGACCAAGAATTATGTAAGTTATTGTCCGATTTACTCACTGATCCGACCGGTGGAGTATCGTCAAACTTTAACCTACGGAAAATTGGGGGTTTTCCGTTTTCGCACCTTGTTTCATTAAATTGACCCCGAAATGTGAATCCCCACGTCCCAAATGTGTATATACGTCTACCGCGTGATCGATTTCGCACGTCTCGACCCATTCGCGGCGTCCGGGCCCTCTAAATGGGCGCTGACACTGTTCACCCGAGATCTAAGGGGAAAATTGCATATTTTTACCTTCATAAAATGTTGAAATGACTCTAGAATATGCATCTCTGCATCCCAAAAGTAAGTATGTGTTGACCGGATGACCGATTTCGCAAACTTTGACCCATTTGTGGCGTCCGAGCCCTCTAAAAGTGGCCTAACAATGTCCATCCGAAATTGGAAGGTAAGTGTAAATGCGTTAGCCTTTTCAATTGTGATGGAACTCAAGACTAAATGTTGTGTTAAATTATAAGCTCTAAAATGTGTAATTATGCACCAAGAACAAGGGGATGCATCCCGGAGGCTTCTAAGGTGGCGTTTAACCTACGGAGGTAAGTATAATCGAACTCTCTTACGAGTTGAACTTATTGGTTGAAAGATCTATGCTCCAAATGAAAGAAAGGAACTGAACGAGTAAATGGAAGGGAATCCACAAAATGTAAAGTGATGGATTTGGTCTCCCGATTGAAGACAAGTGATAGGAATGTGATTTTTCGATTTGAGAATGTATATGGCAATGGTGGATTTTTCTTCAGGGATTAAACTAATCTTGAGACTAGGACCATGGATCATAGGGGTAGTATCATCTAGCTTACCATGTACATCACGGTGGGAACCCAAGGAATACTCCGGTCGCTCTTGGGGGCGGGTGATGTGCAGGGTACGCTTTAGGATGCTACTGTGAAAGAACGATGATTGCCTTGGTCCCTGGGGGATATGGGACGATTGAGATGGCTGAGTACTACAGGTCTAAAATGTAGCCGATGGTCGAGTGCTACAGACTTAAAATGTAGCCGATGGTCGAGTGCTGCAGACTTAAAATGTAGCCGATGGTCGAGTACTACAGACCTAACATGTAGCTGATGGTCGAGTGCTGCATACCTAAAATGTAGCCGGCCTTAGAATGTGTGGCAAGCACATTCCTTTCCTCATCCTCTTACATAGTTGGTTAGTATGACCTACTAGCTCGGGTCCACAAAGATTGATGAAAGTAACAAAAGTGAATGAACATAACCAGAACAAACGTGCGAACTAAATGATTCTCGATGCTCCCTCTCATCGCATGCTTTCTTTATCCAAATTATATGATTTTTCCTACCCAGTTACTATCTTTCTTGTAAATTATTGTAGTTAGTGACGTATGATTTCATTTGTTAGGCTGTACGCTCACCCTTACTATATATCTTTCAGATAAGAACACACTAATACCCGACGAGACAGAGTAGATCATAGCATGCAATATACAGCTGGTATTGCATGCAAGGCTCGGGGTTGGGACTTAACTGATTTTGTATATGAAACAGAAATTTTGGTCATATTTTGTAAATTGTGTAAAACATATATGGTGATAATATATGATGTTTAGTATGGATGAATGATGAATTAATTTCGCTGTATGTTGTGGTTTTATACTTTTGCAGGTCCTTTATATTGTGGTTTTGATCGAGGTCCCTAGTTGACATCCTTCTCCACCAACATTATACTGGAGTTATAATATCGGTGCCGCCTGGTTGGTGTGGCAATTAGATCCTATGTAGTGTGTTGAGTATCAAGACTTGTAATTTTATTGTGGATGGTTATAGATTGTTGTGTAGGGTTGATTTACAGGTGTTTGTATTTTGACAAATGCAAACAAAACTTTACCCAATTTTCTACAAAAATTAATAATTTTAATTAGGAATTCTAATTTATTTTATCCTCAATGGGGGTTATTTAAGAAAATTAACCCAATCCGTCACAGTGACCAATAGGGACATTGACCAAGGTGATGGAAAGAGGAGGCTGAGAAGTACAAGGGAAAGTGATTCAACCGTAAAGGAAAAACCGAAAAGAAGTTAAAATACTCCATATTCGATAAAACGGAAGAGGGTATCATTTAAACTTGCAGAGACCTATACCGAGATCCCATTAGAAGGAAAGTTATCTAAGGGCAAGTGATGATGGTCACCGGTAAAGGTGAAGGTTCCCCACAAGGCATGAGGAAAAGTTTATTAGGTTTTGATCATTCCCTTGTGAGTATCATAACAAATGGAGGGTCATTCAAACAATAAAAGATATTGAATAGTCACGCGATATTCGTTCGATGGTCGACCGAGAATTGGTCAAAGGTCAACAAAGTGACACATAACAAGTGCCTGATTCACGCTAGTGCACCGATTCCAGATTGGGGTCGCCTAAGGCGTTGCCCAAGAGAGCACTTGTGTGTCGATTTCAATAGGCACGGGCTCGACGAGCGCCTGACTAGTGCTCAAGTGCCATACCTGATATAAAATCATGCTTGATGTAATTTTAGAGCAATCTGAAATCATTTCTCACACAATAAGCGCCGCACAAAGAGAGAAAAGAAAAAAAAGAAAAGAGGAAGATGTTCGACATCCGATTGAGATCCGATTTTAATTCTGTTTTTCACCAAAATCGGGTATGTTGTTTTAGAATGGATTTCTGTAGCGGATTTTTAGAGCGTATTTCGTTTGGTTACTCTTATTTCTCGTTGTATTCATCGGTCATTGCTTGTTACCATAAAGTATAAGATTGGCTTCTTGATATGTAGTAGATTCATATAATGTAACCAATATCGTAAAACAATCAAAGTCATGTAAGTACGAATGGAGCTTACATACCTGAGTGGAATAACAAATAGGAAAATCAATCAAAGGGTGAGTCTGTAAACCCATGGATTAAGCAACTACATCCTAGATAAGCATAGAAGAATCATCTATAAGAGTTGGGACAAAAATGTCGGAGAGAGAGATAATAGAAATAGGATTAGAAAATAGATCTGATAACAAATTAGTAAAAAATTGAGTATGTCATAAGTGTGGAAGAGAGATGGGATAAATTGCTAAATATTTTTATACTCACAGAAAATGACTTGACGGAAGATAGGGAGTCCATTGGAGATAGGATTGTAACATCGATATCTTTTATATTCAAATCCATGCCCAAAAAAATAACATAGACAAGCTCGGGGTCCTAGTTTATTTCATTTGTATGATTAAAGTAGAACAAGCAAGCACATTTAAAGATACAAAGAATATTATAGTGAGATGGTGTACCAAAGAGATACTCGTATGGAATCTAATTCTGAATAGCCAATGGCAAAACGTGATTAATGGTAATATGACCAAGAATCTGTTTGCCCAACCATTTTGTTGGGATGTGTTTGGGCAACATTTGTGGTGCATAGTACTACGTGATTTAATGATATCTAGAAAAGATGGCTTACAATATTTATTAGCATCATTGGATTTAAGGATTTTAATTTATTTTGAAAAACGTGTATACACCAAATTGTAGAATTCTTGATATACTTTTGGCAATTTCAATCAGCAATTAAAAAATATATTCATGTGTAACAAAAGAAGTCATCAATAAAAGTAACAAAATATTTTGATTCACCAAAGTAGGTATGGGTGCTAGACCACAAATGTCAAAATGAATAAGATCGAAAGAAGTATGAGAAATAGATTCACTAGAATTAAAAGGTAAATATTTGTATTTACTAAGCTAACAAGCCATACAATCAAAAGATTTATCACAAAGAATTTCTAAATAACCCATAGATATTAACAATTGAACTTTAGAATTTGATATATGATCAATGTGAGAATGCCACAGAAGACTAGATATGACTGGTTTGGATTGCAAAGCAACGTTACTTAAAAGTTGAGATAAAATACGAAGTGTATTAAGTTCAAATAGACATCCAACTTTATGGCATGTCCTAACAAACTATCTTATCCGTTAATCCTATATATCACAACCATGAGAAGAAAAATAACATTCCAAATTGAGATCACATAGTTGTCCGACCGATAGTAATGAATAGAATGATGAATGTACGAAATAAGCGTTTAAAACTAAGAGTGAAGGTGTAGAAATTGAATCAATATGACTAACATGTATATAAGATCCACTAGTTATATGGATTTTCATTGCATTAAATGATTCAACTTTGTTAATGAACTGGGTTTGGTGAAATGTTATGTGATTGCAATATGCAAAATTAATAATCTAAGAAGGATTTTCTGCTGCGGCAAATAAAATGAGTGTAAAAATAGAATCTATAAGAGATAAAATTAGATTAACAATTGTCTCAAAATCTTCAATAGATAGGGTAAAAAGATGGAGTAGTAGAGTCTGATTTTATTGTCTATCTCAGTGATGGCCGCTATTCAAATTGAAGAGAAATGTCAATTCTGGTAGAAGCGCTTCTTTTTAGACAATTGTATTTTGAATGACCTGTCGCATGGCAGTGTCAACATATGTTTGAATTATACAATTGCTAATTATCTAATTTGAAATTTTGACGCGCAAATTTAGAACCTGAAATTTATAAAGAAACCACAAAAACTATCTTCACATGTTGGGGGTTTTTGTTTGAAGTCACATTTCTTCAAAAATAAGGTCAACAACTGCACTATTAAGTGAATGGCGAGAATGCCCGTGCAACAAAAAGAGCCTAATAGATTCAAATTCATCATAAAGAGCCATAAGAAATTGATTGAGACAAAATCCTTCCCAATAATCTACAAATTTATTAAACTTTGTTGGCAACTTACAATATGGTTCATTCAATACCAATTGATCCCCTAAATGACACACTTGAAAGTAGAAATTACTAACTGATTGGCCAAATTCTTAAGTTTTATTATATACTCATGCATGATTTAATATTGATGCACAAAATCCATAAAGGAGTAATATTGTTATAAAAAGTCTCATACATCTTTGACAACTTTAATTCAACCAAATAGTATGTTAATAAATGAAATAAATATATTAGTAAACCATTTAATAATTCTATGGTTATTACTATTCTAATCTTCAATACGATTAATAAAAATCAAGTTTAGTTCAAAAACCTCCCATCACCGTTGCTTGTATTTTTTTGTGATAAAGCATCATAATTTTCATCCTTTCAAAAAACAATGCATCAAGTGGGCACAATGACTATAGTTGGAACTATTAAGAATAGATTGGATAGGCTGAGATAAACTATTTTATTGTAAGGCCATTGGGACTGCCATATCAAATTTATATATATATATATATATAATTATTTATTTATTTTTATTTTTATATTTATTTATTTATTTATGGGAGCCAAATGGGGATAATGGGTGGCGGTGAACAAGCGAAGCAGAACAGTGACGGGCCATAGAGTTTCTATGCTGCTTGGCCGCGTTCATAAACCAAAACATAGCATTTTGGTTATTTTTTGAAAACAAGGTTCTGTGCAAAAGCAAAAGGAGCTCATCGTGCTGAGTCGAAGCGATGTGTTTCATGTGCGATGACCATCAAACGCTGCGTTTGATGAGTCGTCTTCTCCAAATGATGAATGGTGACAGTCGATTTTTCAACACCGGTGAGGATGATGGTGTGTGAGATGGATCTTAAGTCGCCGAGAATGGATCTAACACCGGGAGGAACTGGACAGTCGTCTAGACAGGCACCAAGATGGAACTATACAATCGGCGAGAATGGAGCGGCTTGGTTCAACCGTCATCTGGACCATCGAAATACAAGTAGAAGCAGAACTAGACTGTTGCCGACAGTGGAGAGGGTGACCAAAAATACGGGAGAAATAGAAGACCTCGAAGACCCAAAAACAAAATTAGGCGGCAACAGTAGGACTACTTAGAATGAGCAGCCGCTGACACTGGAGAGGAATACACCAGTCTTGACACAATCTTAGAAATTGATGACTATACATACAAGGTGTTGGGGTTTGAATACCCGATCCATCCGATCCAACGCAGCGAAAATCCAAACCCTCTCGTCATCATCAGTCACTATTAATGTAAGCAAATGAACAAAAGAAATGCATAACGTTTTTTTATAAAGGAAACCTCTTCTCTACTAAAGAGAAAAATCACATGACACAAAATTCACCAATAAATCTACTATATAAAATGTGGTTAGAAAAATCCCAGACGAGAATCTGAAAGAACCCACCCACGACGACACACAGTTCTCCGAGAACTAAGAACGAGAAAAATCTCTCCACAAAGTAAGGAAACTCTCATTTCCTCTTATCTCATTACTTTTCTTCTCTCATTCATCTCACTGTGATGCTCTCTACTCATAGACATTTTATAAGTGTTAGTGAAACGGTAACTACCGTTTCATCCCAACACTCATGTGGCCGGCGCCCAATGCCCACAACCCTTGGTGCCCAACACCCTGGCCCCTTGGTGTTCTCAAACACACCCGGTGATTTCTCATCCTTGGTGTCTTCACACACTCTTGGTAGTTTTTAACACTCCGCACAGCATGCTCAGCATGCATATATATATTGATCTACCCTGAGACCTTCAACCAATAGGCAAGTTACGTGTGATCAAACGTCTACCACCAACTCTACAACCTGCACAGACAGCGCATGAGCTGACAAGTCTGCTACCTGTTTTGTAAAGCCAGCTGTCTGTAACGTGCTACCAGCTTTCCACGACGTCCTTAGTCGTTGTTGCCGCACTCGAGTCCCCGGACCATCTGTGTCCTTAGCCCTTGCAGAGTCCTCCGATGTTCCTTGGTTTCCAAGCAATGACAACGACCTCGAACATCCCATATCCTCAGTCGTCACTGTGCACAACCCATGTCTCTAGACGCTACTATGTGCTCAGCTATGTTCGTGGCCGATTTCATACCGGTGTCACCAACCGATAAATTTTTCCTTCTCAGCCAATTAACCTGTTGACCGGCAAACTCTCCTGAAAGGCCCTCCAACATTTTTTACTCTAAAAATCCTCTCCGAATTTCTCTCCAGCTTCAGCCAATCAACCTTCTGTTGACTAGATTTTTCTCCCAACTGGTCAACATCTCATTGACTGTCCTCTACTTCCATTCTATCAACCTCCCCATTGGCCGTTCTCTACTGCCATCTGGTCAACCTCTCATTGACCATCTTCTACTACCTGTCTGCTATTCAACGGTACTCCTGCAGCCCTCAATAGGTCAACCCCCAATTGACCGACTTCTTCACTCAAACGGTCAGCCTCCTATTGACCAAATTCAGTTATTTGATGACGATTCCGTTTGTTGAGTCACCCACAAGGGAGTCACTTACCCCAACATAAGGGAGTAACCTGGAGACACAATATGAATGAGAGGATGTATATTCTTCCTTATATTGATAGGCTCCTTATATCAAGAGATTGATATAAAATATATATAAATAATAATAATTATAAAGATATGATGAATATTTTAAAATATTTTAATTTTTTTCTAAATATAATATTATAAAATATTTTTATATATTTTTACTATATTTGACAGACATCACAAGATTTACAAAGCAACATAAATCAATGTGTGTGGGAAAGTGTTTCCTAGCAATTCCAGCGCATTTAACACCATAAATCCCATGCCTAATTTCATATTTATTAACTTTAAGAGATGGCACAACCGAAGCTCCCGTTAAAACCACATGAAACCCTAATGCTACGAGTCCCATGGAACAAATCACAGAATTATGCCGACAATTACTCTCAAATTCATGTCTGATCCGAATTATATCAACATAAAAGGTAAGCTAACTATTGGAAACTTGAACCAATTGTACGTTTGACGCATGAAGAATAACAAATTGTGATCGAAAGAGGGAAGAGAGATCGAGTTACCTTAAACAGAGAAGCCATTTATATCTTCAAAAAACTAACTCAGCATAGCTCTGTGGAAGATAAGAGTGGATAGTTCGCAACTTCAATCCTGCAAAAGAGCCCGGTGCCAGACTTCTACGGTTAACAGAACTGATCTTCTTCAGAAGTGGGAGAGGGAGACCCTAAGCAGGTTATAGAACACTTGAAAACAGCAAGGCAGGGAGGGGAAGAGCTCAGACTGAATCTGGAGGGGGGACAAGAAGACGATCCCCACATCGGGCTGAAACTCATCGGAAAACGAACCGCCGGTCGACGTCTTTCCCGCCGCCCGCGTCTGTGGCCATGCAGCCAAAAATAAGGGACGAAGGAAGTCTCGGCCAGGGCCCACGAGAGCAGACCAGTCAGCATAGAAATTACACATTAGAAAAACCAAAATGAAAACAATATAAATAGAAAATATATAACTACATGTTGCGTTCTGGTTCCACGGGGTCCGGAGAGATGCATAGACGCATGGAGTCCGACGGCCCGTGGTTTCCGAGCAAATAAAGTGTTGGGTGTTGGTTGCGAGAAAGATTGAGACAGGATCTTTATACAATAAAACTCTCGAATGGGGAGAAAACCACGGCGCGGGCGCTTGGAAAAGTGTAATATCCAGGATCTTTGTTCAATTAATTTAATATTAATCATAATTTTAAATCGGTGGCGTGATAAAATTTATTAAATATGAAAAATCTTTTGGAGGATATTTCAGATCGGTTGCCATTGGCAAAGTGCGCCGGTGTTGCCTTAATATCGATTTAGATTTTTGGATTAAAAGAAAATTAAAATGGAATATATATATATATATATATATATATATATATATATAATATTATTATTATTATGTATATATAATTGGATAAGAATGAAAAAAAAAAAAGGAAAAGAAAAACAGGAGAAGAGAGGGCTCGGGGAGAGAGAAAACGGTGAGGAGAAATGGGTTTAGGGTTTCGTCGGAAATGGAGGGAGAAGAGAGGAGGCAGACGGCCGTCGGTGGCGACGGCGGCGTGCGGCGAGGACGGCACGGTGCCGGTGGTGGTGGTCGGCGGCGCCGGTGGTGGTCATCGGTGGGTGCGGTGTTTTGGTCGGTGTCGGTGGCAATGAGGAGAAGCCAGCGGCGGTTGTCGGTAATGGCGTCGACGGCGGCGCACGGGAGAGATGTTTGTGTCGGTGGTTGGCGGTGGCCATGGGAGGAGCGACCGTGGCCGTGGGTGAATCGACGGTGGCGCTGTGGTGGCTTGCAGCAGAATCTGCGAGAGAGGGAGATCGTCGGCTGCGCAACGGCTTCGGCTTCAGCGCCGGTGCCGGCTGGGTGGTGCCGGGGAGGCCGGTGATGGCAGACGAACCGTGCGGTGGTGGATCAACGGCCGTTCGCGGCGGCGGGCAGCAGCGACGCGGCCGGCAGAGGGCTGTGCGCGCAGTAGAGAGAGAGGGGACGCGCACAGTAGAGAGAGAAAGGCTCGATTGGAGCACTTCGAGACATCCTTTCTTCAGATCTGCAAAGATGCAGATCCGCGCAAAAGATCTCGTAAACCCCTCTTTGGCCTAATTTCAATTCCGATATATTTTGGACATTGTTTGGATTTTACTTACCGTCATGTATTTTATACGCGAATTATTTATTCGGACATGCGTGTGTAATTCATTGGATGTTTTGGAGATTGTTGGATTGGGTTTTATGACTTTGGAGAATTTGATATTTTTTAGTTCTCGAATAATTTATCCTCTTCGATGATATTTATATCAAGATTCAGAATTGAAAATATACACGAAATTTGCAGACGCCGTGCATTTTCACATGCACGTCTTGGTTGTGGTCACTACATTTGGATTTGGATTATTTTGATTTTGGCCGACTCCGACGTAGATTATTTATTATTTGGAAATCTTTTCATGGCTATGAAAGCTTTGAGTAGTGACACTCCCATTCGGACATTTGACTCGACCTTAGAATATATTCGGACGTCCTAATATATCCGACAAACTTGAGAATGCACCCAAAGCGGGTGGCAAAAACATGGTGAGCAACCTTATCTATGGGTATAATACGTGGATTTTGGCCTAAGGTCAAGGTTCACGGATTATGTGTGAACCCTTCCTCGCCTTAGTCTTTAAATAATGAGAACCCAAATTTGGCAGTAATTTGTATTTTGATTAATTGGTATTGGATTTTGATTTGGATATGGATTTTGACTTGGATTTAAGATTCTTGATTTTGCCTATAATTGGGCCTCAGTATGTCTCGTGCAACGATTTTGAATATATGTTTTGATCCGAACTTTGGAATATCCGTCGCGGTCTTCTTCGGTATATGCAAGACGCTATTGGATCATCCATTATCGGATTCTGCCGAAATCAAATCAGGTTCGATCGGGCATTGGATTTGGACTTGGACTTGGACTTGACTCGGATTTGGACTTGGACTCAAGATCCTGGCTATCGGATTTCGCCTCGGATCAGGCGATCGGGCATTGGATTTGGAATCGGACTGGATTCGGACTCCGATCGACATCGATTTTGGAATTGGTTCGGATCACCTCTGTTTTAGTTATATATATATTTATATATATATATATATACATCCCGACGAGGACTATTTTAGAAATTTGGACATTTGTTTGGCTTTGGATATTTGATTTGGGTACGAGACTACCATTGAATTTTTGAAATTTGGATCTTGGATTTCGGTTGGATTCGTTTTATCGGCGACTTGGATTTATCTTGGAATTTGATTGGATTTTTCACCCATTTGACATTCTCTCTGATTTATTGGACTTCTTTGAATAAATATGATACTTGGCTGGGCATTAGGCTCATTTTTTGTTTTGTTCCTTCGTAGTAGAAGGTTCGGACGCAAGATCGAAAGATGCATGATCGGTCGGATATTCGTCCGATTTGGTGAGTTTAAATTTATTATGGTTTGCATTGATATTGGATGCATTTGGATTGTGGAATTCGTAGGATATAGGCTTATTGTTATATGTTGGGAATAATCGAATATTTGTTTATGTTTGATTTTGATTTTTTGGTCGGATTATTATCTCCTTACGATGATTGTAGAGCAGGTCGTATTTATTTTCTTTCGGAGCATTATTGTTCGATGGGTCTTGTGATGGTTTTAAATTTATTGAGTGTATATTTCGGTTTACACCCGAATTTTGGGACTTGGTATTATTGGTTTTAAAATTAATTGGGATTTTAGATTTTAGAAATTATAGTTAATTATTTAAATTGGAATTGCTTTAGTTCGGGTTATGCGAAAGAAAGTGCTTCACTGTTGATCATCTCTGGGACGTTGCTCGTTGTAGGAGAGTGGAAACTTATGAGTTTTTTGTTCTTCCTTCCCACAGACGGCGCCAATGTTGCGTTCTGGTTTCACGGGGTCCGAGAGATGCAGAGGTTGGCGAGGTCCGACAGATCCGTGGTTTCCAGGCAACACAAGTGTTTGAGGTGTTGGTTGCGAGAGAAAGATTGAGACCAGATCTTTTACGTGGAAAATCTCCTCTTGAATGGAGAGAAAAAATCACGAGGCTCAGGGCCTTGAAAGTGCTTCACTATTTGGGTTGAAGTCTTTACAAAGTACAGTCTTTACAAAGCCTTTAGACAAATCTGACCACATGTAAGGCCATATGATCATCTTCCTATCTCCGAAGACAATACTCCTGAGTTTTCAGAAGAAAACCTCAATGGCCAATTCTGACATACACGTGGGGGTAACATTAATCTGAACTCCTCCCCCACTTATCTCAAGGGTAATACATCCCATAAGAACTTATCAGACCCATTAGGGGTCAACCTAAATGTTACGAGCGCCAGTCACCCTATCCGGTTAGATTCAAGATAACTGTACATTTCCACGACACAAATCGGCCTCCCCAATCGGCCACTACTTAAAATCCTAAGTCCTCAAAATCATGCAATCACAAGCCACAAGCTTAGGAAGGCATTTTCTCAATCAAATTCGCATTCCTTTCTCAATGGGACATGCGAATTATCAACTTATCCATAATTCATAATTCAATCCTTAAGCGATTGCACACACCATCGATATCTTTAAATTCCTTAAGGAAGCCACCTCAACATGGACCCAAATATGGCCAAAAGATCAACCCATAAAATTTCACGAAACGCCGACGAATTAACAAAACCCAAACGACGTTTCTGAACCTTCGTAGTGACCATATCCATAACATGAATACCGCCAGGCCACAACTCCTATTGATTCACAATATCATGTTATGGACACAAATCAATTTCATAATTCATCAAGCCTTTACAACGGCTCAGGAACTACACCCATTCATTCATAAAGTCTGACTATCAAACCATCAATCTCCTAGGCAACCCATTCTAAAATTCACGAACAACCTGATCGGTCCATCTATTTACCTCGAAGGTTCTGAAATATTCGACCACGATACCAAAGCCGATACTTCCACGGCCCTACTTAAGATCCTCAATGATTAACATCGATTCGATATGACCTCGAATTACCGATCATAAGATAACTCGACCGAATCTTCCCTTTCGATAACATCCTCGATTAAATGATTTACAAGAAAGACGATATCAATTTCTTGATACCTCGATCAATTCAAACTCATGCTTCAAATCCCACAACTTGATTGTCAGATGTTATCTTTTACCAATCCGACCATATTAGCACTACAGTTCGTTCACCGATCTACTATTAAGATCGGATTACGACTTAACACTTTAACTATCTCAAGTTTATACCCACTATCGCACAATCCAATCACAAGGCACAATAGGTTTACCAACCCAACTCGAGATCGACCGATAACTTCATCGACCAAACCTTTAAACGTCACGCCAAGTTTTGCACCACAGACGATTCAAGTTAACCCAATCAATCATATTTACAAGCTCCAGGGATATCACAACCTTGATACCACTTATATCGAACTTAGATCCTTAATCCCTGGAATCACAAAACCATAAACATCATCGGGGTCTTCAAGACGCAAGTGTTGCGACATCACGATGGAGAAATTTTATTTCCCAACTCGGCAATCCACATATTTCTGCATGCACCATCACCGCCGAACTCTGATCCTACGGTGCTGGATTTCCTCATTCCAAGATCAGAGGATACAACCATTCTCAATCCAACACCCGTACTATCTATAACTTAGATCCTAGTTTCCAAAATCTCTTCGAAAAGGCATCCGTCCGAGATTCATCCATGAATAGCCGCTGCTATATTTCCGTTGCCCTTCCAAATACTAAGTCGCCCTTGACATCACTGCCAAGTCTAGATCCTCCCAGTTACACAATCTCAACCACAATCCCAACATGGGTTCGGAATCCTCAAAATAACATCAGATCGCAATATTAAACCCAAGAAGCTCTCCTCCTACCACGACAGGCGACATTAACACTTGGGTTCATATCGTAGGATCCTGATATAAACACTGACCCTTTTCACTACCTGTCCGTGACTAAAGGCATCCTTAGATCTCGCGATCGGACTGTCCACAATTGAGACACACTCCCAAGAGTCTCATTGACACAAAATCGATTCAAGAAGCTTCCACAATACATGGGGCCATATTTCTTAATCTTCGAGACCCAAGATCTTTCTCACGTCAACCAACCGAGGTCGACTCTCTTCCTTACCCATCAGGGGGCAACACGCCATGTCTTCTATCAGACATGGGGTCACCGCAACAATATCTTAAACCTCAAAATCCACATCTCAATCCCAAAAGGATCTGGACTGTCAAGAAGTCCAGACACTTCATGAATTTTCAACCTAGAGCTTCATATGCTCGATCTTAACTCCACCCAATTCATCACGCCCTCTAGGTTGTCCTGACAACCCTTCGAAGTAAAATACCAATCCAAGGACTTCAACCGAGAACCGATCAAACTTAAACCTCGAACCAGAATTAATTAACTTAGGCCTCGAAGCGACACTGATCAGCTAAAGGATCCAATCAGCACTGATCAAATTCAAACACTAAGGTGTCTCGACACACCATCTTTCTCTCTTCCGTACAACCAATCACAAATATTAGTAGTCCCCAACAAGGAGCCACTACTAATATTTCCTTAAAACCGAAACAATTCGAATCTAGCCACTCCAAGAACACAAGCTTGGACGTATAGGCTAGCCATCCGAACTAAGCTACTACTTCTAACTCAGCGCTAACCTAGGTTTTGGGATCGGGGTAACCAAAACTACCCGGACTAACTCAGTCCTCACAGGCCTTCATTCACACAATCGATCAATCTTAATCTAACCTAAGCTTCCGCATATGATTTAGATCAACCTAAGGCATCTCCCTTTTTCTCTGATACCAACTGTGACGGAACGGATTATTCTCCATTGAATAACCTCCGTCAATGACTACACACACCCTAAAACCCATAATTAACCTATGGACTCTCAGAAAATTCGGCGAGTTTCTCTGCAATTGACGAAAACCGAAATACAACCTGTTTAAATATCATCCCGCAAGAAGCACACATCTATCAAAGGCTTAACTCAAAGCCTACAACACGCCACACAAAGATCACAACACCGCCATATCATCCATGGCTCCAATAAAGACACAACCTACTATATCTTGGATCTGAGAGATGCCATCTAATGAAACCAAACTCAAAATATAAATATACCGACACGGAAGCATAACTAAATCATCATACATCTGCGGAAGCATAATAAAACCATAAAACAACAATAATGAGCCACGCTCAACCCCCGTGGCCGTCCCACAATCCGATCCAACTCTAAGTCCAAAGCCTTCGCACACTCGCCGTCGGCCTAATCTCATCGAGCAAGTCTCTCTCCTTGCTCTATCTATATGCGCCACTAAGTGTTCTCATCCGAAAGGAAAACATCAAAAAAGAAGAGTGAGCAACGGCAACAAAGAATGTAATCATAAACGCCCCTCCAAGATATGTACAAGGACTGAAACCGGAGGGAATACAAGCACTCGCCATAACCAAGAAACAGGAGGAGGAACAGGAACAACTGGAATCACTCGATCCCTCAAGTTCTCACGGTTTCATCTTGAATCACTGGTTTCATTCGGTTCTCATTCTGGTCTACTGGATTCATTCGGTTCTCATTACAGTTTCACGGTTCTATCTTGAATCACTTGATTCATGGGTTCATCGATTGAACATTATTCATTTTCATTATTATATCATCTTTGCGGACCCCGGCTAGTAGATCGTACTAACCAACGATGCGAGAGAACGAGGACAGGAATGTGTTCGCTACACATTCTAAAGCCACGGCTACTATTTTAGGTCGGTAGCACACGACCCTCGGTTGCATCCATACAACAATCATCATGACGACTACATCTCACATATGTAGCGTCGACAGACACACTCCACACCCCGGGGTCCAGGCAATCCTCATTCTTCCCACAGTAGTTTCCTAAAGCGTACTACGAGACATCTTAGTTTCCCACGAGCTACGGAATACGTGGCCAAGTATTCATCGGGTTCACACCACGATAGACATGGTATACCAAAGAATACTACCCATACGACTCAGGGTCCTAGTTTCAGGATTAAGTTCGACACTTGGAGAGGGAAATCCACATTTGCCATACACAATCGAATTTCGGGAAATCTCATTCCCATCACAATCATCTCCAACCGGGAGATTACATCATCAAACACATCTCCATCCAGGAGATCATATCATCACAAGCACAATGTGGACTCCCTTCCATTCACGTCACGATCCTCAATATCCAATGGGACTCAATTCCCTTAATCACAATCGGTGGGACTCAATTTCCTTATTCACAACAAGTCATCACAAGTTCAATTCCACTTTCTACAGGATCCAGTTCCCTTAGTCACAATAATCAATTCAAGTTCACATGAGAGATCAGATTCTTACCTCCGATGATCACATATCACTTTGGAACCTCCGGGACTCATCCCTTGCCTCCAGCACACGAATACACGTTTTGGAGCTCACATTTACGTTTAATCAGTTAAACGTTACTTTCATTACAATTATCGGGTCATATTACTTTACATTTCTCATTCCATTTCGAGTGAACAATAACAGATTTCCGTTTGAACACTCGGACGCCGTACACGGTTCGATACTTGGAAATCGGACGTCCGGTGGATTCGTATGTACTCTTTGTACACGATGTTTCACATTTGGGTTCGATTTAGCTTATCACGAGGGTGGAAGTACACAACTTCCCATTTATTTTCGGATTATCCACAACGGGAAACTATTAAGGCTTAGGATGCTGTTTAGCAGGTCAAATCTTGCGAGATTCGGCATCCGGTCGATGTATACATACAATTGGGATACGGGATTCATATTCTAGGGTTCTTTCATCATTTCACGAAGGTGACAACGCCAGAAATCCACCTTGGTCTCGGGTGAATAGAATAAGTGCCCATATAATGGGCTCGACGCCGCGAACGTGGTCCAAACGCGCAAGATCGGACCGCGGCCAACATATATACCTCATTGGGACGTGGGGATTCCAATTTTGGGGTCAATTTCATGATACGAGGTCGGAAAATGGGAAATCCCCAAAATCCCGTAGGTTAGGGTTTCGGTGAAACCCACCCGGACGAATCGGACACAATTCGGACAACTAACTACATTTTCTTGGACCTCAAGGCATGGGTTTCAAGATTCTAACGTCCCCCGTGGGTATCGACACAAAATACCCAACGAAAATACATAAAACAACGAAAGAGAAGGAGAAGTGGGTATGAGAACACTTGCCTCGACGCGTGCTTTCACCTTTATACCTGGCTCTCGGGCGGAATCGGACTCCCGGCTCGATCTCCTTCCTTCTCTCTCGATCGCGCCCCTCTCTCTCTCCGAAACCCTACGATCGCGAAATGAGGGAAAACGAAGGCGCGCGATATATACACTCGGCTCGCCGAGCGGCGGCGAGCGGCAGCCGAGCGGCCAGCCACGGCGGCCACCGCTCAGCGCCGAGGCCGGGCGAGCGACCTCTGTTACGCTTTCTTCGCTTGAGCCACGGCTCGGCGCTGCGCAAGCTCGCCTTCTTGCTTCAAACCCGGCCAGGACCCGAATAATTTTTCTATTTTTCTTCCGATACCAAACCGCAATCATCCCATAAGATTAGTATTAATCATTAACATACTAATCACCTCATTATTACCAAGTCCCTAAACCAAACCTCACACTGGCCGTAGGCTCGCGCGTGCTGGTCTGAGTGATAGTCTTGATCTTGGTTAAAAGGAATCTCTGTTGAGACGGCGACTGGCAGTGGTTACAGGTTTGTTGGGAATCGACGAAGTTGTCTAGCTGGCATTCCCGGCCTTGAATGAGCGGTCCTCGTCCCTGAGTGGGGCACCTTGTGAGCTCGCGGACTTGCAGGAGGCGGCCGCTCTTGGAGGATCTTCTGGGAAAGTCGGGAGCCTTTTCTTGTCCTCTTGGGCAATTCTGAGACTCAACTGGGCTTCCAAAGTTCTCGATCCTTTTTGTATTTGTGTACTCGGATATTGCTAGCGTTGTCCTCGAGCTTCTTCAGGAGTGGATGAGACTTCTTGGGCCAAACGCGCGGTCTTGGTCCCGGGCTTGGCACCTCTACTCCGAGCCTTACCGTTTGGGCGCTACTTTCTTCCTAGTATTTTTATGGACCATTATATTGGGGCCCAATACTACATATATACTGGATTTACAAATAATATTTTATTTTTTTACATTAAATTTTATACTTAATTTGAACTTCCGAGAAAGTTACACTTTTCAAAACATAAAATTATTTTTTTAATAAATACAGATTATTTATAATTAATTAATGTCTATTAGTTAAAGCTTTTTCTTATAAATAATACCATTATTGGTGTCACCCTATTGCCCATTAATGGCCAAATCACAAGCTTTCTTATCACCGTCGCCTATTATTGAACGACAAATACTTGTTATTGTTAACATTATCCGCTATTATAAACAAACACTTACTATTAGCAACTTATTAAAATTTTAAATATCACTGATTATTGTTGATGATGATGTCACTGGTCATTAACACCAGTGTCTTGCCATTAGTATTACTATCATTACCTGCCACTGTCAATGATTAATAGTATATTAAAAATGCCGTTATTGTTAATAATGTAAGTTATAATTAACTGTAAAAATTATTATTATCGATAACTAATCATTAATAATAAAAAATTACAACTATTAATGATAAAATAAGTATTCATAATCGTTAGTCCTATGTATATTTTCAACTAGTGTAACAAATAATAATATTATTTAGATAATAGATCAGATATTAATGAATCAAGGGATCTATGAGAGAAGTTGATGGCCCTTGCTAGACATAACTATAGATGAAACCACTACGGGTGCCACTTCATTACTCATCAGTTGCCAACCCCACAAGCTCTCTAACCAATACGACCAATTATCAAATAACAAACATTTATAATAGCTAATATTATTGATTAATGACTTGTTAGGATTGTAGATATTATTAGTCATTAGTTAATGGCGCCACTATTACCAGGGAACGAGGAGGCGTCCAGCACGGAGCCCCATCCAACACCTACGGGGGCCGTTGGATTAAAATCCGACAGCCCTTTTTTTTAAAAAAAATAATTATAAAATTTAAAAATAAAAAATATTAAAATTTATATTTTTATAATCAAAATATGAAAAAAATATTTAAAAAATAAAAAAAATAAAATTTATATATTTTTTTTATTATAAAATTTGGACGCCCCCGAATCGCTATTACCAGTGCCACAACATCAATCATCAGTCGCCCAACTCTAAAAGCCTCCACCCTTCACTACCGGTCATCAAATGAAAAACATTTTTCACTAGAAATATTATCAGTCACTGGTCATTAATTAATAATATCATTGGTCATTGTTTATAGTGTTGGGTAATCAGCATCACCATTATTACTCACTACTATCATAGATCAACGGGACATTAGAAAATCACCACTATTGAAGATACACGAGACCATCATTAATGACTGATCAGCGATAGTAAAAAATTACAACTATTAATGAGTAGCAGTACAGTTGGAGAGCAGAATAACCAAATTACATAACTTATCCAAATTGTTAAACTAAACAGCGGCCATGCGGATGTAAATGTGCCCCTTTTTTTCTTCTCTGCATGACCCCAATAAAGAAAATAAGACTATTTACATCATCTGCCTCCATGATTTCCTTCCTTTTTGTCTCCTAAAAAAAATTAGACCTCCAGCGGCGGAGCAAGGTTCAGATCGAGGTTAATTTCCGCTGATCTGGGCCGACTGTCCTCATCTTGGCTCCCGTAGTCAACGGCAGACGATGAGTCCGAGTCACTGCGGGCTCTCCCACCGAATATACCCGAAAACCCCGCCGCCACCGGCTCATTCAGGATCCCGCGAACCCGGTTCGCCCAATTAAGGCTTCCCGCCTGGTCGTGGAAGAGCATAGGCAGGGCGGAAGGCAGCGCACCCGCCGCAGCAGAACGTCCCTTAAGCTGCGGCTGCTGGAGGAGGAGCGGAAGCACAACCCGCTGTCGGCCTCCTCCAGAACAGATCCGTCCACTCGTGAGCCCAACGCCTGTCGCCAATGCTTGAGACGCTGATTCAACAGTGCGAGTCTCGATGGGACCTCCGCCGCAACGATTAATGATGCTATTTACATCGCCGATCTTGCTCTTGCCGCTGTTGTCGTCGGCGTCAATGGCGGGGGTTTTAGAAGGATAAAAGAAGTTAGTCTTGGCCTTGGATCCACGGAACTCACGGGCGGCGGCGTCATAGGCCCGGGCGGCCTCTTCGGCGGTGTCGAAAGTGCCAAGCCAGACGCGGGTCCTCTTGCAAGGATCGCGGATTTCGGCGGCGTAACGGCCCCACGGCCTCTTTCTCACTCCCCTGTAGTGAACTTCTTCGCCGTTTGAAACGTTGCGGATGTTATCGTTCTCTTTCAGAGCCATTAGAACAGAGATTTCAGGACAAAAACAGAAGAAATTGAAAATGGCGTTTGTGATTTTGAGAAGATCGATCGGTGCGATGGATATTGCGGGGGAGTCAGGGAGGTTTTAAATAGGAGGAGGAATTGAGTGGGGCAGACGGGCGCCGCCGAGCAGAGCGCGAAGGGAGCGTGGCGACAAGCGGAGTAGTTGCTTGTCCGGGTACGTGGCACACGGGAATTTCGAGGTACGCGTCTCTTACGTTGTAGAAAAATAAGTAGTAAGTTAGTTATAATAAAAATAAAATAATTTTAAAATGGCAAATATTAAAAAAATATATATGTTTATCTTATTTAAATATCGTAAAAAAAAAATTAATACGGCCGTTAATAATATATTATTTAAAAATAAGATGATAAAACTAATTAATGGCTGTTCCACGCCCCTAATGCGGCGGACTCGCTCATTTACTCCACCTCTCCACGCACCAAATACTGCCACGTGTGTATCGTAGAATATCTTTTCACATTGTCAATTGTTGATAGGATATATCTACTTTAGCAACTAATAATAATAACAATAGAGAAATATTATTATAAAATACTAATATTATTCCATATTCTAAGATTTAAATGCAATATTATTTATCTTTACACATAAATTAGCACATACTTTTATATATGGTAAAGTAATTTAGCAATTTAAAATTAAAATTATATCGTATAAATAAATAGTCTATATTATTCAATCAATATCGAGCTTTTAAGAAATAAAATCTCAGGGATTAGATTTTCTTTAAAAATAAGTATATGAGATGAGATTATCGTAACCATAATAATATATTTAATAGCTTATAAAAATATAAATGACATCTAATATCGTTGATGAATATAAAATTTAAAAATTAATTAATTTAATAAAAAATACTTTAAGATTTTCAACTAATGAAGAATAAATTTATTATTAAACTTATTCATAAACCAGTTAATAAGGATACATTAGACTGCCTAATAGATTTTTCCTGATCCGTGACCTCTACCATAGAGTTTATGTCTCGAATTAACACTCCAAGCCATGGATTTTGACTCTTTTTTAGACACTTTATTTCTATCTTTATTATCTTAACTACAATTTTTTAAAATAACTCCCCGCCCCTAGTATTTGTTTAACTTTGCTTCCCATTCAACTATGGGGAGAATTATGATTAAGTATAATAGTTTCATCTAACACTGAATAAATAAAATTAGTCAAACTTTTATTAAGATTTTGTATAAATTTCAAGTACTTTATAGTTATTGGCCTTGACTTATGATTTATATAGTACATAGAGATTATTTAAATTCAACAGCATAAAATAAACAATACAATAAAATTAGATTTTTGTGAACAAATTTGTCCCCTGACCAAAATGCCAATTCACAAAGCATGAATTTGCAGATTGCTGGGATATCTCTCACACTTTCAATATGTTACAAAAATTATTTTGCCATAATTTTTCTTTTAAGATGAGCGATGATAATTTTGATGGAATTTTATTTGATGGGCTGAATTTCGTTTATGGGCATAGAATAGTTTTATTTATTAATGTGAATAAATAAAAAATTATCAAAAAATGTGACTTAAACTTGATCAAAATTAGGGAGTTTGATCGGTCCTGTCTAACCAATCCAAATTTTTATAGGTTTTAGTTAAGGTACTGTTGCGTTCTGGTCACACGGAGACCGTTCGGACCAGGCTCGTTGATGAAGGGTGCGAGAGATGCAGAGGCTGGCGAGATCTAATCTGATCCGTGGTTTCCAGGCAACACGAGTGTTGGATGCTGGGGGTCGTTAGAGAAAGATCGAGACCGGATTTTACGTGGAAAACCTCCTCGTAAATGGGGAGGAAAAAACCACGAGGCTCTGGGCCTGTTTAAAAGCTTCACTATATGAGTTGGAGATTTTACAAAGTACAGTTGTGAAGGTTATTCTATTATCTGTTTCTCATTTAGTGTTTCTTGCACTCACTGGAGGGGCCCTCCTTTATTCTCACTGGGGAGTATAACTTGGACGACGAAGAGGAGGTCGTCTTTCGGGTGTGAGCTCTGAGGGAGAAAGCCCGTCCTTTGGAGAGGAGTCTTTGCTGAGTATTTATAGTGGAAAGTGGGCAGTTGGGGAGTAGACACGTGGCGTCCATCCGTCGGTTGAGGAGCTGGACCACCCACTTTCTGAAAAGCTGCTGATGTTGCGTGGAGTGTCATGCGGACGGCGCCGCTGCAGCATCTGGGCGTGTCAGTGTCTGGGATCCGGATATTAGCCTTGATTGACTAAGCATGCCTGTTGAAAAGGCGCGATGAGTTGCGAGGCTTTCTTCAAAAACCTAAGTAGGCTAGCTGGCATTCCCGGCTACGAACGAGTGGTCCTCGTCCGTTGTGATGTTCCTTGTGAGTTGGTGGTTTCGTGAGATGGCACGGCTCTGTAAGATCTACTGGGAGAAGTCCGGCCGCCCTTCCTTGGCCGCTCGGGCAGTTTTGCCAGACTTCTCGGGCTTTCCGTCCTTGGGCCTCTTACTTGGGCCGCCTGAACACCTTGGGCTTCTTACTTGGGTCCTGCTTCTGGGTCGCGCTTTCATGGGCCCTCACATTGAAGCCCAACATAGTCCCCCATGCCAAATGACCCGAAGTGCTCGGTCGTTTGGCATGATGTCGTCAGCCTGTTGGAGGCGTTGGTCGTTCGAGAGCACGTGTCCTGGCGGCGAGCACTGCGTTGACCTTGATGGGAGGTTGTCCTCGGACCCCTTCTGGGCCACCGTTTCACTTTCCTGCTGGAGTATTAAATGTCGTATCTGGCTGATGTGACGTGCTATCAGGTGCCTTGGGAAGGAGTGATTGCCAGGCTTTTGGGGCGAACGGCTGGTCGACGCGTGGCAAGGGCAATGAGTACTTCTTTTTGCATCCCAGGGTTTATTTAAACCCTCTTTTTGTCCTGATGTTTCATCTTCACGCCTGCTTTTCGTTCTCTTCTTCGTTCGAGCTTCGTATTCTCCTTTGTTCTTTGGTTTTCATGGCGCCTGGAGTAAGAGATATTGCTTCAACGATGACACTTGGCAGGCTTACGGAGATCCGGGCCCAGATCAGATCCCTGAGTCGGCGGCCATGATGATTCTGGAGCCGTATGCTAGGGCACTGTATCCTCTAGATGGCTTCATCACTGTTTATGAGGCCCACCTCAAAGGTGGGTTGCGGTTTTTCATGTCGGAGGAACTCTACGACATCATGAGGGCGCTCGGGGTGCCCCTTGCTAGGCTTCAGCCGAACGCGATGAGGTATCTAGTGTCATTGTGCGTCTTCTTTCGGTGTCACGAGAAGCTCTTGAAGTCTCTTGTGGTCAAGATAATGTTCCGTTTTACGCAAAACCTTGACTGGATCGTTATGACTCCCCGCCCGGAATTTTCTTCGTTGTGTGGTGGTAACCCAGATTCTACGAGGCGGTGGAAGGACAAGTTTTTCTTCCTCGGTGTCCACGAGCATTGGGCTATCCCTACCACGTGGGGGAATGTGGCTAGCCAGTTTTGCTCTGACCCTTCGAGGGAGGACCGAGAGGAAGTGAAGGCGTGCATAGACTTAGTGCTGGCCAATCTGTGGAGCTTCCATTTGAATAAGCGTAATATCTGGCTGACCGCTGATAAATTTAGGGCTGCCAAGTGGGGACCGCGGGAGGAGGCTCCCGGCCCGGTTCCTTCTGTAAAGGCCAAGGAGAGACCGAGGATTGGGGGACCCACTACTGAGCGCTCCTCGAGTGATGATGAGGATTTTGATATCGAGGGCGCGAGTGATGATGACGTGGCTGCTCCTCTGCTTATGAGGTCGGGGACTGTACCTTTTTCT
Organism: Nepenthes gracilis; assembly: GCA_033239525.1. Classification (NCBI taxonomy): domain Eukaryota; kingdom Viridiplantae; phylum Streptophyta; class Magnoliopsida; order Caryophyllales; family Nepenthaceae; genus Nepenthes; species Nepenthes gracilis. The sequence continues at coordinate 5,942,076 of BSYO01000007.1, read as the reverse complement.
GAGTCCTCGAGGTTTGGGGGTCCCGGTTTCACTTCCACTGCTAATCTTCTGGCCGAGCCTTCAAGAGCTGTTGTGCGGATCAGAGAGCTCCCTGGGGCCCAGACTTCCTGTGACGATGATGATGATGATGTCCCTCTGATCAAGAGGGTGAGGACTAAAGCCTCTTTTCCGAATTCCTCGGGATCTGGTGGTCTCGTCTTCACTACCACTGCTAATCTTTCTACTGCGCCCGTGGAGGTCCTTACCCAGACCACTGGGCACGCGGACGTCCAACCCTCCTGTGATGATTTTGCCTCTGGCGCTCCTATTGGTTTGCCTGGTGACGTCTCGGACTGGATTGATCACCCTTCTGAGGACATAGGAGGCGGGAGTGCCACGACGGATTCTGAAAGGGAAGTGTTGGCTGAAGTGCTTCGAGAGATGGTGGAGGTCGTGGATTTGAGTGTTGATGAGTCCGCGCCCTCTGATCCTCCTAGGCGCCCTGTTGAGGTCGAGGCCGAGCGGTTGCCCGAGTCTCTTGGGGACATTGATTTCGAGGCAGACTTTCCAGCGCCTTTTGCAGCGGATGAGCCTGTGTCTGAGGTGGCGCCCGCTGGGCTTAGCAGCGAGCCGCAGGAGTCCGAGTCCCACGTGGAGCGCGGCACAAGGGATGACCCTCTCGTTTCTGAGGTAGCCTGTTGCCTCCTTTCTTCCATTGCTTCCCACTGTTCAGACTTTGACGAACTTTTCCGTTGCAACTCCGGAGTTTGATAGCCGGCCTTAACGGACTGGTGGGAGTGATTGCTCAGTCCCGCCTGGAAATGAGGTCTTCGAGGGCCGCTCGTGAAGCTGCACAGCGGGGGGAAGCGGAGCTGGCTGGAGCAAAGGAAAGAATTGCTTCCTTGGAGGCTACTGTCAAAGACCTGCGGCTTAGGCAAAGCCTCCTTCAGGAGCGGGTCCTTCGCCAGGAGGAGAGGCTGAGGACGTCCGTACAGATTGCTGACTTGGCTCCTGTGTTGGATGGCAAGTTTTGGGACGGTGTTCGCATGTGTCGCCGAGTGGCGCGTTTGATCCGTCCGCGATTTCCTGTAGCTGTCCTTGATCCCAGGAATGCCAATGCTTTGAGCGGGGAAGATCTGTACGGCGTCGATGGCAAGCCTTTCCCTGGTCCTCCCCGGGCAGGGCTTGATAGTGAACCTCTTACGGCCGAGGAGGCAGTTCCGCTGGAGCAGACAGGATCTTCTGGGGCCCATGGGGCTCAGAGAGGAGGAGACCGAGCGGCGCTCCCTTGACATGTTGCTCCCTTTTTGCTTATTTTGTTTTGTCGCACCTGTACAGAAAATCATTTTTATGAATAAAACTTTGTCTTTTTCGCTTTAAGGCTTCGGACGTTTCTTTTGTGTCTTGTTTGTACGTGGGCGTTCTTTCTTTCTTCTTTTTTTTTTTTTGCGGCGCGTCATACGGCGCCTAACTCCCTTCTGGTGTTTGACCCTTTGCCTTTTTGGACTTGGGCTTGCAGCCCTTTCGAGGACTGTTAATTCTTTAGCCTTTTGGCTTTATTTTTGTTGCCCGGTCTCTAGGACCGCTCACGGCCGAGTCTTTGTTGTGACCTCAAGGGCCCGGCCTCTGGGGCCGCTCGATCGCAGCCGAGTTTTTGTTATGACCTCAAGTGCCCGGCCTCTGGGGCCGCTCGGTCGCAGCCGAGTTTTTGTTGAGGCCTCAAGGCCCGAGCTCAGGGCCGCTTGGTCGCGGCCAGGAGTTTTGTTGAGGTCTCGGGCGGGGCCGGCCTTGGGCCGCTCGGTCATGTAGGAGTTTTGTTGAGGCCTCAAGGGCCGGCCTGCGGGGCCGCTCGCCGCCGCACTCGAATTTTTTGTTATGACCTCAAGGGCCCGGCCTTCGGGGCCGCTTTGCCGCAACCGAGTTTTTATTAAGGCCTCAAGGGCCGGCCTCTGGGGCTCCTGGCCGTAGCAGAAGAGTTTTGTTGAGGCCTCAAGTGCCGACCCTGGGCCGCTTGGCCCTGACTCGAGTTTTTGTTGAGGCTTCAAGGCCCCGGCCTGCAGATGCACATTGATTTGCAACCGAAGTTTTATTGAGGCCTCAAGGGCCCGGCCTCTGGGGCCCGCTCGGTCGCAGCTGAGTTTTTGTTGAGGCCTCAAGGGCCCGGGCTCTGGGGCCGCTCGGTCGCAGCCGAATTTTTGTTGAATACTTGTGGGTTGTTGGCTGCTTCTTGCTGCTCCGGGGCCGCGCCCAGGTCTTGGCAGGAAGCGGTCGAGGAGAGAGCACGGAAACGCTTCGTTGTAAGGGTAACAAATGCACGTTTTATTAATGTACACTTTTCTTACATTGAGTGGTCCCCAAGGGCTTTTGCTTTTTCTCTCTCTCTTTTTTTTTTTAGTCCACGTCCATTATGGCCTTGCCCTTCGCGCCGGGCGCTTGCTTCTCCGCCGCTCCGGCCGCGCCCGGTCTTGGCCGGAAGCTGCCGAGATGCCCTCTCAAAGGCTGCCGCCGACTTCCGCCCGGAGCTTCTTGCAGCCTTCGGTGTCGTGGCCGGGGCCGCCATGGTAATGGCAAAGATTCCCATTGGTCGCCTCCCTCTCGGGTTCTTCAATGCCTGGGCCATCTTAGGAACTTCTCGTCCCCGATCTCGCCGGAGGATGTTGGTGAGGAGAGTGAAGGCCAATGGGCTCCGAGTGTCTTTCTCCCCAAGGACCATCCGCCGGCGTGTCGACGGGACGGCCACCGGGTCTTCTCGTGGGCGCCGCTTCTCACTCCCTTCCCTTGTCCTCGGGGCGTGGAGGTCTTCTCGCATCGCGGCTGAGTTGCTTCTCACGGCCTGGGTCCAAAGACAGTCTTCCAGAGCCTTTTGAGCCCCCTCCTTGATGGGGCCGGACTCATGGACTTCTTTCTGTTGAGGTAGTCCCTCAACTCGCTTGGGGCCTGTGCCGACTGCTGTCTCTGGAGCGCCACTCGGCGCGGGCTTTCGGAGCATGGGCTCCTAGAGTGTTCGCCCGCCTTCTGTTGGAGGTTGCGGATGGCTCTTATGAGACTATCCACCTTCTGCGTCAGCTTGCGCACGCTGGTGCCGGGGCCGCCGCTTACTCTGTCGGCCGACGGGAGACATTCGTCGTGGCATTCTTCTCCCCGGGCGGACGTGCTGCCTTGTCTGCTGAACATCCTTGGGGCGTTGCTTGTTGCTGGAGAGTGGGAAGTCGTGAGTTTTTTGTTCTTTATTTCCCACAGACGGCGCCAATATTGCGTTCTGGTCACACGGGGACCGTTCGAACCAGGCTCGCTGATGAGGGGTGCGAGAGATGCAGAGGCTGGTGAGGTCCAATCTGATCCGTGATTTCCAAGCAACACGAGTGTTGGATGCTGGGGATCGTTAGAGAAAGATCGAGACCGAATTTTACGTGAAAAATCTCCTCGTAAATGGGGAGAAAAAAACCACGAGGCTCTGGGCCTGTTTGAAAGCTTCACTATATGAGTTGGAGATTTTACAAAGTACAGTTGTGAGGGTTGTTTCCTTCTCTGTTTCTCATTTAGTGTTTATTGCGCTCACTGGAGGGGCCCTCCTTTACTCTCACTGGGGAGTATAACTTGGACGACGAAGAGGAGGTCGTCTTTCGGGTGTGAGCTCTGAGGGAGAAAGCCCATCCTTTGGAGAGGAGTCTTTGCTGAGTATTTATAGTGGAAAGTGGGCAGTTGGGGAGTAGACACGTGACGTCCATCCGTCGGTTGAGGAGTTGGACCACCCACTTTCTGAAAAACTGCTGATGTTGCGTGGAGTGTCATGTGGACGGCGCCACGAAAGATCTCAGGCGTGTCAGTGTGACGAGATCCGAATATTAGCCTTGATTTGACCAGCGCGTCGCCGGTGTTGAGAAAGCAGCGGGGCAGGCTTTGAAAACTTTCTTGGCAAGAGGCTAGCTGGCATTCCCGGCCACGAACGAGTGGTCCTCATCCGTTGTGATGTTCCTTGTGAGTTGGTGGTTTCGTGAGATGGCACGGCTCTGTAAGATCTATTGGGAGAAGTTCGAGCGCCCCTTCTTGGCCGCTCGCGCAGTTTCGCCGAACTTCTCGGACTTTTCGTCCTTGGGCCTCTTACTTGGGCCGCCTGAACACCTTGGGCTTCTTATTTGGGTCCTGCTTCTGGGTCGCGCTTTCATGGGCCCTCACATTGAGGCCCAACAGGTACAAAAGCATTGTAGATGAATATAGTTATGCAATTATGTCAGATTAATTTTTTTTAGATTTGATATAACCATCGATTAAAGTGTCCTATTCAGTTTAACCAAACCTATATTATAATTTTTAAAATATATTTTATATTTTTTAAAAAATTAAATTTATAAAACTGTTACTTTTTTGTAATTAATGGGCTTTTATGTAAAAAAATTTTATTTAAATATGTATTTACATAATAATTTATCATCAACATTATTGGTTAAAATATTACATATTTATTGATATTTTTATATAAATATAAAATTTTAAATAAATATATTAAAATAATAAAATTTTTAGGGATCAGCTCGAGGTGACCAGTTTAGTTTATAAAAGGATATGGTTAAGATTTTTGGCCTCCATGTTCGATATTGTCTAACCTAATATGATTTATTGGTTATAAATTTTTATTCAAATTTAATTTTAGTTATATGTAAAGTGGATAAAAGTTTTATATATGTATTTTTTATTAATAATTTAAGCTTAAGATTATTATATGCAATATGATAAGATAATCTTTAATAATTAATCGTGTATCATGCAACTTTACCGATGAATTATTTGACATGGCCAACACGGTGCCGATTGCCGCGGGGCGAATGGTCACGCAGTCACGGGACGTGTGGTCCCACACAAAATCTGATTGGGCAAGGTGAGGGCGGCGGTGTCCGTCCGATTTTATGAATATTAAATCGTCGACCGTAAACAGTCAAGCGTAATTGCAAACGGGGCCCACGTGACGGAGAAAAACGGCCGTTTTGTTTTTATAAACAACAGAGTCATCGTCGCCGCCTTTTTCGACGGGGCCGCTATTCCGGCGTTAAAACTTGGGTTGAATTTGATTTGCAATTTTAAACAAAGACAACACTTTAGGAGCAAAGTGCGATTATGATATAACCAATGTCTATTTAATAAGTTTTTTATTGTTATAATATATTTAATAATTTTTAAAAAATAATTAAATGTTATGATTTTAAATAAATTTTCATGTTTTATTAAAAATTTATATTCATTAATAATTTTAATATTTATTTAAAAAATAGTATTTATATAGTTAAAAATCAATCATCTTATATATATATATATATATATATATATATGACGTGCAGATGATCCGACTTCGAACTGATTCGGATTCTTCAGATGGTTTTGAACAAGCTCCGCTCACCGAGTCCGCGAATCCCCGCACACCACTAAAGCAAACGAGGTCGGCGGTTAACATGGGACGTAATCCCACCGATAACACTCCGACGCTCAAATTAGTAAAACTGTCTTCAAGAGGGAAGAAACTGAAAATAGAGAGTGAGGCGAGAAGGGGAGTGTGTTTCCCTGATGTAAGAGAGGCGTAAGGCCTTCTTGAATCAGGGATTCCCTGATGTAAGAGAGGCGCAAGGCCTTCTTGAATCAGGGAGGTGGGAAGGCAGTAAACGGCCGTGAGAGGCGCGTTTGTTGATTGATCTGTTTGGGGTAGCAGGATGCTCCAAACAATGGTGAGAGCCCCGGCTGGCAATGAGGGCGGCTGGCTCAGAGCCTTTCATCTGCGCTGTATGTGATTAAGATAATAATCAGGAGCGCCCCTGCAAGTATCGACGAGGGCGTGTATGATAGCTTGTCTGAGAGCATGCAAGAACGCGTTACTGTAAGCAGGTAAAAGAGAGCGCGTGCCCCGAGCTGCCAGCGCCCGGGAAAGCGTCTCAAGTATCAGAAGAGAAGAAAAAGTAGCAACCAAGGTCTCCTGTCCTTTTCGTATCAGAAGAGTAAACAGAGGTAGAAAAAGCCCCCTTTGGCTGATGGATCCTGGGTTTCTTTTATAATCGAGGGGACAATTCTCCTTTTTTGGAAGGAGTGATTGCCCTCCTTATTTGCTGGCAGATTTGTCTTCTGGAGCAGATGCCAATTGCCATGTGGATGGTGATTGTTTCCTTGTGAGGCGGTCAACAACTTTCCAAGTGGGTTTCCTTCCTTCGTTGGAATGCCTTGGTTGGCAAGGAATGGGGAAGATCTGGCGCTTCCCTTATTTGAAGGATGTCAATCTTGTTAATATCCTTTCTGGTGTTGATTGAGATCATGGGAATCGTTTGGAAAGTTGTAGTTGACCGCCCGTTGAGTAGTGGGCCCAAACGGAGCAGGCCCATTGCTGTAGAAAGGCGTCATTTGGGCCCAGTGTGTGGGATGCAGACGGTCAACGTCTGAGTTGACCGCCCGCGTGTTGGCCGTCCTCGTGGTGAACGGAGAAGTACAGCTGGTGGCCGACTGATGGGCTGTAGGCCAGAAGGGAATAGGCCCAGTACTGTAGCAAAGCCTCCAAAGGTCCAATAGAACTGCACAAAGGCAGTCAACACAATGTTGACTGTCTACAAGTCAGCTGGCCGCCGAGATGGTCAACGCCAGCGTTGATCGTCTTGGGCTTTCTGATTCCTGGGCCCATCTACTAATTGGGCCGCCAAGAATGTTGACTGGCCTTCTTGGGTTTCTGTTGACTTTTCTTTGGGGCTCATCCCATTTTTGGTGTACCCATCAATATATATATATATATTAAAATTGTTTAGCATTTTTTGTGAATAAGAAACTAATAATTTTTCAAATAATGATAATGATTGTTTTTATTTTAAATAAACAGATGTAATATATTTTTTGAGAAATTTTATTTTCAAAATTACTTTTACAAATAATTAAAGATAACCTTTTGTATAAAAATTGTAAAAATCTTTCATAAAAAAATATTTATGATGGTGATTTAAGAAAAATTAATTATAAATTATACTTTTAAATATAAATTTAGATATATTATTAATATTTACTTATATATTTGAAGGGTATGATACCCAAGAACTCAAATGAGGAAGCCCAATATAACTTTAAGTCGAAAAATCAAAGTCAACAACCCTTAAAGTGTGAGGTTCCGGATTTGTGAACCCGATAATTATGAGTTGATTAGTATGTAAATGATTAATACTAATCTTATGGGATGATTAAGGTTTGGTATCGAAAAAAAAATCGAAAAAATTATTCGGTCCGGCCGGCCAAGCCCTCTGTTTGGTATCGAGCCACGGCTCGAGCGAATAAAAATGTAACCGGAGGCCGCCGCGGCCGCCGAGGAGCGCCGAGCGGTGACCCGCTCGTGGCTCGGCCGCCCCATTGCCGCTCGAGCGGCAGGCGCATTATAAAAGTCGCGCCGCGACTTCTCCTCGTCATTTTCGCACGGGCTGAGGGTTTTGAGGAGAGAGAGAGGAGCGCGCTTAGAGAGAGAATGAAGGAGATCGAGCCTGAGAGTCCGATTCCGCCCGAAAGCCAGGTATAAAGGTGAAAGCACGCGTCGAGGCAAGTGTTCTCATACCCACTTCTCGTTCTCTTTCGTTGTTTTATGTATTCTCGTTGGGTATTTTGTGTCGATACCCACAGGGAACGTTAGAATCTTGAAACTCATGCCTTGAGGTCCAAAAGAATGTAGTTAGTTGTCCGAATCGTGTCCGATTTGCTCGGATGGATTTTACCGAAACCCTAACCCACGGGATTTTGGGGGTTTCCCGTTTCCCAGCCTTGTATCATGAAATTGACCCCAAAATTGGAATCCCCACGTCCCAATGATGTATATATGTCAGCCACGGGTCCGATCTAGCGCGTTTGGACTCGTTCGTGGCGTCCGAGCCCATTAAATGGGCACTGTTACTGTTCACCCGAGACCAAAGGTGGATTTTGCATGTTTTCACCTTCGTAAAATGTTGAAATGACCCTAGAATATGAATCCCCGTATCCCAATTGTATGTATACATCGACCGAATGCCGAATCTCGCAAGATTTGACCCGTTTGTGGCATCCGGGAGCCTTGATAGTTTCCCGTTGTGGGTAATCCAAAAATGAATGGGAAGTTGCATACTTCCACCCTCGTGATAAGTTAAATCGAACCCAAATGTGTAATCTTGCGTACAAGGTGTACGTACGAACCCACCGGACGCCCAATTTCCAAGTATCGAACCGTGTGTGGCGTCCGGGTGTTTAAAAGGAAATCCGATAATGTTTACTTGAAATGAAATGAGAAATGTAATGTGATATGCCTTCAAAATAATTGTGAAAGTAACGTTTAACCGATTAAACGTAAATGTGAGCCCCGAATGTGAATCCGTGTGCTGAAGGCAGGGAAATGAGTCTCGAAGGTTCCAAAGTGACTCGTGATCGTTTGAGGTATGAAATCTAATCTCTCCCGTAAACTTGGAATGACTTGTTGTGGATTAAGGGAATTGAGTTCCACCGATTGTGAATAAGAGATTTGAGTCTCATTGGATATTGAGAATCGTGACGTGAATGGAAGGGAGTCCACATTGTACTTGTGATGATATGATCTCCTGGATGGAGATGTGTTTGATGATGTAATCTCCCGGTTGGAGATGATTGTGATGGGAATGAGGTTTCCCGAGATATGATTGTGTGGCAAATGTGGATTTCCCTCTCCAAATATTGAACCTAACCTTGAAACTAGGACCCTGAGTCATATGGGTAGTATTCTTTAGTATACCATGTCCATCGCGGTGGGAACCCGAGGGATACTTGGCCACGTATTCCGGCCGCTCGTGGGAGCGGGTGATGTTGTGGTACGCTTTAGGAAACTACCGTGGAAGAACGAGGATTGCCCCCGACCCCGGGGGTGTGGGGTATGTCCTCGTCGACGCTACATATTGAGATGTAGTCGTCAGGATGATTGTTGCATGGATGCAACCGAGGGTCGATATGCTACGACCAGAAGTAGTAGCTGGCTTTGTAACGTGTAGCGAACACATTCCCCGTCCTCGTTCTCTCGCATCGTTGGTTAGTACGATCTACTAGCGGGGTTCACAAAGATGATATAATAATAAAAATGAATAATATCCAATTGATGAACGGTATGAATCCAAAGAGCCCGAATGAGAACCGAATGAATCCAGTGACTCAAGGTATGAACCGCAAGAACCGCGTGAAACCAATGATTCAAGATGAAACCGTGAGAACCGTAGGGATTGAGTGATTCCGCTTATTCCTATTCCCCGTCCTGTTCTTGATTGTGGAGAGTGTGTGTATCCCCTCTCGCTTCAGCTTCTTGTACGTGTCTTTGAGGGGTGTTTATGATTACATTTGCCGAAATGTTGGCTCACTTGCTATTGTTGTCTCTTTTTCGATGAGAACACTTTCGGGCACATGTAGATAGAGCAAGGAGAGGCTTGCTTGATGAGATCATTTGGACGGCAGTGATCAAGATTTGGACATAGAGATGGATCGGACCGTGGACAGCCACTTAGCGTTGAGCGTGGATCATTGTTGTTGTTTTATGGTTTTATTATGCTTCCGCAGATGTATGATGATTTAGTTATACTTCCGTGTTCAGTATATATATTTTGATTTTGGTTTCATTAGATGGCATCTCTCTAGATCCAAAAGATAGTAGGTTGTATCGATGTGGAGCCATGGATGATATGGCAGTATGTGTGATCCGTGTGGCGTGTTATAGGCTTTGAGTTAAGCCTTTGATAGATGTGTGCTTGTTGCAGGATGATTTTTAACAGGTTGTACTTTGGTTTTTCGTCCAATTGCAGAGGAAACTCTGCCGGATTTTCTGTAGAGTCCATAGGTTACTTATGGGCTTTAGGGTGTGTGTAGTTATTGACGGAGGTTATTCAATGAAGAATAATCTGTTCCGTCACATAAAGCCTACGCAAATTTCTTCATCTATATAACAATTAGATTCTTGGACACAATATTTGCGCTATCTGTGGGAACAACGTAACTAAAAATCTGATAAACAAAATTTTAATAAAATAAAAAAATGGTGAACTTTAAGGAACAAGTTAGTGCGACAATTAGAGATGCCACTTTAGGTGGTAACAGTCTTCCCATCGTTGATCAAATTGATGATCACCCTGATCCCTGTATACAAGCACTTGCTAAAGCTGTCCAGACAATTTATACAAGATTGGACGAGCGGCTAAAACGAGTCCCTTCTTCGACTTCACAAACTGTCACGTCCAAAAAGAAGAAAAATAGTGGAAGAAAATAACCCTCAAAAAAGATTGGCCACGAGAATGACCTCGGGACTAAAACAACTTCAAACGAAAAAGTCTCATCACGACTTGAAGGTCGTTTAAATTTTCAAGTCTAAGAGGATAGTTCTGAGAGATGAAACTCGCGGTATTCTTGTGATGATAGGGAGCCCACATTTCGTAGAAAACCCTCTCATAGTGAATGTCCTTCAAGGGTTGTGAACCGTCCAGGTTCACAATCCCAAAAACCATCTGAGTTGAGAGATTTCCTTAATAAAAAAAGGATAGTGGCTCCTCCTCGAATCGAAGAAAAAGTCGACAGAATTCGGGATTGTGTCTTTAGAGAAGATATTGCAGGAAAGACAATCGACTTGCGACGGTCTCCATTTACAATGGAGATCCGTACACGATCACTGCCACATAAGTTTAAAATGTTCGCTTTGGAGCCATATGACGGAAACTCTGATCTTATGAATCATCTAAATCATTTCTATACGCTCCTAAACTTTCAGGGTTTGGATAAGGTAGGAATGTGCCTCTACTTCCCTCTGACCTTGAAAAGTAATGCCCGAGTATGGTTCTATCGCCTTCAGCCAAATTCTATTTGAACTCTTTAAGATTTGGTTGATAATTTTTTATTTCAGTTTACCTCCAGTAGGAGGAAAAAAAATAACGTTGGCATTTGGCCCAAGTAAAGTAAGGGCCAAATGAAAGTATCAGAAAATTCCTGGCCAGATTTACTGCCGAGCCCAAGAAAATTCCTAAGCTCACCGAGGAGGTGAAGGTAAGTGTCTTTGTGTCTGTGTTAGAACCCGATGACTTTTTTAGGCACATGGTTTATAAGAATCCTTAGACCTTCAGAGAGATTGAGGTCATTACTCGTGCCTATATTGCCGTCGAGGAGGCCAATGAAACAAAACGGTGGAAGGATCAGCACCACCAAAAGACAATAGAGGGAAAAAGAAAAAATGGGGATAATCCCCGAGGATCGAGAAAGTAGCAAAAGTCCGAGTCGACACAAAGAAGAGGATTCAGACTATGAGATTTGACTCCTTTAAATGACTCCCACACTAATATCCTAATACAAATTCGGAATGAAAAATTCTTTAAATAGCCGAAGGCGTTAAAGAACTTAGATGGTGGTGACCCTTTGAAGTATTATCATTACCATCGGTGTGGAGTACACAATACCAAGGATTGCAGAATGCTGTAGAAGAAAATTAAATAGTTGATCTGGAAAGGACATCTCAATTGATTTTTGCAAATACTCAGATAGACTTTCAGAGGAGCAGACGAAGATGAGATCGAGCAGCCAAGAGGCCGAGTGGTAGCTGGCATTGTAAGTATGATTTCCACACAATCCGCTTGGGATAACATTCCGAAAAGCTCGAGAATGGCGATCGGCCGTAAAAAACCAAGGATAGAAAATAGTAATGATGTTATTAGTTTTAGTGATAAAAATTTAACTCATGTAATATCCCCTCATTCTGATCCATTGGTTGTAATTGCGCTCGTTTTCGACGGTAGTATAAATTACCAATTGAAACAAGTATTTATTGATAATGAAAATTTTAAAATTTTATTTTACTTGGATGTGTTTTTTGAGTTAGGATTAAAACGAAGTTAATTAAGGATCTCAGAATGACCATTGTACGGATTGAATAATGAGCCTGTATCCGTACAATGAGTGATCCAATTGGAAGTCACGTTAGGTACATGTCCGAGGATAGTAGCCAAGATACTTTTTTTTTAGTTGTAGATCTTCTATTGGTCTATAATATTATCCTCAGACGACCCTGTTTAACCACATTTGGAGCAATGACTTCTATTCCGCACCTCAAAGTAAAATTTTTGACTCTATTTGGCATCGAAGAGGTCATTGACAATCAAATGACTGGGCAAACTTATTATTTATCTCAAATCACTCAGATGCCAATGAGTCACCAGATCTAGGACCTTGATCTCCGTAATGAGACCACATTACTTTAAGCACAGTCTGGAGAATTAACAGATCAGATTTCATTGAACCCTAATGATTCTCAAAAGTACAATCAGATCGGGAGTTCTTTGTTTGAGCCATTTCGAAGTTGACTTATCGATTTTCTTAGATAAAATTTTGACGTCTTTATTTGAACATCTAGCGGCATACCAGGAATACTAATCGAAATAATGGTTCATAAGTTGGGCCTAAATCCCGATCACAAACTTGTTCGACAAAAAAGATGAAACTATTCAGTTGAAAAATTGATTGCCATTCAGAAGGATGTGAAGTAACTCCTAGACGTTGGATTTATTAGAAAAATTCAGTACCCGAACTGATTATCAAATTTGATCATGGAGAAGAAAAGTAATGAAAAGTGAAAAATATACGTCGATTTTACCGATATCAATAAAGTATATCTAAAGGACAGCTTTCCATTACGAAGAATTGATTTACTCGAGGACTCCTTTATTTTGAACTCATTTGCTTTTTTTTTGTCTTCTCTTGAGAAAAGTCTTTGCCACCTGAGTTTCAGATTCCTCAACCTCAGGCTCTCATTTGGCATGTGCAAGTGACTTAGAAAAACGCCATCAGTTCTTATTATTTTTATTAAAAGTGTCGGCCTTTTCACGGATAGGATTTCTAAGTTTTTAGATGGCCTCTTTCTTATAGTGGTATATGTCTGACTGCATAGTAGTAGAGATACGATCCCATTTTTGACAGAGTTTCCACGTGGAAGGAACCGCTAGATTAAAAAATCAATCCTTCCACCTTTTTGTGGAGTCCTCCACTAAACCCGTATTCCGATCGAGGAGATACGGTTATCTAATCCAAACCATGATTAAAACGAAACAAAGCTTTCACGACTGTAGTATTAAAAACCACATCGTGAATTCATACAAAAATGCACAGAAATCAAGTACCTCGTGCCATTTGAATGGAGTCTGGCGATCAATACATGAAATTTTATCATTATCTTGTAGAATTCTATAGCCAATGGAAAGAAAATACTACCCCGAGGTGAGTCTCATATACTGTAATGTGTCCTGGTGGAGGAAAAGAGGCTCGCTCGTTCACTCCAGGCAAGAGGTTTGACAAAGAATTTGGAATATTGTACCGAGCTCTAAAATACGCAACATCTTCAGGAGTTAAAATCGACTGAATGTCTTTGACCCCTGGCGCTATTAAAGATTTTCAAACAAGAAAGGGTAAAGAAATTTCTATGTAATGAAATGGATGCATAGAATTAAAAGTATTTCTTAAACGTTCAAAGGTAAATTTATATGAGAGGAGAGGAGTTTCAAACGATGTCGTTTACATTCAAATTTCAAAAGGCACACCTCATCATGGTCATGATACGCATTGACCGCTCATTTGTTCTGTCAGATATCAAATCTCCCGATACCGGTAATGATGGTTTATAAGTTTCCAACGAGCCGAAACAATGTGCATTCAATGCGATAACTGATGGTAGGAATGCAGATCGTTGGGATAATTACGCTCATTTAGTAGAAGACTCCGGACTTAGAAATTTTTATCTGAGGAGAAATGAGAATTCAGTGAATAATACTTCAGACTCGAACATAAAAAAATTTTCTAACTTCATATCAGAAGGTTGAATTTCAAGTCTCCCTGGCATGGGGTTAATGATGGATATGATATCCAAGAACCCAAATGAGGAGGCCTAATATAGTTTTAAGTCAAGAAATCAAAGTCAACGACTCTTAAAGCCCACTGCAGCCTATTACGTCTGAATAGCCCATTATGCTAGCGTGACCTACAGTACCCGTAAGACCCATTTCAGTAATTATGCATGAGATCCATTTAACGACTTAGGACGGTTTACCTTAACTAACGATAGCGGACGTTGGTTACAACCGTCGCTAATAAGAATAATAGATAACCGTCTGACAATTTTTCTAACAGTTAACAACCACATATTATTTATAAATGTAGATCATCTTCATCCTTCAAAGAAGAACAAGACTTGACTTAAACGAATTTGAATTCTTTTAGACAAAGTACTACAAGATGCCCAAAGTGCAAACTATCTCTCTCTTAAATCAGGACGCCCAGAGTACAACTCCTTAAACTTATTACACTTTATTATATCCCATCTCTTTCTTCACATTTAAGAAAAATATTGATTTTAGCGTCGGAGGATATATCGGGGAGTAAGTCTCGCCAATCTTTTGACTGTTATTTGTGATTGTACAAGATTTGATTAAAATCTTATGGAGATTAAAAACCTTAAACGATCGATGGATAAATTTTTTTATCTGTATAATAATTAAATCCTTGACGCAACAATATTATTAAGATATATGAATAATAAGATAATTCATCAAGTAATTATCACTTTTGTGATCCACAGGTGAGAGATTTTTAATTTTTAATTGGATATGACCCCAATACTAAATTGTTGGAGAGAATTATTAAATTATAAAATATTATTTTTTATATTTTAAAATTTAAAAAAGTCATATTTAACATAAAATTTTGACATTGACAAATGAGGGGGGACATATTTTTTATAAGATATTTTAAAATTATTGTTATATATTTATTAGATTAAATAAATATGCGTTCTTTTAAATAAATTAGAATTAAATAAAAAAGTTGATAATATTTGATTGGATAAAAATATTTTCGATTTGTCTAATGCCCCAACTTCACGGAGGGAGGAATATTTCTACTGCGGCTAACGCGCCGAATTCACGCGTGGGGGCTTCGAAAACGATCGTTCGGTCGTAGTAGAGACGCGTAGAGATAATAAAGAGCATGTTGACTGCCGCGGGGGCATCCGTCAGGACGCGTGAAGACTCATCACGTGTCGTCATCTAAGAAAATGCTGCCGCCAGAATTAATAGCGAAAGACATATGACCGTTTAAATCGACTGAATTTTTTGCTCGTATAATTATTAAAATTAAATAATATATTATTTAAGTTAGATTGTTAGTTTTTTAAAGTTATTTTATTAGGAACAAGCCCACTTAAAAAGGATACCCAACAAACCACGGCTCAGTACTGTCACGTTTTTGGTTTAACGTAAAATATTAAAACGTAATTATATAATAAATACCGTTGGATAAATTTAATTTAGTTATATATAATTAAATAAATATATTATCACATTTCTAAATTAGTCCTAAATCATTTAACTTGCTTCAAGATAATCTAAATAAATAAAAAAATATCCACAAACTTAAAAGCTAACCCCGACGACTTCATATGATACATAATTTATAAACCATAAAAAAAAGTCAATCATCCACAATCTTGTACGAATATACAAGCCCACTGATATGAAATGTTTTGAACCACAATAAAGTATTAACTTAATACTTAATAAATATATATAATTTATATATGTAAATATATATAAATAAAATATGAAATATAATAATAATAATAAATTAATATAGAAGTGTCAAAAATGATGATATATTTGAAAGAGGACTTTTTATCCTCAATTTTAACCACCCCGTATAAATATAAAAAAATTAAATATTCAATACACGTAAAGAATGAAAATCTCACCAAAACAATATATATAATGATGAATAATAAAAAAAACGGAAATTTTTGGGAAGGAAAAATAATTTTTTTAAGATTAACCTAGTGTTGGGCTATTAAAATCAACTTACAAATTTATTTTTAATTATGAATAATTAGATCCTTGGAATTGTTTATAAATAGATCTTAAAATCGAATACGATTGGGTTTTTTTATCAATGAATGAGAAGGGTAGAGATTTTGAATTGAAAAGAAGAAAAAGTTAAGAAAACTCATTAGAACATGAAGCACAATATTGTAGTTTCGATTTTTTCCAACGGAGCAAGATTAATGGAGTGTAACTTAGGTTTTTCTCAAGTAGACGCTCCAAACAAGTCTGCCAAGCGTATTAGGGTTTCAAAAATATAAGACAATTATTTATAGAGGGCAAAAAAATCGTTCAAAAATTGTCCCGTTACCGCAGCGCTCAAGCGCACGAAGGGTTATAGAGAAAACCCTACCGGTGCTCGAGCGTGGAGGAGGCGAGCAGCAAGCGGGGGGGTTTCTAGAATTTGCGCTCGAGCACACGGCGAGTACATAGGCTTGGGAATTTTGGCTCAAGCGGGTGGGAGAGTTGCGAGCCGAGTTTTCGATTTTTCCGGCTCGATGTGTCGGTGCATATGTTTATGGCAACCATGGGAATATGTTGATACAATATTTCGACAAGCCATAACCCGATATCTATATAAGATTATAAATGGCCACGGAATATGCTTATTATAAAAATGACCCTTTACAATATTGATAAAAAATATAAAAAAATATGTGATCGGTAAAAATCTCACCAAAAGAAATTGAATAACAAATATATGGCTATAATTTTTTTCTTATAGTATTGGGCAATAACTATTATTTAATATGGATTGACTATATATTATTTTCTATAGATAGGATCAAAATCAATTTTTTTTTATCATCAATGTTTAATTTGATCTTTAATTTATAGTTAATATTGATGGGTACGCTATAATTGGGTTGGCCTTTTTATGGCCCATATGCGCGCCCTGGAATCAACAGACATCAATAATTAGAGGCCAAATCAAGCCAATATTCCCATGAGACGGTCAACATTTCCCTAAGTATTACAATAGCCGCCATAGAGCAAGCCTTCTGGGGTCTTTCTACTGGGCCCACACGAACACCGTCTGGGCAATGGCTTTCTTTAAGATTTTGCACCTTTAGAAGGAATGCGAATAATTCGACACGTTCCATGAGAAAAGCGCCAGGTTCTCTCTCTACCCACTACAAACCCTAACGGTAACAAGATGTAGAAGGAAAGTAAACAATCCTGAGAGCCGTTACCACTCCCTGTCAGGAAAGGAAGCAATCTCAATAGATTGCAAAAATCAAGCCTTCATGCTAAAAGAAGGTCGCTCGGTAGATTGTAGAAATCAAGCCTTCCTACCTAATGAAGGTTGCCCGGCAGATTGCAAGAATCAAGCTTTCTACCCAAGAAAGGTTGTCTAGTATTTCATCTATAAAAGCCCATAGAGTCTTCATTTCAGGGCATGCTCACTTCTAAGACTACAACGCTCATTATTGAGATCATACATGCTCATTACTCGGATTTCAGAGGCTCACTTCTTTTCTAAAAGTTTTCATAATATTCTGACAATTTTTCAAACTCTCATGCTTATAGAACTCAGACTCGCCCCCCTCTCTTTACGTTCTTTGCGAACACAGGGCTGAGAGACTGCATTCCTCACAAGTCACAAGAATGCCTCTCACATCTAAAACCAAATATCCATCTCAAACACTCGTCATCTTTTTTCTACTTCCATTTTCCTTTACCTTCTTAAAAGTCGAAGGCCGATTACTTACTTGAACGTTGGCGTATTTTGGGTTAGACAATATCCCGTTAACACCTGGCCTCTTATTTGCTTTAGTGGTATGTAGGGTTCAAACTCGGTGAACGGAGTGGATCCAAATGATCAAATCAACTCAAATCTATTCGAAACTTGGATCCAAGAACGCATTATCGGCGCCTTCTATGGGAATGCTTACAAATAATCTTTCCACCTCACAACAGCAAAATAAGTATAGTCAATACCCGTACTCCAACCAGCACGTCGTCTGAAGATATCACCTCCAATGGCGATGATCCCTCATCGAGTAGCCATGCCAATAGGTGATTGACGCCAAATGTATGAGTGCCTGGCGCTCAATAGAGCACCCTCTTCTTGACCTTTTGCACCCACCAGAAGATGTAATACTAGATGCTTCGCCGATTGACTTTTAAGCCATCCGAGAAAGTCAGCATCCTTAGAGGATCAATCACTGATGACCTTAGGACCCAGGTGGCCCCCAATACTTATCTCATCAGCCCAACGACCTTGGTATTTGGAAGTATTTGAGCGACAAGGCCTTCTCTTAGAGAAGTGATCGATCCGGTTCCAAGGAGTTAGGCCAAAGGGGTCGGCTGTGCAGCAAAGCTTCCCTCAAAACTTACGCTTTACTTTCGTCCTTCGCTATTCAACTAAATAGAGTTCATCAAATTCTGAGGAAACGCAAAAAGCTCTCCAAAGACTCCATCTCTCATTCGGCCAACTTGTAGCAGCTTTTTCTGATCGAGGAGCTCTCTGGTGTTCCAGTCAAATTGAGGAGCATTTCGACATTCCAATCGGATTGAGGAGCACCTCTCCAACCAGATCTTCTTTAGATCTTCCTCGCTAGAGCTTTTGCCACCGACATTTTTCTCGGCCTATCATAGCTCATCGCCGCTAGATTTCTCTAGCCTGTCGGAACTCATCGACGGATCTTCTTTAGCCTGCCATAACTCCTCATCGCCAGATCTCTTTGGCCAATCGAAACTCTTCACCGCTAGATCTTCTCTAGCCTATCGTAGCTTTTCACCACTAGATCTCTCTAGCCTACCGAAACTCTTCGCCACTAGATCTTTTCTAACTTGCCGGAGCTCTCATCGTCAGCCATTCTCTAGCCTGCAGGAGCTCTTGCCGCTGGATCTTCCCTAGCCAGCGAGAGCTCTTGCCACCGAATATTCTCCGGCTTGATCTTCACCACGTAGTATCGCTCCAGTCGGTAGGCCGATCCCGCTACAACCCGTTACACGATAGTAGACCCTATAAAAGTTATGGCAAAACTCATAATGGGGGCTTGATGTTCTTGACCCATCACCCATTGTACCGTAGAAAACATCATCCAGTCAAGTGCTGCATTGATTCAGGTCACCTAAGGCAGTATCAGCCGAATAACGGACCCGAACCATTGGCCAACACGCTACCTAGCGCGATAACAACACGTTACCCAACCAATTTATGGAAAAGGACCAAATCCCACCGAATATAGGGGCCATAGGCCAAGGCGCCTGCCAAAGCGCCCCAATGACCCTTCAAAGTGGTGCACACTAGCCGTACACTCGATACGGTGAGCTGATTGCAAAAGCACCATTCACGCGCCGACGATGATTCCACACCGAATCCAGGTAAGTCTTGCATATACCATATTGCTTGCTTGAATCATATTTTTGTTAATAGAATAATAATATTATTTATTCATACGAGTGATTACATAACACTGCATAAAATCATACAATCTAAATTGCCCATAAATCAGGCAGGTTTTAATCTGTTCGTAACTAAACCTTGGTTATCCAGGCAGCCCATAAGTGGTCGTAATTAAATTTTAGTCATCCAGACAATCTATGAGCGGTCGAATTAAACCCTAGTCATTTAGACGGCTCATGAGTGGTCGAATTAAACATGGATCATACAGGCGGCTTGAAAGCGGTCGAATTGAACCTCGATTCCGTCACCGAAGGGCCGATGTGCAGTTGAACTCAAAACCTTAGGGGGCTTTTCAACATGCATGCGAGATTTTCTCTCGAAGGGGAGAGCACCATCAGTCAACGACGGCCGGTGGACTTGGACCAAATGCATGAAAGCTACGACGTCCTTAAGTAGAATCGAGCATTGACGGTACATGCGGGTGATGCCCTAGGCTAGCAAAAGTCCGGTAACGATAGCTTCAAAGCTTAGCCGGCAACCTCATCTTCTCAGTGCCATGGCCTCCTCTTGGCAGGGGCGAGAGCGACTAGCCAGACGTGTTCATCCAAGGTCTAAAGGCTTAGACGACAACCGTGTCTCCTCAGGGCTATGAATTTCCTTCATGGGAATGATCACAATCCAACGTAAATCATTGCTAGCAGCCTTAACACTCCATTAGAAAGCAAAAAGGCATCTTCGAAGAGGGAGTCATTGAAATTGGGATCCCAGGCTTGGATGGGGTCACCGTAATGAACCATTTGCTCGACCCGGGATGCAAAGGATCCTCAATTTCAACAACTGAGCTTCCTGGGGGCTCCTTACTTCTAATCCCATTGGCTGACTTACCAACAGCAATGCACGATGAGAAGAACCCTTCTAAGGAACGCAAGGTGCATCCTATTGTCACAGCTTGAACGATCAGTTACCTTAAGACAAGTCGCCTCCCGACCTCTCAAGGCGCGTCATAACAGCGAGGAGACCTGATCTCGAGCTTGAGATCTTCCCTCTGCGCGCTCTTGGATTTTGCCCGAGACTTGGATGGCTCGTAACGGATCCGGTTAACAAAGATTATTGGCTCCAAACTGCTCTTCGGATTCGAGCACTTTTTCGGTCAATGGATTCGGTCAACAAAAATTTTTGACTCCGAACTACTCTCCTGATTTGAGTAATTCACCGGTCAACGGATCCGGTTGATAAAGATTTTTGACTCCACATTGCTCTCCAGATTGGAGCACTTCATCGGTTAACAGATTTGGTTAATAAATATTTTGGCTCTGAATTGCTCTCCGGATTCGAGCACTTCGCTTGTCAATAGATCCGGTCAACAAAGATTTTTGATTTTGAACTACTCTACGGATTCGAGTACTTTGCCGGTCAATGGATCTGATCAACAAAGATTTCTGGCTCCACACTGCTCTCTGGATTCTAGTACCTCGCCGATCAACAGCTCCGGTCAACAAAGATTTTTGGCACCACGTTGCTCTCTTGATTTGAGCACTTCGCCGATCAACAAATCTGATCAACAAAAAATTTTTGACTTTACACTGCTCTTCAGATTCAAGCACTTTGTCGGTCAACAAAATCGGACAACCATACTTCTGGCTCTATTCTGCTCTTTGGATCAAGTGATGCGGTCAACCAAGCTGGTCAACCATCAATCTGGTTCCATCCACTCTCCAAAGTCAAACTTTTCTATCAATCAATCTAGGTCAGACTTGAGAGGACAATATGACCAATCTCGTCCCACCATAAATATGTCGGAGGCTAAAAATTTGGTCCATCCGCATGGGGGGCTAGTGATGGGTATGCCTATAGTGGAGTGACCCAATAAGAGAAACGGCCCAGATCCACGAATGCCCATATGTGCGCCTGGATGATCAATGCTAGGCGTTGACTAGGCGTTGATCGGATGAGAGGCTGAAAATGTTATAGGAGGCCAAGATAGTAAAGCTCAGCCCAATTGGGATCACACAACCAGCAACGACTCAACTTTTTTCGATTTTACGCCTTTTCGAAGAAAATCTTCTGATACAGAGATTTAGTGGCGGCCTAAGAAAGCAAGCCTCACAACTACAAACCCTAATGGTAACAAGATATAGAAGAAAGGCGAGCAATCCTGAGAGCTATTACCACTCCTAGTTAGGAAAGGAAGCAATCCCCAACAAGAACGACTCTCTTCCATGATTTCACGCCTTTCTAAGGCATTTCATCTATAAAAGTTCAAGGAGTCTATACTCCAAGGCATACTCACTTCTAAGACTACAACGCTCACTGTTAAGATTATACACGCACATTATTGAAGAAAGCGCTAGATTCTTTTTTTTCTAATAGTTTACAAGCCCTATGTTTACAGAACTTAGAGAACGTTTAACAAGATGTAGAAGGAAGAACGCACGTTTTAGAACCAAGCAATCTCAAACAGCCATTGCCACTCTTCTTGAGGAAAGGCGATCTCCACAAATCCCTTTACCTTCTTAAAGGAAAGGTTACCGATGATCGACAAGATCCGCGCACTCCGATCTCAGATCTGAGGAATCAAGGCTTCAAATCAACCCGAAGAATTTAAAATTTAGATCCACACATTTCAGCAGATTATAAAAAAAGTTCATCACGCCAAGGAGTTTATACTCCAGGCATAAAAATCAAACCTTCCTACCTAAGACAACAATGCTCCAAGGATTTGTTGAGATCATACAAGCCCATGGACATTATGCTCACTTCTAAGACTACAACGCTCATTTTGAGAGCATACATACTCATTCTAAAAGCTTTCATAATCACTTCTCTTTTAAAAGTTTTTATAGTGAGCTCTCACGTTTATAGAACTCAAACTCACCGTCTCTCTCTACGTTCCTTACGAACATAGAGTTGAGAGACCGTGTTCCTCACAAGCCACAAGAACGCCTCTCACGTTTAGAACCAAACACCCATCTCAAACACTCTTCATTTTCTTTCTGTTCCTATTTTCCTTTATCTTCTTAAAAGTCGAAGGCTGATTACTGACTTGAGCGTTTGAGTATTTTCGGTGAGATATCATCCCGCTGGCACCTGATCTCTTGTTTGCTATAGTGGTGCGTAGGGTCCAAACGCGGTGAACTGAGCCGGATCTAGACAATTAAGTCGACCCGAATCTATTCAAAATTTAGATCCATAAACGCATTACCAGCAGATTGCAGAAATCGAGCCTTCCTGCCCAAGGAAGGTTGCCCGCCAGATTACAAAATCAAACCTTCCTACCCAAGGTAGGTTACCCAACAGACTGCAGGAATCAAGCCTTCTTGCCTAAAGAACGTCATCCAACATTCCGTCTATAAAAGTCCATGGAGTCTTCTTTTCAGGGTATGCTCACTTTTAATACTACAACACTCATTATTGAGATTATATACACTCATTACTCATATTTCAGAGGTTCACTTCTCTTCTAAAAGTTTTCATAATATTCTGATTCTTCAAACTCTCACGCTTACAGAACTCAAACTCACTCACACTCTTTCTGTGTTCTTTGCGAACGCAGGGCTGAGAAACCGTACTCCTCACGAGCCACAAGAACGCTTCTCTCGTCTAGAACCAAACATCCATCTCAAACACTTTTCATTTTCTTTCTACTATAATTTTCATTTACCTTCTTCAAAGTTGAAGGCTGATTACTGACTTGGGTGTCAAAATATTTTAGGTTAGATAACATCCCACCGGTACCTGACCTCTTGTTTGCTATAGTGGTGTGCAGGGTTCAGATTTGGTGAATAGAGTAGGATCCAAACGATTAAATCGATCCGAATCTGTTTGAAAATTAAATTTAGGGACGCATCAAATATATCAAGATGTGTTCGAACAGATTCTATCAAATATCTATAATAATTCTTATTTAATTAAAATAAAATATTGTATTTTAAATAATAAATATATGGTTTTTTCCAACTAAAAAAATAATATTTATAAATTTTAAAATAAAGTTCTCATTACTTTCCTAAAATGACAAATATCAAATGATTTTGACTAACATGAACAATATTAGGAAATTATGCACAATTTTTTAAAATATTAAAAACCTCAAATAAAATGAATATGCTTACAAAATAAGGGTAAAAGGATAATGAAAAATCACATGCATACGTATTTAAATTAAGATTAAACTGAATAATATCAATATCTCTTAGTTTCTTATATTTTTATCTCCTTTTTCAAATTACAACTAAAAATGACATAAAATCATGAAAAATTCACTTATATTAGTAGACTAATATACAAGCGCCAGTCGTGCGCTCAGTAAGTACAAAAAACAAAATACACACCTGCATAAGTGAACCTCACATGATGCACTAGCACTATTATTCGCTAACATACACACGAATGCACATTTGCAGCACACGAATGCTTCCTATTTTGTCTTCTAAGTATGAGTATGTCCGTGTGACGTACAAATTCTGCAAATTTGCTAACTTATGCACAAGGGTGGCTCTGTCACACATGAGCACTGTCCCTTTTAACTAATTATGTTTGACCGCTGCACAAGTGTTAGACAGGCATGAATCCTTATATTTTTAATAGTTAATTTTTCTTCTAAACATGCAAATATCCTCATTACAATTTAATTACTATGCCATAATCCATAAATTGGGAATTAGATTTCAAAGTTATCTCATTTAATGATTTAGTGCCAGTAGAACTCAAGAAACAAAATAATATTTTTATATATTTTGATACACTATTAATGTAATAAATAAATAACAAACAAGGTATCATATTTTATGATAATATCTAAAAAAATGTTCACTGAATCAATATTTGATCCAAGAGATATTAAAGTTAAATTTTAGATCTTTTAACTCAGATTTATATACCATAAATAAAAAATGAGATCTCAGATATATTTAAATAACTCTTTGATTTGTTATCCCACGTTTAAGTTAATAGAATACTAACCAAATTATCATGATTGGAATTTAGAAATTAACCAATTTTTTTGGTTGACAATATTTCGTACTTTGAGAATTTATTTAGAGAATGCTATTAGGTGGACATGATCTTAAACTTCGTATGTGTAGGATAAGTGCTGTGTAACTTGTATCTAAGTAAGTATCTTGGGCTGCTATACATAAGAATGAGTATTTAGAGAAGGCAATGATTTTTTCAATACATTCATTATTGAATTACTAGATTATATGAGATTCTTCAACAAACTGTTATATTTATGTGATAATGGGCTTTGTATTTGTCAAGATTTCAGGTTCCTTTTAGGAGTGTAACATTAGATTTGTCCCTTTTTTTAATATGTGTACTCTGACAATGTGCCCTATCTTACTAGTATGGTTTTTTTTTTTTACTACGTGGTTGAGTAGTTTTTAACTATTGCAACTCGGGTTCTCGGTAGTCGTATGGATTAGGAAACTTTCAGATTTCTTATTTTTCAAAGGTGATCATGAGCGGGTTCGGTCTCCATCTCTGTAAATTTGGGATCTGCACAACACAACTAATAAATAAGAGGTTAGAGGCTTGACGGGATTTTTTCCACCGAAAACACTCCGACGCTCAAGTCAGCAACCTTTCGTAATGAACGAAAAAGGGGACGCACGCTTAGAGGTGCATGGAAATATACTGTGAATACATAGGGGGTGCGTGGATGTAGGAATGAGAGATTATTGAGTGGGTGATGGGAGGCCTCGCTCCCGGAATGCACCACATTGGGTGGTTGACTGTAATGGCTTGTATCAGCGAAAACACTTCGACGCTCAAATTAGCAACCTTTCTTAATGAATGAAAAAAGGGGCACATGCTTAGAGGTATGCGAAAATATACTGTGAATGCGTAGAATGTGCGTGGATGCAGGAATGAGAGATTGGAGAGTTGGGATGGAGGCACAGCTCCGGAATGCACCAAATGGGTGGTCAATCGTAATGGCCCGTATTAGGTTGGAGAAAAGTGGAGCTGGCTATCTTTTTGAGAGCTTGTGCATGCAAGAGCGTATGTCTTGATGCCAGGCTTTGGTTCTCTCGGAGGTGAATTGATCGATTGATCTCCCTGCTCCCATGTAATCGAGGAAGGAATTTATGGCTCATCTGTTCGGAGTCTTTGACGCGAGAATCTTTCTTGTAGGGATTTGTTAGCCGCTGATTGTTGATGACAATTACTGGTGTGTCACTTGTCGTCTTGTGGTGGCAAATAGACCGCCGGATGTCGCAGGCCACGCTTGGTCTACCCCTCACACTGGGATTGGCTAGAGAACTGTAAGTAGCGGTGTAAGTCGCAGTTTGGGCAACTGCTGACCTTCTTCTTATTGGCTCATTTCCTCTACGCCACCCTTGTCTATTGTCAGCTGCATTAATGGGTTGCAGGCGACGCCTATTGGCTGCGAGTAAGGGCTGTCATGTAGGCCGTTTTGGGACGTTGGATTGGATCCACTGCATGGGCCGTTACTCTCGCGGATTGGGCATGGAATTTTCTTGGACCTTAGCACTGGACCCAACATTAACCTTTTTTTTTTTTTAATGTATAGGTAAAATTGACCTACAACTT
The DNA here is from genome assembly GCA_033239525.1 of Nepenthes gracilis. Classification (NCBI taxonomy): domain Eukaryota; kingdom Viridiplantae; phylum Streptophyta; class Magnoliopsida; order Caryophyllales; family Nepenthaceae; genus Nepenthes; species Nepenthes gracilis. Next base: position 5,916,312 of record BSYO01000007.1, on the reverse strand, counting down.
ATATTGAAATAAATATTTTGGGTTATTTAAGGCAAAAAGGAATACCTAAATAAGTCAATTATATTTTTAATACTTTCATAGTTTAAGCACCATACTGATGAGATTCTTCAACAAAATGTCACAACTCTGTTTTAAGGGATTTGTATTTATCAAGGCTCTAGCCCTGTCTATAGGTGTAGGCATTTTTGTTTGATCACTCTTTTAATATTTATCCTTTGACAATATGCACCTATCATAGTATAGTAACTTCATTGATTATTTTTTGATAATTTACCAAATTTACCAATGCAAGTCAAACACCTTGACAAAACTCAATATTTATGCAGCTTGGAGGCTCGACAAATTAGCGACTCGAAAACTAAGTAATTTGGACCCACATATCTAAAATTAACTACATATTTATTTTCTTATAATAACTTATAAATATAACCCAGATTCAATAAAAAAATGTTAACTCGGCCGCGTTAACTGGTCAACGCTATGCGAGCGGTGTTCCCAACACACGGCCAACACGGAGCTGACGAAGTTGGAGCAACACAAAGTAAGTAGAAAAACGTGAAGAGAAAAGTAAGGCGGTGGAGAACACTTGATTTACGATCTTTTTGAAAACCCTCAATTGATCGAAGGGTGAAAAAACCAGAATGGATTCATCGCCCTCCCATGAGGAAGGCGAAATCTCACTATGAAGAAGAGAAAGTACAAAAGAATGGGTGAAGACAGAAATTTTAACGTCACTCGTAGGACATTCCCATTAGATATAAAATATAGCCTTACTTTTCTCTCTTCTAACACTGGAGGGTTTTCCTAGAGGTATGGGTAGGAGGATCTATAGCAAACTCAAAGGCTCCACTGAAGGACACGATTGAACACGGTATTTAACACGTGACACAAACACAAAATACAACGCAGTGCTTGAGCATACTTACTCTCAACCGTTTACTTTGCCAATCCCCCTTAAAGCCTTCAAATTACAGAGACTTCTCTCGTTCCCTGAGAACCGTTCTTCTAAATTTTCACTGAGATGGGCGTCTCCTCAGTACGGCGTGTTAAAACCATACGTTAACGAGCCATTTTAACGTCTCTACATCTACAAACCAACACTCCTACCAATCTCATTTTCGCTCTCTCTCTTTTTACTTATCAGTTCATATTCTTAAAAATTTGAAGATTGGGTCTTAGCGCCCGTCGGAGTGTACGTCGCTGAGACAATATCCCGCCAACCGTTTTTATTTGATAGAACAGTGGCCAGATTCAAACTCTTTGAATTAACCGAATCCAAACAATCGGGCTCTTCCAAATCTGTTTTGGGTCGGGTTTGAGACGCATTAATTTCAATTATGAAATGGACCTTAATGTCAATTAGTCCAATACAGCCGGGCCAATGACATATTAGGCAGTTATAAGTTTCGGCCTAGCTATTTTAATAAAATAATGACTACTTTTAATACAGGGAAAACTTTTAATTAAGTTAAAATATAAATATTTATTTTAAATTTTACTCTAAATGTAATCTTTTTTTTTCCATGATTTCTGATTTAATATTTCATATCTCGTTGCAAAGAAAGAATCGTGATAATTTGAAAGCGGTTCGATGGAGCTACTACATTTATCTAAAAATGTTATTATCTTAGTATGGTTGAAGAGGCTGGACAAGTTAAATAATAATAAAAAAAAAAAACAATTTTTAAATAAAAACTGTAAATATTTTACTTTATTTTATTTATACCGTAAAAATTCCACCTAAACGATTTTTATTTATTCGCGCTTGTGAAGTGCGCAACTTCAATCACTTTGCCGGCGAAACGGCGCTGTAAAATCCCTAATTTAAGGTCTCAATTTAATTATTAGCAAAAACTGTAATCAACCGGCGACACTCAATCATCCGGGAACCCAATCGGTTAAGTTTTGGCAGATTCGTCATTCCCCGGTTCGATATACACAAGAACAAGAGAAACAGAGGTGCTGGAAGGAGGCAAAAGGGTACGTTCTCTGAAAATCTCATGCATTGTCTTCCTATGAATACTTCGGTTTTTTAATTTTTTTCCAAATTTATTCTCCTGACGCGTAGTAAGACGCACTATCATTGTGCGATGAATGCGTTTACATCGAAGCCAATTAGAAGTTGGTTCTCCGTATCGTGGCCTAATTTGATCATTAGAAGTGAGATTTGAAATTCAGTGCGAGATTCATATATCACCTTAGTACCCCTAGTATGACAATGACCATCCAACTTGAAAAAAAATCCCAGTACGCCAGAGAATTTATCATTTGCTGGAAAGTTGATGTCTTTATGATGAAGTTTTGTTTGTCGGATACCCTTGAAGATTACGGTTGCGCTTTTATAGTTGATGAAGTATAGTAGTTCTTTAATGAAATTGTCAAACTCTGTCCGATCTGAAGCCACTTACACCTGATGAGCTGAATTTTGAGAATTTACTTACCTGAAAGTGAATTTAGGAACTCGTGTATTTAGATTAATGGTTGCCTACGGTTCTTGAAATCAGGAAGTAGTCGCTGTATTCATACTTAAAATATACGTGTTTAATTCAGTGTTGATACTATTCCTTGTGATTTAAATCCGTGATTGGAATTACAGAGCACAAACTTGAATTACGGAATTTGTAAGGCCTCGCTGAACATTCTGACAAAGAATAAAGGAAAAGTCTCTCAGTTTCTGTTTATATGTTGAGTGTATAAAATTGAATTACGACCTCATGGGAATTGATGGATAAAAAATACCTAGGACAGAAAAATCTCCAATCCAAATCCTAGCCTTTGCCTCCAACGTGATGTTTTAGTTGCCCACTAATTGCATACTATAACCAATATTGTTCTATATATCAAACGAAGCTTGCCACATCATGTTTCCTAAGTTGATCAACATTTATAATTCTTGTACTCATTTAATGGACCCAAATGATCCACCATTCCTAGTTAGCTTGCTGTAGTTTATGCGTCGTGTTGCAGAGTGTTGTGGTCATTTAAGTTTTAGTAATTTCGTTGATCCTTTTCTTATGGACATTTAGTTTCATGTGTTACCTCCAAATGCTGTGCTTGATGGTCCTAGTTAGCTTGAAGTGTCATTCAATTTGTAATGCGGGGTTCAAGAAGGCAAAGGGAAATCAACCATTTACAAGGAGCTTTTGGTTAGCTTGAAGTTATTCTCTATGAACCGACATTGTGGTATACTAATGAAACAGTAATCACCTAGAATTCCGGCACACATTCTGTGATGCGCTACAAGGTGTCATGGTCTGCAATGTCCTCATTGACAAACACATAACCTGCTTGTCAGCTGCTGGCAAAGGATGCTTGATAAACACTTATGTGGGTGCTTGTGGCCCAGAGGAGACGTCATGAGACATTGTTTTTGGCAATGGTATTCTTGTTTACAAATTGAGTTTGATTGTATGGGTAGGGGTCATTCGTTCTCTTATAGGAGCTCAAATGGCCATAAACCTATTTAGGGGGAACCAAGATACCAAGCTATCCAGTTTTATCAAGGTCAGAGTTACATGTCCTGGTCATGGATTTAATTTTGTTTGTTAGTAGTACCGTTATTAGCCATGTTGGGATGTGTGTTGGTTTTGTAGGTTGTGATGCATTTTTTCCCATGATATCATCAAAACTTAGATTCTAAGTTTGACCATCTTTTATCCATATCATATATTTGAAGAGCTTTTGGCTTGTTTGAACAATAAAACAAATTCAATAATCAACAAAAGTTGTTTATATATTATATAGGTTTACAGGAACAAAATCATGCAACCCCTAGCATATTCTAACAAATATAACTTTAAGTAACATTTTTGAAATTCTGTTTTTGGAAAATAAAGAAATATAAGAAAATCAACAATCAAGAAACCATGTGCATTGACCTTATACAACAAAAATTTAGAAAATCAAGAAGTAGATTTGAGTAGATTGTGAGGTTTTTACACTCCAAAAGTTTTTGAAGCTTTGTTGAATTGCGGTTTTGATTGGGAAAACACAAATAAAATTGTGTTTTGGGATTAAAATCCAGGTGTGTATTTTAGAAGCACTAGATTCAAGCTGAATCAGCCAGAAAAAAAAAACAACAAAAATGTCGATTTTTTCTTGTTCTATAATGGATGATATATAAGCCAATTTTGATTAGGGTACATATTGGCTGTTATTTTGATCAATAGTCTAGGTAGATTCCAAGTGAGTATTTTGCTACATGGTGGGCTTTAGAGCATGTATGAGGGGAAGCCTAGGGGCTCCATAAGGTTGGTTATTGGTTGGAACGCTGTTGTGAAGCCAGTGGCTTGGGGGAGAGTGCATTTTTGTGTATTAGAGGCAACTACCCATGCATTTCATATAGGATGCAACCTCATACCATAACACTAGGGGATAGTATCCTTTGTGAAAGTGAGAGACATAAAGGATGTATTGGGCCTACATGAATTATTGATAGAAGACTCGTCACACTTGCAAAGCTGTTGTGATGCTAGTAGCACAACGTAGAATGATATCTTTTATGTGGCTTTTGGGAACATGACTCTCAGGACAAGAGTGTTGGGATTTGCTAACATACTTATAAAAGTCATCATGGAATAGGATTAGCTAGTCAAGTTAGAGGTGTGCAACTTGGCTAAGAATTAGCAGGTTTAATGTAGGGAATTTGCATATTGTGCACAAGTAGTTGATGATAAAAATATTTGCTCCTATTCAAGGTCTTGTAGTAAAATGTTAACATGATTAGAACAACATGATGAAAGTGGTTTTGTTGTATCACAGATTGATTAGTGAATGTGTGCAAGTGCTGCATTGATAAGAAACCTGCTTATGGGGGAGTGTCTTGTTCTACGGTGAGCTGGATGGTGGGAAGCATCCAATGTGCTGTTAGCTAGCCTCAAGCTAGATTGAATGACTAGGAATTATTTTGACAGGGATTCATTGACATGCCTTGCGTGGCCTTAGCTCGTGAAGTCTTGTCAGTGGAACCAATGCTTTCTCCTGTGCATTTGTAGATTTTGTTGCTGGTATTATAGCAGGCTTTCTATGTTTTTGTTTGCTTGGCTGAAGATTATAATGTACTGCCATGGGAAAGAAGTTCCATAGAATTGTGTTTTCTGCCAAGTGATGATAATATCTTTTGGCTTTGGAGCTATCTATAGTCTTTTGGCTTTGATGATAATATTGATGATAATATCAATGCTGGTAACTTGATTGGCCACCTTGCTATGTTTTATTTTGGAGCACCAGTGGACACAAAATCCATTATACCTGGGATCGCATATTGTGGTAAGAAGGCATTTGGAGATTAGGTGCTAGGCAGTGCTGAGAGGCTGGTATATTAATTGGTAAACTGTGCTGTGAGCAACAGTAATGTTTTGCAGACTATGTTATAGTTGTGTTGTGGAGTTGTAAACTTGCCTTTGTAGAAAATAAGTTAATTCATTGTGACGAACTCGGTTCAAACATCAAAAAGAATTGTGACATACAATCCATAATCAGGATCAGGAGGCCTCATATTGAGTCCTCAAGATAAAAGAATATAAATCATCCTAGGAATTCGGTCAAGTCTACTTTAATTTGAACACCACATGTTCTACCTGCTCAACATAACACATACATACATACACACATATATAGATATGCATACATACATACATATACACACATACATACGTACATATATATACATACATACACACACATAGACACACAGACACACAGACACACACACATATATATATACACACATACATATATATAGACCACAACATGCCATAATCTAGTCTTATGACTAACGATACATAATTGATAGACTTTATAATCCCTTGGTCAATTATTACAAAACTTATATATGCCAAATATTAAAAGCGTAGAATTTGTTTTTCTAACAAAAATTTTCAAAATGCATAAATTCGTCGGTTCAAACCATTAAGTGGTCCAAGCTTGTTAATGTGAAAGAGGTGACAGCATTAGGTGAATCAAATGCCTAGTAAGTAAACGAGAGACAATGCTATTAACATGGATATGATGAATATGGGATAAAGAAATTGTGATTAATGAACCAAAGGCCGAGATACCCATCTCGACAAAGCATAATCCATCAAGATCAATTTACACTTGATCTCATAAACTAGGCCCATATTTTACTATTGAAACCTATGGACGAGCCAGCTATAAAATACCCACGGTTTTTCTAACAATTATTACAAAACTTATATATGCCAAATATTAAAAGCGTAGAATTTGTTTTTCTAACAAAAATTTTCAAAATGCATAAATTCGTGACATCTAAAATAACTTTTGGGAAGCACACCCACGGTTCAAACCATTCAGTGGTCCAAGCTTGTTAATGTGAAAGAGGTGACAGCATTAGGTGAATCAAATGCCTAGTAAGTAAACGAGAGACAATGCTATTAACATGGATATGATGAATATGGGATAAAGAAATTGTGATTAATGAACCAAAGGCTGAGATATCCATCTCGACAAAGCATAATCCATCAAGATCAATTTACACTCGATCTCATAAACTAGGCCCATATTTTACTATTGAAACCTATGGACGAGCCATCTATAAAATACCCTATAGGCTGGAACTTGCCCACTATTATTGCCTGTGGTTGGACCATAGATGACCTCATCTTATATATTTTAATATGTCATAATATATGTTTATTCTCCCATTCCTTAAGATGGTTTTTTTTATAAAGCTTAGGAAAATCTCTACAAAACAGCATCTTCCAAAAATGAAAGTGAAACAACTTTTTATAAATTTGAATGCAGATATTTAACATGGTTCTTGCAAAAATAAGGGACATGCAAAAATAAAGACATGCAAGTAGGATATTTCATGAATCTTTAGAAATTTTAGCGTAATTTTCAATCATTACATGAACATGAAAAACGTACATCAAAATTTGAAAAAATTTATAAAAAAAGGATATGCATGCAAGTGAAATATCATAAGAATCATAGATCAACACATGCATGAAGAAAAGGGACAAGAATCTTGGATTTTAAGCAAGCATGAAGGAATATTCTGAATTTTCATAAAAGTAAGGAAATAAACTTGAAATTCACTTGCATTAATTCAAATTCAAATAGTCCTTCAAGATTGAGCTCCAAGATCCCCTTCCTCTTCTTCATATTTTTTCTTTTCCTCTTCTCTTTCTCTCTTTTCTATCTAGAAACTCAAAAAATGGGCTGAAAAGTAATAGAAGTGCCTTATATGATAGGTTGTTATACACGTGCCAGTTATACGTCTATCAGGCGTGATGCCCAAATTAGGCTTGCGTACAAGCACCTATTAGGCATATAATTATTGGAATAAATACACACGAGTGTCCATGTGCAAATTAAGCACGGAGATGCTACCTTAAATACGCTCATACGTGGCTCATGCGCCCCTCAAGCTTTTACCAGTACGATCTGGCACAATTTCTAAATTGAATCAACAATTAGCTTTACTAATCTACCAGTTTAGTTTAATTCAAATATCATTATATAAATTTAGTGTTTGGATCTCACATTCATGAACACTTGGCTTATCATTTTGTTGGTTGGACCGTTGGTACAATAACTTACTTCACAGGCAAGGTCTCTAGTTCAACTCTAGAAGGTCCAATACTCCGATGTACCATTGGTTTTAGGAAGGGCCCCAGGTGGGTCTGGAATGTTTTTTCCAACGGGTCCTGGCTCTTGAACAACAGATGCGAAAACTGACTCTTTCGAGTCAAGTTTGGGTAGGCTAAGATGGAGTTTATTTCCAGTTGTTCTAGCAGATAAATATAGAGTAAAATCGACTCACTCTTGGACTTTTAAGAAGAAAGACTGGAACCATAAAATCAATGAAAAGTGTTACATGCTATCCTACTCCATGCAAAGGCATTCCATCTCTTAGTACTCCAAATGGACGGCTTAACTTTGCCCTTGGAATAAAATATGTTAGAAGGAAAGCTTTCTTTGTGAAGTTGCTACCAAGAAGCTACCTTCTTCAGCTTCCTGGTTCACGGCAAAAGTTATTGTAGGACAGGCTTTGGGTGGTTGTGGTTATGTGCATCAGTTAAGTGTTGATTTTTTTGCCATATTGATCCTTTATTGTCATTATTCTGTGCAGGTCTGTGCAACTGTTCTTTGCGTGGAGTGATTTGCGAGTAATATCTTTGATATCATCCTTTTTTCCGGGATGAAACATGTGGGAGTTCATTTGTGGTTAAGGGACATCAACAATTGTTGAGCGCTGCACAAAACCATTTATATGTGATACTAATCATGAAGCGCTATGTTTACATCAATGATGATGACTTGGTTCAAGAGCTTTATTGTGACAACCGCATATCAAATAGGAAATATTCATTGTTCAATTTTGTGCCAAAAAACTTATGGGAACAGTTCAGGTGATCTGTAATTGAGGAGGTTAATTTGTGCATCTTTCTGTCAGTTCATGCATTTTGGTTTGTCAATGTACACTTGCGGAAGATAATTGCTCTACTCCAACATATTTTGGAATCTTTTAGATATTATTTACTTCATAGTGCAAATCCTTGAATCCTAAATGCCCTACTGTAACTTTAACTTTAACTTTCCCTTTCTCTGTCACAATATGGCCTGTAACTTTGTCCTTGCTTCTCTCTTTCTTATTCGTAACTGCTGTATGCGAAATCAAATTTTGATTTGACAACTTAGATTCTTAGATGTAGCTTAGGAGTACTTTCTTTGCTTACTTGATGAAGCTGTCTCTAATGTTTATTTTTCTGAATGAACTGTTTGATATTATGGACTCTCTGTTATGTTTGCTTTTTAAATAAAATAAATTTCCATCTCATTTGTCTTTCTGGTTGCAAATACATCTTCCACTCATTTTCATTAAGGGAGTTTTCAACATCTCTCTGTTCTTCTACTTGGAAATTTAAATCTGCTATCAATATATATATATTTTTATAAGGAATGCTCAAGTCTTTGTAAAATCCACTTCTTGATCCTATGCAAGGCCCAACCTCTATTTTCTTCTACAATGGAACCTGTTTGACATAGCTTCTTTAGTTCATAAGTTGAAGTTGAAGCTGAAAAAAAAGAAGGTTAATTTTGCCAAAAAACAATTGAAGGTTAAAGTAAGCTTCCAGAAGGTTTAGGTGACTTTGCATACCTAGAGTGATTCAGGGAATAAGGAGGAGAAGGGAGAGGGAGAGGGAGAAAGGAAGCTGGGACAACAAGAGGGAGGTGAAAGAGACAGACAAGAGTGGAGGGGAAGAAGAAGCAAAGGGAAAAAAGAAAGACAATTAGGCATAAAGGATTCTTATTATATTATTCGTCCATAACTACTAAAATAATAAATTTAGGATTCATATGTAGAAACACCTTATTTCTAAATTAATTAAGAAACAAATATATTTCTAATCAGTGATGACCTATAATAAGGAAATAACCAAAAGAAAATATAACCTTCCATATGTTTTCTAAAGACTATCAAAATTATAGAATTTTAGAATTTCCAAACTATGAAAAATAAGGAATTAAATTTGTTAAAATATACTAGAAATAAAATCTTGGGGATATCTTGATCAATCCTATGAAGGAACTCAATCCTGTTGAGTAGGAATCTTGATGTTCCTGTAGTTAATCCCCTTCTTATTATACTCTCGAGTTGTCTTTGATATTGTAATTGTGCACTTGGTTAGGAAAGAGTAGCAGTGGCATTTTTTCGCAAATGCGGTAGGCTGTTTATCAAGCAGTTTGTGATGTCTCAAATAAGTTGTGGATTTTGGAGAATTGGGAAATGTTTGGTAAATCAGAACTTAGGCTTTGGTACCAATTTTATGTAAGAAAGGGGAAATGGGGAATGGAAGAAGAGAATGGGGAGAATGGTAGAAGTAGAGAATATAATAGAAAAAAAGGGAAAAGTAAATATTACCAGGTAGAATGAAGGAGAAACATAATATCTGAACATCAATTTCATTTTTCAACGAGTGCTCAAATAATAAAATTAAGATTCCTATATATATGTACCTGCTCTTAGATTAATTTGGATATTATGATTTTTCCAATTAACATGACCTGAAATAAGAAAATAATAAAACAAAATATGACATTTCTTAAGTATTTAAGATATTACTAAAATTATAAAATTTCAAGAATTTCCAAGATGTGACAAAACATGGGAACATATAAAATCAAATAACATCAAATATCTAAGATGTGATGAGACATGTAAACAAATATAATCAAATATCTATGCATATCTCTGAGATATTTGCATCAAAGAGCCAAAGAACTCAGTGGTTCCTTCCCGGGGTGTATAGAGGTTTTGAGCCTTGCCAGGAGTTTGACCACATTTTTTCCCCCCTGGATTGCTTCAATCAAAAAATATTTACATGACAATTGATCTAATATAGTCATCAAGACAAAAACTATTTGATTTTGGTTTGATGAATACTTGATATTTGTTTGTTTAACTTCCTCAAGCTTCAGCAGGTTGAGATCATATGATCAGCAAACACTGGAATCTTGTAACTTTATTCAATGTTCTCTATTTTCCTGTGTGTTTTCTATAGCTCCTTTTGTCTTTTTCTATGAATAAATTCAAGTCTCATAATAATGCTTCTCAAAATTCATGTTAATTTGAAATGGCCTGAATGACTCCTTTGATCCTTTCTGTAGGCAAAACCAAAATCTTGTTGTTTGGTGGTGTGGGGACATACTTTTTTAGTTCCTTCTTAAGGGTGGCTTCATCTAGTGTTTGAAGATATGAGTTTTCTTTGGTTAATTTAGGGAAATTTGATCGAGGATTCTTTAACATTTACTTTGGAGTTTGAAGTATCTTCCTGGAGGATATCATTTGTCCTTTTTAATTTCCTTCCTCTCCAATCAATGAGCTATTTACTTTTTGTTTCCATGGTTGTAGGGGCCTGATAGGGCCAAGAAGATGGTAATTTTGTTTGCTTTTCTTTATGGTGGTGGAATAAATATCTGCTGTTGAAATTACTGACTAGTGCATGCGATGATGCTTATTCATCTTCTTCTTTGCTGGCAAACTGATCTGCAAGTTTGTTGGTGATGTCATCTTTGTTTGCAGTTTTTCTTCGATAGCTGCTAACAAATTTTTGTTCTCTTTTTCCAGCCGATTTATGAATCAGTATTTTCTGTTGATTGCTTGCCTTCAGCTATGGTCACTAATTACTCCAGTAAATCCTGCAAGTACATGGGGTCCACTTATTTTCATATTTGCAGTATCTGCGACAAAAGAAGCATGGGATGATTACAACAGATATCTTTCAGATAAAAAAGCCAATGAGAAAGAAGTTTGGGTTGTGAAGCATGGCATCAAAAAGCATGTATGAAGGTGTTCTCTCTACAAACTGTCCTTTCAGAAGTTGTTATCGCCATAGCATATGACAACCATCACAAGGCCTCATTTGATTTTAATAAACTCAAAATTCATGAGCGTGTATGTAGGTTCCAACCTATTCATTTCCTTGGAAATATAGGCACATAAAAAATCTATCATATTGCAGAGCTATGTTACATTTGGTCCTCTCTTTTTGCAGTCAAAGTGATTATTTTCTGTTTCTAGTTTTTCCATGTTTGATGACAGAAAGGGAAGTTTGTAAGATTTAAGTGTTGCAGAAAATCTGGAAGGTGCTGACATTTGTGAATGAATGCTGCATTTGATTCTATACTGACAGTTAATCTCTGCTTCAGGCTTTGTTTTTCTTGGACCTTTAGTTGTCATTAGTGTTGTGGCGCTCGCTAAACTTAAGAAAATTTCTATTCTGACATGAACTATGTTGAGAAATGAACTAATTGTGTTTCTTCCATAAATGATAGCGTTAGAGTTTGTTTTAACCCACAGTAACTTTTTAAACTTTCCTTTTCACCTTTTATTGTCATTAGTTAAAAATGGAAGTATTTAATACACTTGCGCATTTATCAGTCTGAAATAAATTACCTTAAAATCAAAAGCATAATATTACTGATAAATTATGTTATAAAATCTACAGCAATATCTTAACTGATACCATCTCTTGTGGTCATGCATAATAGTTATGTACTGTAGTTACGCTGAACTTTTATTATGGAGTTTGTACAGATGTTATCCAGTTGAGTTATTGGGAAAACTTATTTAAGGGAGAGATTCTGTCAAATGAAGCAACATTGTTCTCTTTTGCTTGGTGATTTTTGTATGAACATCACATTTATTTGTCTCATCCTTGTAATTGAACCAGTGAAATGAATACTTGTACTGTTTTGGTGAATTGGTTGAATAATGGGCTCTCTCTCTCTCTCTCTGCTCTATCGTCTTTATCTCTCTCATTGATCATATTTTCACAGATTCAAGCACAACATATACATGTGGGCAACATCGTGTGGCTTCGTGAGAATGATGAAGTTCCATGTGATCTTGTTCTGCTTGGTACTTCAGATTCACAGGGGCTATGCTTTGCTGAGGTAATTTTGTGAGTCTGTATCATTCTGATGTGTATTTTTGTAGAATTTGAAAAAGTAAATTGTATGTCTTATTCTTCCCACGTTACTTAAATGGAACAATGGATGAAATGGGTTGACAACAAGCTTGCAATGGTATAGTGAACCATGATAGGTTTATGGTTGACAAATAATTAACACTGCATCGCATATTCAGTAATTTGGAAATTGTATTCAATTAGTTATCTAGATTCAATCTTCATATGTGGATGGCTATTAAACAGCAAAGAATTCCTGGAATAAATCAATAATTAGTTGCTTATTGTGTTTGAGAACTTGTGAAAAAGTGGCATAAAATGGTTTTCTAAATTGCTCATTTATGCTTTTGTTGTGTCTTTGCAAGGGAGAAATAGGATGATTATTTTTACTATATGAAGGTTTTGCTTTAAAATTTAGCAACCTTAGAACCTCATGTATTATATTGAGATTGTGGATCATTCTCGCCTTCTCAGATTTTGTTAATCTTTGCTGATTGATTAAACTCCTAGTGTATATATATGTCTGTAGGATAATTTATTATCTACTACAAGAAAGGAAAGAGATAGCAATTGTTTCTGGTATTCTAATCTCTTATTACAGTGTTTGTCTGGATTTTCTTATGAGGCTTCTTTCATTACTTGACATGTGTTCTGCATATCTGAAAAGAAACTGGCACTTGATAAGAGTCAAAATTCAATATTCTGAAAGTCTCTGTTCTAAATTTCCTCATGGTGCTAAAGTTATAATATGTCTTGCCTATCCAAATCAATAAAACAACCTAGACATAGCCTGAAGCTAATCAATATTTCCCTTTTTGTCTACTTCTATGACATGACTAGCAGACTTCTGCCCTAGATGGTGAAACTGATCTGAAGACAAGAGTCATACCCAGTGCTTGCATGGGAATAGATTCTGAACTGCTTCACAAAATAAAGGCAAGATTTTCTTGATTACGTAAACAGAGACATTTAGATTTAGTGTTTACTTTGGGATTTAGCTCTCATTCCTCCTGATTTCACTGTTTTGCAGGGTGTAATTGAGTGTCCTAACCCAGATAAGGACATCAGAAGATTTGATGCTAATTTACGTTTGTTTCCTCCATTTATTGATAATGATATATGCTCTGTAAACATAAAAACACACTTCTTCAATCTTGCTACTTGAGGAATACAGAGTGGGCTTGTGGGGTAGCCGTCTATACCGGTGAGTTTTGAATTTCACAAATATTCTGAAGGTCTTGGCCAAATTGTGGTATTATTATGTCACTATATGCTTCTGTTTGATATGATCTTGCTGTATGATAAGATGGAATTGAATGATCTACTCCTTTGTTTGCCACATTTACCCTGGCATCAATGACACTTCTATGCTATTTGTTGTTTTTGGAGAGGACAATATCTTTTTTGTTCTTATCTTTAATGATTTATGATATGATTGGCTTTAATTTCATGGACAAGCTGCTGGTGAATGACTTCTTCACTTTCTTCCTGTTTTTTATTAATCGTATTATAAAAAAAAAAAAAAATAAATATTTTATTAGAGATGTTGAATATGTGCAATGAAGACATATTCCTAGAGCCCTGCTCTAGGCTGAATTAGATATTATCAAATCTAAAATTTAAATTTCAAATCTTATATCTATACTTCTAATCATATCTATTTATGGTGATAAGATTTATCTAAGAGTAATGTTACTTATCCACCCATTCACAACTCACATACAATCCCCTCTCTACAAGTAGGGTTTATCCGGATTTTAAAAAAATGAGAAAATTAAAATGGCCCTACATGTAGAGAGTGGGTTGTAAATAGGTGGGATAAGTAGCATTACTCTTTATCTAATCATAACACAACAATATCATTGTTCTCTAGTGTCATCCTCCAAATTTATAGGGAAGTGCAAAAATATTCATTAATCTAGTGTGCACCCCGTCATGTGGTGTCAATTTAGTGTATAGCATAGAATATAGAAATGCCATTTATTGGTGACTAAAAAAGCTTCTTTTGGAGTGGTCTCCTTGGACCTACCTGGGCTTTGATAGAAGTAGTTGAGCGATTCTTGTTTGTTTTGCTATGTCACAACTCTCAAGTAAATGATGATCACCACCAAAGAAACTCTGCAGCATCAATAATAGTATGTGAATCTAACAAAAATTTGAGGAAAGATTTTTATAGAAAGGCAAGGAACGTGTTTCCATAGAAAGGCTAAGAAAAATGCAAGAAAATAAATTTGATTGGTGACTTTGCTGCTCGCTGGAAGGGAAACCAGGATCAAGTAGATTGTTAGTCGAAATGCTTTACGACTAGGTAAAAAATAAAAATAAAAATTTATAGAGTTAGTTGAATATGTGCAATGAAGACCGAAGGCCCTTTATATGACCAGAACTATTTCTTATTGCAATAAATATAACATCTCCTTCCAGAAAATTATTGAATCAAAGACCACTTTGTGGAAATGAAGAAATGAACTACAACTGATCAGGCTTCCTTTTAATTTGTGATCGGTCTTCAATGCTTAATCGTTAATTTAAATACTGTTCCCTTGTTCAGCATGCTTCATTTGGATTATAATTATTTATCTTTTGGGCTTAGCTACCGAGGATTTTTTTTAGAAATAATAAACGAACATCTTTTTGGGCTTATGTATTATTTTTGATCTCATTTGTTACTTTAATGATGATTCAATCCATAATATCCATGTACATTCAAATCTTTGAGGTCCCTTATGTGGCACTACCTCTAAATCTTTTCCAACTTGATATCCTGGTTAAACACATTCTACCATAAGCCTTTTCTGCTTAATTTGAAAGTTTAAGATTGATGGGATTCTTGTACATTGCATGAATTGTGAATTGTGGAAAGCAGAAACATCTCTTGATATTGCTAGGAAATCCTTTCAATTTCAGATAATGGGTTCTTCATATCATTCCCATGTTTTTTGATTCAGCATGCTCAGTAAAAGATCCATGAGCCGATGATTTGGGAAGAGAAGTGTGAATAATTTTCCCTGGACCAGAGGTTGATTCCATGGTATAGGTGCTAAATGTTTTAGACTTAATAATTGGCGTGAGTGTTGGAAGGAAAGCTCGATAAAGTTTCATACCTTTAGTGTCTGTCAGAACGGATTTTGAGGTTATGTATAAAGCCAAACATATTTAAGGCATCCCATATGGCTGCTGCTGAACTAATTTCTATTTGCTTTTCTCCACTAGCTTTGATGCTCGACCGGTTAATATAAACAGCTTGTAATGAATTAGGTCTGAGTTTTGCCATCATCTCTTTGCAGGCAATGAAACCAAGCTGGGTATGAGTAGGGGTATTCCAGAGCCAAAACTAACAGCAGTAGATGCCATGATTGACAAGTTGACCGGAGCAATATTTGTTTTCCAAATTGTGGTTGTTACTGTTCTTGGCATAGCTGGCAATATTTGGAAGGATACTGAAGCAAGAAAGGTTTGCTGTTGGCTGCAAATCTGTAGGCCTTGTATACTTGATGCATTGCAATATTCTGTAACATTCATATGTACCAGCAAATATTATGTATATTTCTGCAGAAAGATGCTGCAACTGTTGTTTATGCTATTAATGAGTACTGATGCACACTCGACAGTCAACAAACGCATATATACCTTTTCATTAACATTTTATCAAATTTGGATCTCAAGCTCAGTTTGATGTTTTTTAGTATTTCGGTCCAAATTCTGTGACAATTATTTCATTTTTGGCCGCAAGTCCATTGTTTATAAATTCCTGTGCTTTTTTGATGCCTGTCTTTCCCTAGGTTGAATCCTGGAAAAGGTCATTGAATATGTGAATCTGGGGGAACTTGTTTTGAGTTTTATAAACAATAGTGTTAGTTGAATGGGTTCTTTTTCATAGTTGTGGAATGTGTGATACTGGATAGGAGGACAAACAAACAAAAACACACACATTGAATAAATTCTTACCACTCAAAAAGATACGGAGACCAATCACTCAGCTTGTCACTCTTTTGAGATATAGAACAAAGAAGCTCACTACTCAAGAAATTCACGAAGAGATACAAAACATAGATAAACAAGCATTAAGACTTGATTATTGTGCAATATTTGATGCTTACAATGAGACTTAAGGAGCCCTTTTTATAGGACAACTTAGAACTACCATCCAAGCAGGGGAAGAGAAGAAATTAAATATAGAACTTGGGAAAATTGATAAATTGAAGCGTGGAACAACCCTCCAAGCATAGGGAAATGTTGAAATTAAACCCATGGCATGAGAAAAATAAGAAATAAAATTAAATGCAATTCGAAGATTAGGAAAAACACGATTCATGCTCAAAAATTGAATTATAGACTAGTTTTTTAATCAACCAGCCAAAATTCACATAGGAATTCCTACTCAGCATTTGGGGCGTCAGAAACAAAATATTGAGAGCTTTCTTGTTGCAACTTGGACGTGGCTGTGACTGCCTCCTGAATTCGACTTATAGAAAGCCATAAATCTCATATCATTATTATCTCATAACCATAAATAATAATATATAACCACTAAGATCTAAAAATCCTCATACATCCAAAAATTTGGGGAAAACATAGTCCCATAAATCCAAATAAAATGAAAAAAAATACTAAATGTATCTTTAGAATATAAAATAAATAGAGTTCTTTCCGGTTAGGCTCTAAAAATCATTGAAGTTCACAACTTCTTCTCCGGCTCTAGAGTCATCCACCTCTAATCTGCTATTTCGGAAGAAAGAAATAGTAAGGGTAAGCAAAAAAATTAGTAAATAACTTTGATCAATATTGATAATCGTTGAAAGTCAAGCTATCTAGGAAACTCATTTGTCAAAATAAGCTCGAATAATATAACAATATATGAAAGCAATAATCGTTTCGGATAATCAATAAATAACATTAATAATAATATAACTCAGTAATCATATGAATAAATAACAATAATGATGTCAATTATATAGCAATCTCAATATCTCGAAGGACATTCACTGGGTATGAACAAATCTCTATCAATGTATTTAGGTCTCAAAGTATCCTTGATACTAAAGTTCTTCCTTAGATTTTCTAGAAATCCAACTTGACATGAGGTCATAACAATTTAAAATATCAAAATTTCTTGCAGATCTTATTTTGTCATTATGACCAAAAGTTGTATATTTATACTCCCAAATTGGATAAGTATCACGAAGTTACCTGACATCCATGGTATCCTTATTATCTTTACAATTCTCTTAAATGTTGTACCCGTAGTATGCTTATGCCATATATGATACCTCTCACCTATGATATTTCAAATATCATCTCATACGATTGTCATAAGTTTATGAGCATATTATCTCAAAATTCAATTGATCTCTACCACCGGATATGGAACAAACATTGGAAAAGTCTTGGTTATGCGAAGGTGTCATAGACTTCCATTCATGTAGATATCATGGAATATTTTATACTCTCCTTTAGTTAGCTATAGAGTGCCAAAACATATGCTATTTAAAAGGAATGCCAATGAAATTATGAACATTGAAGGATAACATAAGCTTTTAAGTACCCATGTGGTCACCTCTTACTAATGCCTTCAACATTCCTTTGAGAAACAAGTCTAACCTTAAGATTTTTTTTCTTTTCGATCATCCTTAATCAATTACATAGAGTTTACTAATACGTTCAACATCACTCTAGTCCTAGCCCTACACACGCCCCACTAGAGATAAATAAGTCTCCTCTTCCGACTACTTTTTTATAAGTCAAAACTATCAAAATCTTTAGGATTTTCACTCAAATAATTTTATAACCATAATTATCATGTACTCAATTTCCTCCTATACCCATAATGGAGTGGCCGCCATCATTTGGTCTACAAATTGAATCCTTAGCTTTTCTAACATACCATCTATTATGCCTCAAAGAAACAACATGAACACATAAGAAGCATATAACAAATACAATATACACTTGAAATTTCTATCCTAGGCACATGACCAACTAGAATATTTTTGAGAACATTTTTCTCAGATCTCTTATCATTTAGTTAATGTACATCTTGAGTTATAAAACATGTAATTAAAAATCCTAACCTTTCCCATTTCATCTGGCCACTAGGGCTAGGCATGCCACTCTAAGTCTTTGCTAATTTATCAATTAATTTCCATTATCCACCATGCATCTAAGGTAACTATGGAGTGTTATAATACTTTTAGATAAAAATGATCAATTTCTATTATTAGATTCAAAATCTGAATCCAAAACCTATTATGATCATATGACTAGAAATAAAACAAGACGACTGATTTAATATTTAGAGGTGACAACTCTTAAGCAATGTTCTCAATTGTCCTATTCAATCATATATGGCCGTTTGATATTCATCACTAACTGAACATATTAGCTAAAATATGAGGACGGAAGACATGGATTTCCATAAGAATAATTGAACATTATTTGATCGGAACTCGAAAATTAAATACAGAAGACCACAAGTAAACTTGCCTTAGAGTGGATACTCCTTGCTTCCTCTTCCTTCTTGGTTGGTTCTCTCCTTGTCTAGAGCTCCTTCTCCACTTGGATGACAAGAAAAACAAAGGAAATAAGGCTAGGCTCCAAGGGTTCTAATATAGAAGGGAGTTATACCGAGATGATTATCCCTTTCATTAGACTTGGGAAATTAGAGTGAAAGTTAGCTGATTTTCCTCTCCTCACATGACATGCGAAATCATTCCACTTAGTGGCTAATTATTCACTTCCATTTGACTAGCAAGGATTTAGTTAACCATCTAATTTGGTTGATATAATTTTGGGCTTATTACTAACTGGCAATTGAAATAATCTTCTTGTGGACATTACTCCATCTAGCCAAACCACTTCTAAAAGTTCAGCATAACCTCTCCTAAAAACTAGGATTTCTACTAGTTAGTTTCTTCTTCTCATTCCCAACATTATCTCATTCAAGAGTAGGAGATATCTTTGCCCAATCTTCTCATCAAACAACTGAATACCACCTGTCTCATCTCATTTGGTTGAACTCCCTCCATAATTATAAGCCGCTTAACCAATTTCCTTCGACTAGCTAAGATTTAGTCAACCATTTAACCAGTTAGTCCCAAGGTTGCACACAAGAATAGGGCGTTTAGGAGGCAAAAAGTGGTGTTATGTTCTACCTTCAATTCTTGTAGAATTCACAAAAGGTGGAGGTGGTTGTAGGCTTACTTATTAATAGCAACCAAGTCCTCACAATAAGCTAACAACATCTGAGTTGGTTTGTGGATTCCTTGATTTCCAAATTTATACAATGGGTATGGTATCCCTCTTGAGAAACAGCCATAAGAGGCGTGTGGTTACCAAGTTTCAAGTAGCCATTTCCACTTACAAGGTTAGCTAATTAACAGCCTATAAATTTGGTTACTAAAATCAAGCTAGCAACCTAACCAATTGACTACTATAACAGCATGGCTAAATGGATAAAGTAATTAGGGTAAACTTAAATTAAGTTTCATAAATTTTGGATATATACTCTAAATTTTATCCTATCCATTCTATTATTTGTTCTAGCATCATGTACTAACCAAGCATACTTTAAAATATAAGTATCCCACATATAGATACAATCTCTAAAAATCTATAATAATTTCTAAGGTGGTTTCCTAAAAATAGGTTAGCCCCTAACTAGTTAGACCAAATCATAGGTTGGCCAAAGAAAATTTCAAAACTATAAGGTATGGATCCTAAAAAATTCTTTTACTGATGATTAATTTAATTAAATTGATGAATTTTCGAGGTCAATTGATTTTTTTGGTAAAAAATTAAGTTTTAGACTAGAATAAGTTAGATCGAGTGACGCTTGACTCACTCTCATATGTATCTTGGACAACAGGTGTGCGCTTGATAGATACTTCTGGTACGCTCATGCATATTTTAAGCAGATTAGCTGCGTCTAATGTGCGCTCAATTGACGCATGTGTGTGCTTGTGATAGAATGTTGGTGTTTGATACACGCCTGAGGGTCGCTTGTATGATGTATGGATTGTGCCTCATTGTGTGATCTACTCCTGACTGATGCAGATGTGTTAGTTTCTACAAATAAGCCATTGGCTGATTTTAGGTCATTTTTGTGTGAACTATGAGAGAAGATGGAGAGAGAGAGAGAGAGAGAAGGAAAGAGAGAAAGAAAGGAGAGAATTGAGAAGGAAGAATTAATGTGAAATTAAAGATCTTTTGTTAGAAATTAAATAAAGGCAAATGCATCTAAGCTCTTTATTATCTTGTTGCTGATCTTTTCTACGATTCCTGAGCATTTATTTTTCCAGATACTTGAGCATATCTTAATTTCGTACTTAAACTATTTTGGACTTTATTTGCATGAAATCCTAATTTTATAAAATTTTATGAAATATATGTCTTAAATCCATATAAATTATGTTTAAGTGCTGAATTTCTGCTTGATGCTCTTACATGCCTTTAAATCCCTTATATATGTTTCTGTTTGTTCTTAAATTCTATAAAAATATCTCTGCATGTTATCTATTTATAACATGTTAAATGTTTAAAAATTGTACATTAAAATTCTTGGATGGTCATAATTTTACTATACATCCATAATTTTATTGTATGTTACACATTTAAAAGAAATAAAGGAAAACTCTATATAAATTTTGATAAAGAAAGTATTTTCTCTGGTATTAAAAAAATCTAAAATATATTTGTAATTAAGTAGAGTTTTCAGTTTTAAAAGAAATAAATTGATGAAATATATTTGGATATGTAAGTATATTATTAGTAAAGAAAGTATTTTCATTCCGGTATTAAAGAAAAGTAGCATTTAGTCAAAAGGGTTATATATAAAAAATCTAAAATATATTTGTAATTGAGTAGAGTTTTCAATTTGACTAAGTATGGACCATTGTAGAGAATTGATGAAATATATTTGGATATGTACTAGTATATTATTAGTAAATTGAAGGTCGATCGTATCATTTACCGGTCAGAAAAGTAGCATTTAGTCACATTTATAGGGTTATATATAAACGATCCATTTATTAGTCTTGAATAGTAGCATATGGTATTCAGATATGTGGAAGCAATCATAGCCTGAGTTTTAATATTTGCCATTTATTGGTGAGGTCATTACTGATCTTTGCTCCTTTTCGTATGTTAGCATGATTTGAGCATGTTTTATATATTAGCCCACTTTTAGCATGATTTATGTTATTATATATATTTTAGCATAATTTGATTCATTAGTAATTGGCTCTAGCTTGGTATTATTGGCATTTTCTATTTAAGAGTATGGCATAATTTGCGTGTTTTGTTGATATATATTTATATATGAAATTACATATACCTTGTTAAACGATTGACGCACCCTTGTTTTGATTTTGCTAGCATTTCAGATTAGAGGGCTTACATTATTTGCCGGGGATTCGGAATTAGAATGTAGGCTGTTTGTTTAATCAGAATTTTAGGGGCTAGAATGTTTTGATGTATTAATGTTAATGTAAATGGATGGAACAAAATTGTAGCCACTAGTTGATGTATCAGTTATTGGTATTTGGCTTACATTTCATTTGGATTTTGGCTGATACTTAATTTTGGTCGCCGGCTGATGATGATGTTAGGATGGTTATGTCTAAGCTTGATTTTAGTATTTTGAAAGTTCAGTTTTTGATATTCTGATTTTTAATTTGAGATGTTTTTCTTTTTGAATGGTTTGAGGTCATGTAGTTATTTATATTTGGCCACTATTAGGTGTAGCTTTTGGATCCTGTGACGAAATTTTTAAATGTTATATGGGCTGTTTAATGGTTTTTAGTTTATGTTTGTGTCCCAGTGTTGGTTTGATTTTAAGTTGATGGAATAACTACTTAAATTTTTTTAGTCTTAAGGATTAAAAGATGACTTAACTTAATTATGAATTAAGGAATTATGATTGGATTTCAGGATTAGGGACGTGACAAAAAATCACCCTAATTTTTGGCCTTCAAACAAGGAAATTATGTTTCCCTACAAGATAGGTCTACATTAGCTAATTATACAACCCACAGGGTTGGTATACAATTTGGACACATTCTTGGTAGTAACCGAGCCCCCTAGGAATTATTTTAGTAATTAATTGCTTCATTAAATCTAGGATGATATCTAGTTGATGCTAATGTTTTATAAACACATCTTCTGAATATTGCATGTTGAATTGGCCCCCTTTAAAGCGTGGTCCATGGCCCACTAAAATTGCAAGGATTGAACCCATTAAATTTAATTAAAATTTTCTAATTAAATTATTAATAAATTATTTATGCACATAAATATATTATTAGAAACTTTTAGGATGTTACATTTCCAATGACGCCTCATTGATTGAATCAATCATGTGGATATTGGACCACATTTGGACTAGCTTCTTGTTGAATTGAGTGGACCGTAAAAGCATCAAATGAGACTTCACAAAGCCTTGAGCTCAGGCTAGAATTTTGGGCTCACTTTAGATTGGACTAGCTCCTGTGTCAATATGAGTCAGTTTTTGCTGGTCTAGTTTTTCTGATTCTGAGTAATAGCAATATATTCTTCTTATTTTCTTATTTTCTTTAAAATATCATAATCATGTGAAGTCAAAGAGCTCATTCCTAGACTCGCTGAATGTATTTACTTAAATTATGCCTTCTAGTTTGAGGTAGACCATTGTGTCACTGGTAAAGGATTCTGTTTACATTCTTCATAATCTGGTGTTCTGTCTTTCCTCACCTATTTGTGAATGATTTGTTTCCTTGTATAAATTGAAACTTGTGAATGAAAATTTAATTGCTTTTGCTTGCATGTTCGAGCTACATATGAGATGTTTAATTAAGTGGCTTTCCCACACATGCGATTTTCTCCATGTTCAAAATAATGGCTTTTGCAAAACTTATATTATCTTTTGGTTTTGGTTATTATGTGCCATTGGAATGTTTTTGAATTATTTCTTATTGGTCGTTTTCATTTTTGGCAGCAATGGTATGTTGCATATCCAGAGGAGGGTCCATGGTATGAATTGCTTGTTATTCCTCTACGGTTTGAGCTGCTATGTTCCATTATGATCCCTATATCAATAAAGGTGAGCATGTTGCTGTTTCCTTGTATATCTATTGATGAGGAAAAGGATATCTATCTTTATTTTTTTTTTTTGAATTTTGAAGTACAAGAACTCAACATGCTAAAAATGATGAAAATGGGAATTTTGTACTACCAGGTGGCGTACCTATTGAAGGTTAGAAATTCTTAGAAGATCATTGGGCTATATGATAGGCTAGTCTATTCCAGATTTAAAAAAAAACTAATAGGATAGCAGTGGTGCAAAATGTGTATCTATTGATGAGGAAAATGATATCTATCTTTTTTTTTTTTTTTTTTTGAATTTTAAAGTCTAAGAACTCAACATGCTAAAAATGATGAAAATGGGAATTTCGTATGACCACATAGTGTACCTATCAAAGGTTAGAAATTCTTAGAAGATCATTGGGCTATATGATAGACTAGTCAATTCCAGATTTAAAAAAAAACTAATATGATATTAGTGGTGCAAAAGTGTTTTCGGATTTAAATTGAAGAATATGGGGATCAAGATCCAAGCTACGGGAAGAAATGGAGTTAGGAAAGGTGAGGAATGAATGTGTCAAAGTTAATTGTGTTTTATGCCATGGGGATCAACCTCCAAGGCTATAATATACATATATATTAGGTAGAGAGAGACACTGTTAGTGGTAATAATTGCGTTGCATGCGCATATGAAACATATGAAAATATGTGCATGCATGCGTGGAACTACATTTATTCTGTAGGTAATAGGAACAGTTTAAATCTTTATCAGTGAGAGTGAACCTGCAATGTTTTTGTTGATGTTAATTGTTTCACCTTATTTCATTGTAGTATTCACTTATCATATATGTACCATTAATGTAATTTATGCCTACTGTATGGAAAAGGAACCTTCTCATGTGATGTAGAGATTTTAGGTCATGTTCAATATGTACAGAATTGGGATTATTTTTGAAATTTTTTTAGAAAAATAGGAAATTTTTAAAAATATGTTCAAATATATATGTTTTCGCTTTACAAAACTGAAAAATAGTGTTTATTTTTGAATTGAATTTTGAAAAAAAAAACATAGAAAACATCAAAAAGATATTTTTCAAAATTTTTCACTGGCTATAAAGCAAAGTTTTTTTTTGTAGTTTTCTAAATCTTACTTATATAATAATATTTTAAGAATGCATAATTATAAAAATATTATTTTATATATTTATAAAATATAAATTTGTGTATTTAATAAATAATAAAATTTTGATCCAATTTATAACTAAATTTATTTTTTAATATATATATATATATATATATGTATTACATTTGAGTTATTTAACATTTTTACATTTGTACTTTTAAATATATGTATTTTTCAGTTGAGTTATTTAATATTTTTATATGAATTATTAAATTGATATAAATTGTATTTATACATTTGAAAATACAATTATATTCATTGATGTGAAAAACTAAAAGTAATCATTATTTTGGTTATTTGATAATACAATTTTTAGATTACTGTTTAATATTTTCTATGATTTGATAAAACATTGCACATTGCTAATTGAATAAAAAAATTAAACAAGCTATATTACAAAAAATTGAAAGATAATCATTATAAAAAATAACATGTCATTTATATTTATTTTTGACTTATTGACAATTAAATATATATGCGAGGCCATAAAATGTTAAGTAGTAGTAGACTTATATTTGAATAATTAATTTTGTTAAGACAAAATTAAATTCGAGTTTGACCTATTAATTTCATGAATTTAGCTCTAACGAACGGAGCTCGTGCTTCTAATAAAGGTATAGTTAATGGTTTGACATCAAGTATGCGTAGTATATTTATAAAATATGTAGATATGTGCCATTTTATATAATAGATTATAATTAAAAGTTTCATTCAACATACAATTTACTATTATGTGGCACATAAATTTTTTTATAATTTTTGGTAATTATGAACTGAACTATCACAAAATGTTTTCCATTACTTAGTTGATTATAAATAATATACTAAGTAAATTTATCTAGTAACTTTCTAATTAATCATTTTTAACATATGCCGGATGATTGGAAATTTGTAAATAATTATCAATAAATGTTAACTTGTTAAAATTTTTATGTTTCTGACAAAAACAAATCAATGTGTTTTTCAAAAAAACTATAAAAATGAAAAAGTGAAAAATAAAAAGAAAAAAAAATCTGAGAAATGAAAAACAGAAAACTGTTTTTCTAACTAAATAGGGCCTTTGGGTTTAAAAAATGCCCCTTATCTTCACTTTATTGAACATATCAAAAGCAATGGCCTGCTAATCATTTTCACGTCTATGTTGTGATGCCAATAAACGTCTAACTTCCCACTTATGTAACTGCTCTTCTCTATCAGGATTCAGGAAAGCTGTTCCCCATTAATGAAAATTTTCCAAACCTAGAGTGACTCTGTGCACAACTTTAGATTTCTCTCTCTGTATCTGACACTTTCTTTGTAGATTTCAGCCATGCCTTTGCCTTGTTCCACTGATGTATATCAATTTGTCTCACTCAAAATAACTGCTGTCCGATTTGCTAAAAGTGCACAAATGGCTGCATGTTAGCACAGTGCTGGCCTGGCTTTGTGATTCTGACATCAAATTATTTGTTAGTAATGGGTTACAAATATTCAAAGTGAGTTCATATGTGATTCCCACATCTGTAGGGTGTGACTTGTATTTGTTTTTTCTTCTTGCATTAACCACTCCTGCCTATGATGCTGTTGTAAACAATGTGAGTTTACTCTGCCGAGAGAATTGTAGTGGCTGTTTTATATGACATCTATGATTTATGGAGTAGGTTTGTTTAATCATTTCTTTGTAGTTTTGCTACAGGTTAAAAAAAATGCTGCCAAAACAAAGCTAATCATTCTACTTGTCAATGCTAATGATCCCTTTCTTCTATTTTTCATTGCATAATTCTAATTATATATGTCAAATGTGATATACTTTTTTAATACTGAGGTCATCTCCCTTGTTTGGTTTTGCTCTGTTGGATTGTTTTTTTTTTTTTGTTGTTTCTCTTGGATATATGCTGATGGCCTTTATTAAATTCTCCAACCTACTCAAGTAATCAGGGCAAGAATCTGCTTCAATGTACCCTGGATGTCCCAATGCCTTGGAATATATTTGCCAATATTCACATTAGTTTATTTTTGGAATTTATTGAGATATTTGTTTCTTTTTTATGCAATATGTGCACTAAAAACCTATGGAAATATGGGCTGTGGATCTCCAATCCAATCATAGCATGATATTCCTAGGACAAGTCATCCATCAGGAATATACACATGAACATATATGTGAGTGTGATTGTTGTGTGGGTATTCTATTCTATCCCAGTCATAGCACGAGACTCCAAAATAAGTCACCCAGCAGACATACACATCCACACCACACACTTGCACACATGATAGGTGTTGTTGGGGATTATTTGGTTCATTAATTTCTTGATGGAGCTTTTTAACTGTTCATTTTTTGGCAGGTTTCTCTTGATTTTGTGAAGAGCTTATATGCAAAGTTTATTGATTGGGACCATGAAATGATTGACCAAGAGACGGGTGTTTCCTCCCATGCAACCAAGTAAGAGAAATGCTGCTTAATTTCCATCGAGTACAAGTATATGTAAACTTCACTACATCAAGTGAACTTACAAAAATGCTGATTATGTATTGTGCTTTTCAGCACAGCAATTAGTGAGGACCTGGGACAAGTGGAGTACATTTTGACTGATAAAACTGGGACCCTAACAGATAACAAAATGATCTTCAAGAGATGCTGCATCGGTGGAATCTTTTGTGGGAATGAGTGTGGGGATGCTTTGAAAGGTTCATTATTGGGATTCTATTTCTGGTGTTATTTGTACAAATGAGTTCTGAGCTTTCATTTGTTTCATTTACATATGCTCATTTATCTTCACGGCAATCTTCCTGCTAATAGTCTCATATACGGCAAGATTGCACTCTTTTCCAATTGTTTATCATAGTTTCTTGTTCTTTTCCCCAATAAGTTCTTGTTTTTTAATGTTGAAAATGGTTGCTCTAAGTTGATAGTTGATACAATTGATGATTGCTTTAAATGTGTTATATGTTCACCCTGTATAGCTATTCTAATTGTCGCCTCAGGTATTGATTTGCAGTTTCTTTTTTTTCCCCTGGATAAGTAACTATAAATAATACATTAACTATTGTATGAGAGACATAAACAATAATTGAAGCAAGTATGATAATATATCGTACTAGAAGATCCTCCAAATACCCCCAAAAAAAAAAAAAATCTCAAGCTCAACCAAAGCAAATAAAAGATGAAAGATCAATCCAAGCAATGAAAATGCTCCTAACAACCAATAAATTAGGCAATCTGCCAAACATAGTGTTTCTACTCTTTTTCATTGTGAGGGACTTTGCAGGCTAAGATCTAGCTGGTCCTTTGTAAAAAGGCACATAATGCATACTCATATCTTTTTCATTATGTAATTTCAGATCTATTTCCAGGTTGATCAGACACCAATATCCTTCCTCCTCTTCAGAAGGGATTTTGATTAAAGTAAGGAGGTTTTCAATAATTTGAGAACAAAAAAAGCTTGTCATCCAATTAGGAGACCCACAAATAATTGTCAGCACAATTGACCATATGAACTGTTGATGGCATCTTGGCAAAGAGTGGGCAAACTGCATAGAGGCAAGAATAACTTGCACAATTTCAGTGTGATCCATAGCTCCTGTCAACATGCAAGAACTAACTTTCTTTTTCTCAAAGACTCTAATAATAAATACAGAGGAAATCTTGTAGTTCACTGAATTCTGTTTTGATTCCTTAGCACCAAAACACTTACTATCTGTAATAAGCAAGCCAACTAAGCAAACATGGCTGTCCACTAAGGGAGATCATTGGAAACTAGAGGATTAGCTTAGTGCAGATATAATTGAAGGTCTAAGACTTTGCTTGTGCATGTCTAGTTTAATGTGGAGTTACTAGAATATCAATATATTTTAACATCAAGTAAGAGACGTTATGGTTTTCTTGGATGAACTATGATTTTATGAATTTTATTTTGTACTTGGAAGGAATATTTTTCTCCGGACATTGGTGCAGAATCTCAGTTTCAGTTTTTCCTCATCTTTAATTTCAAAATGATGTTGTAGCGGGCTTTCATTGCTTTGTTCTACACAGCTGCTTTATGGACTATTTTGATGTTAAAAAATATAGTTCCATGCCTGTGTAGCATCGTAAAATTTGTTGACTCAAAATGATACCCTGTTTCTAAGTTTTAGATTGCCTCTAGTAATGATTTGAATTTGTGTTTGCAAATTGTCTTTTGCTGCATTTGTTGATGGGGATGAAGTAGATCCATTCCGTGGCCTGATTTTGAAGATTCTTTTCTAATTGTAGAACTTGCCTTGCTTGCTTCTGATGTTCCTCAAGTTAATTGACAGATGTGGTGCTGCATGGTGCTGTTTCTAATGGCTCTCCTGATGTTTTGCGATTTATCACAGTTATGGCAATATGCAATACAGTTATACCAACACGAAGGTGATAAATTATGCTCTTGTTGAAAAGAAAATATCATTGGAGGCCTTTTTAATTCCTTGCAATGTCCAAATCTATCTTTCTGATCAAATGCACGGATGCCTAAAACCGGCATAACTGAAGGAACTTCTATTGTGGGTCTAATATATGCTCTTCTGTTTTTCTAACTGTCTACAGTAAAAGTGGAGAAATCCTGTACAAGGCACAATCTCAGGATGAGGAGGCTTTAGTTAAAGCTGCTGCCTGCCTACATATGGTCCTTGTCAAGAAGAATGCAAATGTTCTTGGTGCACATCTATTTTATCTTGTCATGCTTGAAAGCACATTTACATTGGGATAATGGTTTCACTTTCTTTTGGTTTTAAACTTTGGCAGAGATCAATTTCAATGGTTCAGCAATTCATTTTGAAGTATTGGACACACTAGAATTCACTTCTGACAGGAAGAGAATGTCAGTAGTGGTAAAAGATTGTCAGAATGGAAAGATTATCCTTCTATCAAAAGGTGCCGATGAAGCCATATTGCCTTATGCATTATCTGGTGAGCCCCCTTTTTTGTTTTGTTTTCCCAAAACTGTATTTGAGCCCATGCAATGTCCTCGAATTTAATTTTTTCATTGAAGTTTGCGTTTTTCTTAAATCAGGCAGTAAGTCAACAATAAATAAGAAAATTAGGAAAAAATTAGCAAATATATTGTTTTTTGTATGTATTGTATAGTTCGGATTATTAAATCTAATTTCAGATTATTGGCAACATTGTGTATGTCTTCATAATACGAGTATCCCAACCAAAAAAAAAAAAAAAAGAGAGAAATATGCTACTTAAATCATAACCTGAATCTCACCAGTTGGATTAACCTAGAAAATCCAATATTGCATTAGCAGTGGAGAAATTATTGCTAAATGCCAATAAGCAATGCTTGAAATTGTAATAATTCAGAAGCATATTCCCAAAAAACCCTAATTAATCATGTTTTATTCTGTTTATTTTTTAATGAACATCACACTCTGCAAAAGATCCCATTATTATAATAAAAGAAGAACAAAGGAAAGAGAGAAAAAGATGGGTGAAATACTTTGAGAAGACCCAAAGTATGTTATAGCTTGCCCTAGTTGGAGAAGATGCTGAGAGTGACTTCTGGTATATTAGTACTGATAGCTTGCCATGGTTGAAGCAGATTATGAGAGAACTTTTATTGTGGAGTTATACTAACACTGACAGATTAAAACTGATGATGACAAAGAGTGAAAGAAAACCACGAATTTTTTTTCTGTTGCTTTCTTCATGATTTTCTTATCTCCTGGTGGTTGAGCATAAGTGATGTATGTCATCCTAACGGAGGATTGGAATTGGTGTTAGGTATATCTACCATCTCACCGTAGTTATTATATTAGAATATAAAAGGATTATTTTAGGACTGGTTAAAATATATATTAAATTAAAAAATGTAAAATATATAATACTATCAAGAAAAAGGAAAAATAATGTATTGTGGTTGTCAGTTATGGTAGGAGTGACACATATCACTCCAACAGCTTTCAGTAGAGTTCACGGGTCACTCCCACGAATTCAAAAATCCAACTCTTTTATATATCCAGATAGATAAATATATTGCAACTGATACTTCAATATCTGTATTCTTTCCAGAGATGCAGATGCCATAGATTTTGTCTACAAAAAAAAAGGTTTTTTTGGTGCATTTAGAAAAGCATAATCTAATTCTAAACAGTGATCCCATATCCTGTGTAAGAGACTATCAGAACAAGTTTATTCTGAGGGTGTATATTCATTTGCTGCTGAGTAGATAACATGGCGGTTGCTTTCCCAAGATTAGTTGATTGGAAGTCAAAGCTTGCTTATGATATTGGATCCATGGGGGAGGAAGTATACTAGTGGCAGAACAATTAAAGTTAATTGTTAAATATAGAGTGAGGAGAGATGGAGAAAAGGCTTAGTACTCAAATGAGCACTAAACTCCCATAATATGGGTATAATTACAAATTGCCCTTTACCCTATTCCTTCCTCTTAAGCTGGTGCATATATGTCATGTTTTCCAAATTTGTCACAAAGGTATTTAACTCTAAAAACATTCAAGGGCTTAGTAAATAAATTGGCAAGTTGATTGTTTGAACTAACATATGAAGTTACTATCTCCTTTGTTAGCAATCTCTCCCATACAAAATGGTAGCCAATTTCAATATACTTAGTCTGCTCATGAAATATAGGGTTTGAGGCTATGTGCAATATAGTTTGATTGTCACACATTGATTTCATTGGTGAAGAATAGTCCATTCAAGGCTTCGTGAGAACTCTGTTTATTCATATCAACTCACATATAGTGCCATTTAATGGTATTCTGATTCTACACTAGAGTGTGATATGACATTCTGCTTTTCATTTTTCTAGGATAATAATTTTTCATCAATGTATACACAATACTTGGATGTAGAACGATGTTCAATTGAAGATTTTGTCCAATCAGCATATGAATAACCTTTAATGTCAATATTTCATCTATTTCCATAAACCCTTTCCCGTGATCTTGTTTAATGTATTGAAGCATATGCATGACAACTCCTAAATGGTTTTTCCGTGGAGAGTCTAAGAGTTGACTCACTATACCTACTGCAAAGAAAATATTTGAGCGATTTACTTTGAGATAGTTGAGTTCACTAACCAATCTCCTATATCGTCCTAGATCTAGTATTGTTTCCTTCATTAGGTAGCAATTTGATATTGTGATCCATCGATGAGTCACACAGTCGAGAGCTTAGCATACTTGTTTCACTCAAGGTGTCAAGAGCATACTTGTCTTTAGAAATAAATACTTCTTGATTCAACCTTACTACTTTAATCCTAGTAAGTGACTTAATGGTCCCAAGTCTTTTATTTGAATTGTTATTATAGGAATGTTTTTAACTCTCTTTTACCTTCTATATCATCTCCAGTGATAATTATATCATCTACATAGACAATTGGTCATAGTTGTATTCCAGTTGATGAATGTGATGAAAATATTAATGGTTGACACCATACTTTTTTTTTTTTTAAATTGTAAAACAACCATACTAAAATGACTAGACAATACCTGAAAAGATTGCTTTAATCCATATAAGAACATTTTAAGGAGACAGGCATTGTTAGACTCTTCCTGAGCCAAAAATCTAAGTGATTGCTCTATATAAATTTTCTTTTGCAAATCACCATTCAAACCCAAGTAGTTGCTCCATAAACCCAAGTGACATTTTTGACGTTCAATTAGTGCAAGGGCTAACAATACATTCCTGTAATGCATCTTAGCACCTAAGGAAAAAGTGTCACCGTAATCAAGCCCATAGACTTAGGGATATCCCTTGGCCATCAAGTGAGCCTTAAGATAATCAATTGTTCCATCTAGGGAGAGTTTCATGGTGTTGATCTATCAACAACTTACGATGGACTTGCTGAGAGGAATAGAAACTAAGCTCCATGTACCATTAGAGTGCAAAGCAGGTATTTCATCTAGTATAGCAGTACACCATCCTGAATGCATAAGGGCTCCACTAACAAATATTGATATAGAGATAGAAGATAAAAAAGTAATAAACGAAAGAAACATGAATGACATGGAATTATAGGAAACAACATTAGAAATTGCATGTGAAGGACAACGATGAATAACTTTACGTTGTACAATTGGGAGGTCCAAATCGGATGGATGGTGGATTGGTGATGTATTTGGAGGAGGTGAGGTGATTGGTTTTGGCACGGCTTGCCAAGGAAGATGATAGCATCATACATTTACATGTATATTTGGTCTATTCAATCGGGAGGAGATTTCCATAGGTTTGGACCTAGTTGGGCCTTCTAGAGTCACAGATGGGTTTGGGGAACCAAGAGGAGGAAATGTAGGAATAGGAAGTGGAAGAGCCTTAGTCATAGAATCAAACGAAGGTGAAGGGGAAGGAAATTAGGGTACAAACTCAAAACATGTAATATATGTACAGACAAAAAATTTGTGTAATTGAGGAGAATAACATCAATACCCCTTTTGGTGTTTGGCATATCCAAGGAATATACTTTTGAGAGAATGTTAATTTAATTTGTCATGATCGGGAGATAGACTATGGATGAAGCATATACATCCAAAGACATATGGAGGCAACAAGTAAAGAAAATCATGAGGAGGAAAGAATAGAATAAGAAATTTAGTCGTGGAGCACATATGAAGGCGTGAACAAGAGATAAAATATGGACGAAGTATACACATTCAAAGACACGTGAGGTAACCAGTAGAGAGAATCACGTGGGGAAGAATAGAATACGAAATATGATCGTGGAGCACAAATGAATGCATGCAATTAATCATATAACATGCAGCAAGGGCCACATTATCCCAAAATGTCAAAGGGGGATGCATATGGAGTAATGTGTGAGTACTGTTGATAAGGTGCCGACTCTTTCTTTTAGTCACCCCATTTTGTTATGGAGTGTGTGAATAAGAAGACTGGTGAATGATACCTTGTGTAGACATGATGGAATAAATTGGGGTAAAATAAAGTTATTTGGCATTATCATTGCGTAACATTGGAATGGAAATATCAAACTGTTTGCGGATTTTAGCACAAAAAGTAAAAAAAGGTAAAAAAAAAAAAACTTATGAATGATCTTTCATTAAATATGACCATGGCATTCGAGAATGGTTGTCAATAAATGTGATAAAATAACGACAACCGATATAAGAGAGAACACAGCTTGGGCCTTAGACATCAAAATGGGCTAACATGAAAGGGACAGAAGCTTGCTTATTGACACAACTCACAAAATGACTATGACTATGCTTTCTTAGTTGGTAGTATTGACACAAAATTTCACAAATATGACTAAGACTCAAAATTTTCTTCAATGAAGGTAGAGGGGAATGAACAAGATGACTATGTAGTTGTTTAGGTGCGGGTGAAGCTGTAGATGCTATAGAAACATTAATGTCCAAATTGTACAAGCCCTTGAATTAATGCCCAAAACCAATCTTCCTACATATCCTCAAATTCTAAACAACATAATTAGGAAAAAATGTTGCAGAGAAGTTAGTAGTTTGGTTAATTTGTTAATAGATAACATGTTAAATGGAAATTTGGGGATAGAAAGAATAGATTCTAAAAAGATCGATGATGTAGGATAAAAGGACTCAATCCCACTTACAAATGTAGAAGAGCGATTTGCAAGCGTAACATTAGGTAAGGTACCTAAGTGACAGATGTGGAAAAACAATATGATATTACTACTCATGTGATCGATGGCATAGGAATCAATCACCCATGGGCTTTGATGTGTTGTAGTTTATGATAAAAATTCCATTGAGGGTCAATGGCTTATCTAGACAAGTGACACAGTGGGTGGCGCAACTAAATGAGTAGCCTATTATGCAGCCTGAAATTGTAGAAATTTAGTATACTATTGGGAATTATGAATAGGTGTAGATAATGGCAATTGGGATTGAGAGAGGATCTCCACAGTATCAAGTTAGGCTACATTTGCTGAACGAGGTAGCCGACCATGTAATGCTAAGTGTCATGTATATGATCTAACTTGTTATAAAACAAATATCGAGTAGTACGACCATCATTTCCCTTATTACCAAATTGTCCTTCATTACCTTGGTTTCTACTGCATCCTCCTTGTGAGCTAATCTCATTGCGATTAGTGGAATATGTTGTGAGAGTTGAACAATCGACAGGTGATTATACTGCATTATAATGAGGACTAGCGCATATAATACAAAAGATGCCTTGGTAATAGTAGGTACCTTGGGACTGCACAAAATCTGTGTACAAATGGGCTTGTACTCAGAAGGAAGAGTTCTGAGTATATGAATGATAAATGGTTGCTCAAGTTGTGTTTGCATTTGCTAGGTGCGGGTGATTGTGCTCAATAGAAAGATATTATTGAGCTTAATTGTCAATAACCTACATTGTCCAAATAATCTCACCAAGCTATGATCGTCCAATTGTAGTTGACTCAGATCATTAATGACATCATAAATAAGAGTAATATCACCGGTATACATATTTTAGGTGATGAATCATATAGACTTACACAATTGACTGACTCGAAATAAATTCTGCAATTTATTATCAATAGGCTGCAACAACAAACTCAACAATTGTCATCATCACACTTCCACAACTTACTATTGGTAGGAAACAGGCCATTAACAAGTTCTGTAGAGAGGTTATCTTGCAAACCCTGACCAATAAACCATATATCAATTATAGTTACCAAATGTGAATAGTAATTGTCATTTAGTTTGGTTGTGGCAATAATCGAGTGTGCTCGAAAAATAGGGAGTGATAACTGATGTCATGTGTCGTCTTGGTATCAATTGTTCTCGATAGAAGAAGACATCCACAAGAGAATACCTATAACATAGAGTGAACGTATATATGGGGTTTTCTGTATTCTCAAAGATCATTGGACAACTGCTAATACCTAACAAATATGAAACAACCTTTTGCTATCATTGTTAAATGAGCCCTTGCTTAGGGCTTAAACATATGATAAGAGCCTATGAGAAAATGGTGTAAAAAAACATTATAGGGATAAAAAGCAAACCCATCACCCAAAAGTTTGAGAAACATAATTGTTCTAACGTGTATAAACCACATGCCTGTCTTCAAGCTGCGCATGGGACTTATGTGTCTATGGGCAATGATATTTGTAGTGGTGAGGATGGCAGCTTTTGGTCTCTGGTGTGACTCCTCAAAGTGACCATCTGTGTCCAAGCAGTTTGTTGATTAATTTTACAGTTTGTTGTAGATCTGAGGAAAATAAGAGTGGCAGTTGTTGTTAAGGTTTTCGATTAGATCTGAAAAAAGAGAAGGAAAAACAGAGAGTTGGTATACTGCGTGTTGAGGCTCTGTGGAAGTGGTTGGCTCTCAGTGTTGATGGTGCAGTGGCATGGCTAGGGTTTTTGGAACCATAACTCTAATACCATGTTCAATATAGAGAAAGGACAAAAATGGAGAAAAGGTTTAGTACTCAAATGAGCACTAAACAGCCATATTTATTGCATAATATAGGTATAATTACAATATTTTCCTTCACCATGATAAAACTAACTAATGAATTGAAAGGTTTGAGAGTTTGCCTTCTGTAAGTAGCAGCTGCTGTTGTATGGGCATTCTTATGATGACGAGTTTAAAGATTTGTTAATGTTGCGTCTTGAGGTCATCCATCTTTCTATATACATATGGACAATTTCTTATTTCCTTTATTTCAGAAACCTTGTTCTTTCCAGAAGATGGAACTTACATTTCCTCTTATTTTGCTTCTCTGTAACCAAAATAAGATTTTTCCTTCTGGAGCTTACAACCTTTTTTTTTTTTTTTTTATTGGGGGAATCATGAAGAGTTTCTAATGTTGCTGAAAGGGTAAGCATCCTGATTTGATTGGGAAAGTTAAACCTGTTGAAATCAGAGTTAATACAGAAGAATCAAGATCCTATATGAAGC
Organism: Nepenthes gracilis; assembly: GCA_033239525.1. Taxonomy (NCBI): domain Eukaryota; kingdom Viridiplantae; phylum Streptophyta; class Magnoliopsida; order Caryophyllales; family Nepenthaceae; genus Nepenthes; species Nepenthes gracilis. The sequence continues at coordinate 5,879,774 of BSYO01000007.1, read as the reverse complement.
ATATAGAAAGTTCACAATAAAGGAGCAGCTGGGAATTTTTCTGTTCTCCCAAAAGGAGGTTTAGATTCTTGAGTCATAGATGATGAAGCACCAAGGTAGAATGCTTCATACCTTTTGTCGATCAGTGAGAATGTTTTTCTGAGAAGCTATTTGATAACTGCTTTCCAACTATCAGCAAATGCATGATGAACTCATGCAAAATGTGTCCTCTTTGTACAACTGGCTCTTCTGCATTGCACTTCCTGGGAAAGAAGACCTGTAAACCCAGATTGGCAAATACAAAGAAGTGAACAAGAAAGTTCAAACAACTATATAGATGTTTGTGGCTTCTTCCTTACAAGATATTGCTCTCGATAGTGGCGGCAATACACATCACTTAGTGGGGAGTGGTGATGGAATGCTTGTGTTCATTTATTGACTGTCCTTTGTTGCGACTAGTATATTAATGACTATGACCTTGTGAGGTATGATTAATTGTGGCATTGCATGGTAATCCAACTATGGTAATACTGTATGGAGAAATGTTCAATTTCACGTTTATTTTCTAACCTGCATGTCAATTCTGGGGAAAAGTTTACTCATCGCATACATATAATCGACTATGATAATGTATCTGGTGGAGAAGTTTGCTCAGTTTTTAGAAGTTTTTAAGCACTTCACTCCAAACCCCCTCTTTCTTGAAATCAACTCAGTGTGATAAGTGGGGGCCCTGCTCTGGATTGTGAAATTTGTTCTTTTATTTTGTAGGTATGTTTTGCTACTGCTACCCATGGTTTTTCTTCCCCCTTTTTAGATTTTCTTGTTTCTCCCAGGTTGGGTAAATGTGTTAGCTTAGCAGTGCAATTGATTTTATTTGAGCCAATGATAGCTTTCTTTGTATTTAGGTCAAGAAATAAGGACATTCACTGAGGCTGTTGAACAGTATGCTCAATTGGGCTTGAGGACATTATGCTTGGCTTGGCGTGAATTGGAGGAGGATGAATATCGAGAATGGTCTTTGGTGTTTAAAGAGGCCTGCAGTGCATTGGTTGATAGGGAGGTAATAACTATAATTTACATGATGCAATTTTGTCATTATTTTCCAACAGATTGACAATCAGTCAATTAATTCCTTTTAATACAATTGTTGATCAATCTAATGGATTCTGTTGAATTTGATGTTAATTAAAGTGGAGAATAGCTGAGGTTTGTCAAAGAATAGAACACGATCTTGAAATCCTTGGGGTGACTGCTATAGAGGATCGTCTTCAGGTCAATGTTTATCTTTTCAGGGAATCAAGATTTCTTTCTAGTATACCCATGACTTGTGGTTTTCTGTTCTCTTAAGTTGTCAGCTAAATGCCAACTCTGGCACCATTTCAACATTCCAGGATGGAGTGCCTGAAGCAATTGAGACACTCAGAAAAGCTGGAATAAATTTTTGGATGTTAACTGGAGACAAACAGAGTACTGCAATACAAATTGCTCTTTCATGCAACTTCGTTTCGCCAGGTGGTTTGGCCTTTCCTTAATGGACCTTTTTAGAGCTTGAGGAAATTTGTTTGACAACATAATTCTGCTCCAATTAACTAATATTTTTGTGGGAGCGTAGGAATTTTGTTAAGATATGAATTTAGTTGCCCAAACTGATTTTGGACCTAAAATCTCATGTTGGTACAATGGGAAGTTGTTACCAATTAGTCTATTAGTCAGTGGACATAATTTTTCGACATCCCAAAATAACTAAATATTATATTTTTTGAGTGACCATGTATACTGTTAACTGTCTCTCCACAGTACAAAATCTGTCTGCTTGAGATAAGCAACTAGCAGGATTTCTGCCTAGGAAAAAAAACTAGCCGAGTTTCTTCATGTTTTTTGGTAGTTAATAATTATAATAGCTAATTCTCTCGTCATCAAACTTTCCCTGAACATTATGTGCAGTCCAGAAATTGAAAGCAACATGGCTGTATTGTGTGCTTTTCTAAGTATCAAGTGTACTGTTGAAATAATAGATTGTTTCATATAAAAAATAGAATTTTGTCATTATACATGGGTGTTTCTTGACCTGTTCTCTCCAGACCGCTTGTCTTAGAGATGTCTTAGACAAGTGGACCCCATTATTTGAACATTAAATCTAATCATTCATAGATATGTGAGGAGAGCAACTATCTGGTACTTGGAAAGGAAGTCTGGAGACAAGTCTGTCTCATATCTGCTTGAACCCTTTTCAAGGCGAGTGTGTCAATATGTGTATCTTGGGCTAGTTATTTTGGCTGAATCTTTTTCTCTTGGAATCACTCTATTGAACTGAATGCCATTGGCGATTTAGGCAAATTTTATAGTCACTGCATTATGGGATGTTCTACAATATATTCCTGAATTATTGACAGAACCAAAGGGCCAGATTTTGTTGATCGATGGAAAAACTGAGGATGAACGTTTGCGGAAGCTTAGAGAGGGTCTTACTTACTATGAGAATAACAATTGCAGAACCTAAGGTATGGCCTTAAATTATCTTGAGCATGTATAAGAAATTAGAAAGAATAAACTAAAAAGTGATGCACAATCTCTTGCCTCCACTAACTAGTGGAAGCTTTATAGTAATGTTTTGGTGGCTCATGTTTGTAGTTATCTTGAAGTCTTGGTAATATTTCCTCTCTCCTGTGCACCATTCTTAGGAATAACTTAGTTTTATTTCCCCTTCTTGAATGCCCGTACTGTAGTGTAGATCTTTGCCTTTATCTATGCCTGCAAATGAAAAAGCCAAGGAGAGAACAAACACAAATGAAAGTAATTATAAACATCTTATTGAATTTCGTGGTGTGTTCCTTGACAGTCTCAATGAAAAGAAAAATAATTATTTGAACTTTCAAGTATGATCCTGCTGGTGTTCAGCTTCTACATTGTCAATTATTTTTGTAAATACAGGTTTAATATGTAGTTTTGTTATGACCATCACGATGATGAGTAGTTGTGCTGAACGTCTAGCTAGAGCAGGTAATCTGAGTTTTTGAGTTCTATATATGTAGGGGATGGCTTGTAAGTAGTATGAGAACTTCTTATGTGAGTGCATACCTTATTGTGAGAACCTACTACATCCACACCTTTTATCTGAGATGGATGGTCACAATTAAAACATCATGGAAATTCAGTCAATAGCTGAGATTGGAAAATGAAGGCTCCCTCTTTCCACTTCCATTCCACATCAGCAAGCTTTCTTTTTTTTTTGTTGGGTTCTAAGTTTTGGAAGTATATATTCTCCTAGGCCAATAAAGTCTGACACCAGCCACAGAACGGCCTGGGCATATCATCTTAGATGGCAGTGGCTAGTAAACAGGCCATTTATTCCTCTTTGATTTGCTGTTATTCGGGAAGAAGTGATAAGAGAGTGACTGAGGAGCCTCACTGGATGGCCGGCAGATGCTTATCTATTTCATTTTTTGGGGTGGGGGAGTGAGGGATTGAGGGAGAGGGGGGAAGGAGGTAATCTTTCAATCTTGACCATTGTTGCTGATTGGAGTATGTTTTAATATGGGCCATTCATTTTAGACAAAAGATTGTGAACTTGTGATTGAAAGTTCTCATTGAAGGGAAGTTCTTATGTGGGTTGCTCTATGAAATCTTAGATAGGATTAATTGAATTAGACCAAAGCAAGGTTTAAAAGGCTAAAAGGTGTTGGCTATCCTTCCTGGAAAGACTTGGACAAAATTATATAAGGTTTTACAGTTTGTCATTCATATCATAGGAAGTATGAACAAGTTACTTGTATAGATAAACCTAGTTATTTTTTTTTGGCTGGATAGACTAATGCAAGTGAGTGTCCCAATTGTGAACAAATTAGTAGTCAAGGAGGCATGTTTAACTATCTGCTTCAATGGTATTAAAAATGTTTTCTACCTTTTTAAGGATTCTTTTAGTGTATTCATCTTTTACCAGCTTTTTCATTAGGACTGTTGTCAGAATTGCTTTTCCCTGTTGCATAGTGTACAAGTGGTTGAAGACTTCGGCTTTCTATATATTCATAGATGTGTGTGTATATGGTTGTTGGTTAATGAAAAATTGATGGTGCTAATTCTTTCTCGGAAAGATTTTATTTTAGGATTTTAAAGCGATAAAATTCTCTTTCCAATAGGATGTGGCATTTGTTATTGATGGATGGGCCCTCGAAATTGTGCTTAAGCATTACCGAAGAGCATTCACTGAATTGGCAATGTTGTCAAAGACTGCAATATGTTGCCGTGTAACCCCATCACAAAAGGCACAGGTATTGCTCATTACCAGATATTTGAATTATTTGTTCCATTGTTTGGAAGATTATTATGTTGGGTTCTTTTGTAATATTTTCTTATTTTGTTCTGTTGTTTAGGGAACCTGAAACTTTTCAAGGGATTTTATGTTTTCAAATTTGTTTAGATTATATATATTATATATATATATTTTGTAGCTTGTGCCCATATATTTAGGATAATATCTAGGTTAATTATAGGTGGTATATCCGTAAGGCTATTTTTTTTTATTTAGGTTAATGTAGTAAATAAATTCATGTCTTTTGCTTAGTTATTAAGATTTATTCAACTTAATACAAGTAGCTTTATTCTTAACATGGTATCAGAGGCTTGTTGTATTTGATTTATCAGATACAAAAACCTTCAACTGTCAGTGGCGAACTAACCTTTTTGTATTGCTTGTTGGATTTTGTCCAAATTTTCTTCTTTGTTATATGTGCTCTGTTTAACTATTGAGGTTTTCTTCTTAGATTCTATTTATTTAATTATTCTACTGCTACACTTGCCTCCTATATGGTTATTTTGTGTTGTGTAGTGAGTAGTGCACATTGTTGTTAATATTGCCCTCAAATGCTGCATAACTTTTGTCTGTGAACAGTGTGTGAGCAGGCTTCTACTGCTTTGTTTCTTCCTCTGTTTGGCTTTGTTTTCTTGTTACTCGGATGTGCTGGAAACTGAGCGCACTAGTGTTTGTGTTGGTTTGATAGTTGTAGAAAACTGCACACAACAGTGTTTGTGCTGATTTGATAGTTTCAGAAGATGTACACTCCAGGGATTGTATTGGTCTGATAGTGTTGGGTTCTAATTTCTGTTTGCAGACAAATACGAGTGTTTTTTTCCATTTGCTCTGTTCCAGTGTCGTGCTATGTTGAGTTTTGATTTCTATTCACTGACAGTTGTGGTGCCTCTTTAAGTGAGGAGATTGTTTAGAATATATCTTTGTGTTACCGCCTTTGTTTGTTGGGATGGGGAATTATATACAAAGTCAGGCTAGTCTCTACAATTCTTCTGAGTTTGAGAGTAAATGCTAGATGATATTATGTTTCTAAATTTGTTTAGATTATTTTCCAAATTCTTTAGATTGCATCCAAATGTTTAGAGTAATATTTAGATTATTTCAGGTAATATATCCTACACGAAGCTTTTCTTAGGCTTCCGTAGCCTATAAATTCAAGGTATGATTAGTTATGAATATTAATTTAATTTAATTTGATACCATCAGCATATTCTTAACAGAACTAGAATTCAGGTATTCAAGTAGCTAAGAGGGTAGTTGTATGTAAATTCTCATCTTGAATTATAAAAGTCATGTAATGTATCATTTATCAAAAACTAATTAGGTATATTGTCTTGCCTAATATTAGTAAATGATTTTAAACGTGGTAAATCCTGTGCTTCAATGGTCAGTTAGCATTAAGGCATCGAATTTAGAGGAGGGCAGAGGAGTTAAGAAAAAAATATTTTTCTCACTAGAGATCAGGGCATCTGTAAGGCATGTGCCAGTTGTAGGCAGCTGTTTATCTAAATATGATGCTATGTGATGTAAACACATTTCTGTATCTGGAGAATTGATGTTTCTATATCTGGAGAATTAATGTAGGCAGTAACTCTGCAATCAATCTTATGAAGCTTAAAAGTAAAAGAACAAAGGGACATGTTGCCTGGTAAGTTGATATTAACGACAAAATGATTTGGTTGTTGGCATTGTTGATTTGAATAGAGCATAGTTAATAAAAAGGAATATGGCATATCAAGGGAATCAATGAATCATGTGAAAGTGTAAAGAAAAGGATAGCAGAGTAATGAACAGGTAAATAAGAAAAGATAATGCTTTAGGAACCTTAGTGACTTGGCCAATGTTAGATGTGCCACAGAAGGGCTGTAAATAGAGGCAAACAACTCGTGATTGGTTTCAAGCATGAAAACAAGCAGGCTTTAGGAGTATTCTTAGAATACAAGGCTTAATTTGGTCTAGAAATTTTCTTTTAAATGGTGAATATTTTTCTGGTGAAATAATACATTTGTCCTCATTTTTTCTTTTCATCTCAACCAAAGTTATTTTCCTTAAGTACAAAATTGATTTAGTGCAGCAGTGTCTGTTCAATGACAGCTGAAGATTCTTCGGGTGGTTCGGGGACGTGAACTTTGAATATGACTGTGGTAGTGGTGGTAAAGGTTGGCGCCTGGGTGGAGGCGATGGAAATTTACTTCCATCATTGGTGATGGAACAGTTAATTTTCCCCTCTTAAGTGGAAAGAAAATACTTCACCCAATAATTTTCCCCTACCAAACAAGATAAAAAAGGTGGGGAAAAACTTAGCATGTTGGAATGAAAAATTTTTTTGGAAACATATGGGATGGAAGTATCTTTTGTTTGTTTGTTTGTTTGAAGTTTCTAGAGTTATTGAACTGTGAAAAGACAAATAAGGATTTTGTTTGATTAAAATTTCTTTTTTAGAAATAATGGAAGTAAACAAATAAAAAAAATTAAGTTTATCAGTAAGGTATCAATTAGAGGATATATCGTTACTTATTATATCTATGTTAGTTTTTTACTCTATGATTTTTGTGCTTATAACTATGTTTTATTGATATCTGTAGTTTTTAATGATTAAGCATAATATTATTGGATGATGTACATAGTACATAATAAAGCGAAGTGTGTATTTCCATCATTAACTATTTTCACTGGCATTTCTGATTATGTAGTAGACGATTTTGTAGTGATCCCAGTTATTATTTTTCTTTTTCTCCTAATATTGCAGGTAGTGGAGCTGTTAAAGTTGTGTGAGTATAGAACACTGGCTATTGGGGATGGTGGCAATGATGTGAGGATGATACAACAAGCTGACATTGGTGTTGGAATTAGTGGGCGAGAAGGATTGCAGGCAGCAAGAGCTGCCGATTATAGTATTGGGAGTAAGTTCTTTCAGATTGTGTTTCTACCACATATTTGAATCAACCTGCAAGGTATGTTCCCCCACGGTAATAGCTGAGGGTGGGACATTTGGTTGAGCAAACCTGGAAGAGTCTTGCCCCAGCCTTTAATTTTTGCATTGGTATTAATAGCAAACAGCACCTTCATCATCACAGTTCAGGGACTATTTATTGGTTCTTATTACAAAACTGAAATTGCTTGGGCCTGAAATCCTTTTGTTAGGGTTTGAAAAGCGCACTAGCTCCTTGAAGCCTGCTTGGTTTCTGCAAAACAGTATTCTGAGTCTGCGGACACTGGACAAGTTAGTGCGTGCCTGCAACATATATAAATACTTCTGCTTACACTGTGTTGTCAGTAGGCTTTGACAGAAACTTGGACTGCAATTCTGTTTGATAAATAATTCTAAAATATCCTGGACAACAAGTAATTTCTGTAGATACGGTAACCTTTGGAAGTTGCTAAAGATAGGACACACACCCATGCATCACACTTTTGTATTTAATAACACATTGGAGGAGGGAGTGCAATTAGATTTGGACGATGCATTGACATCTCGTAAAATTAGCAAACTGAAGTTTTCACAGTTTAATTTTTTCTTCAAATTTGCTTCTCAACTAAATAGATGCACGGCTATAAGTATGAATACCCTGACGAAGAGTGCTAGCACAAGCAAAAAATGTTAAAATGTTGTCATTGTTGAAGTTGGGGAACCTCGATTTTGAAAATATTAGATTTAAACCTAAGACAAGAAATAGACTGCATAACTGCCTTTAAGAGTAGTATCCTGCAGATTAGATTAGCTTTACAAATATTTGATGGCCTAAAATTTCCATTAACATAGTCAACTCTCCTTCAAGTTTGTGTATTTAATAAATCTTTGACGTTTTCATCTGTTCATATTGCTTGATATTATGCAAAGAAATCCTGATCCCAGGCATTGGATTGCAGAATTCAGATTCCTGACAAGATTGATACTTGTTCATGGACGATATTCATACATCCGTACGGTGTTTCTGTCTCAGTATTCGTTTTACAAGTCCCTAATTATCTGTTTCATACAAATCTTGTGAGTTCTCATGAATGGACAATTTCTTTTTCATTTAATTCTATATCTTTGCAAGTCTTACAATTGTTATTCATTCATGCTGATGCATTTCTGGTGCGGTTGATACTGAGATATTAACAATAGGAAACATACAGTTTCTCCCTTGTTTCAGGTGTCTCTGGAACCAGCCTTTTTAATTCTGTCAGTTTGATGGCTTACAATGTTTTCTACACCAGTGTACCTGTTCTAGTCAGTGTTCTTGACAAAGATCTTAGTGAAAGAACAGTGATACAGCATCCTCAGATCTTATTTTATTGTCAAGCCGGGAGGTGTGTGATATTTTAAACTTAACTAGCAGTCATTTTTTTTCTCTTCACCATGTAAATGAGATGGGTGGCACATTTCTTCTTTAAGAAGAGGCATGTTTTTAAGATTAGTTTCTCAATCCCCAAACTTTACCCACAGAAAAATAAATGGACAAATCCCATGTTTCTTCTTTCCAATTATGTTATTCTTTGTTAGCAAGATCAGATATCGAGTTATGTGTTATATTGTGCCTTGTAACAGGCTTTTTAATCCTATGACCTTTGCTGGATGGTTTGGACGGTCCCTCTTCCATGTGAGTTTTTCTTCATGAACCATTAGTGATGCCATTTTGGATAGCATTAAAACTTTATCTACATCCATCAACCTTCTATGTTTTATTATTTGGCATTCTTATCCCTCGTTAAAGCTTCTTACGCAAGTGAAGTTGGGAATCTGTAGGCTATTGTTGTATTTGTGATCAGCATACATGCACATGGCTATGAAAAAAGTGAGATGGAGGAGGTAGCAATGGTGGCACTCTCTGGATGTATATGGTTGCAGGCATTCGTTGTTACACTAGAAACCAAGTAAGCTCCATTTTTAAATGGGTATATCTATCAATCTTTAACCTATTCGTGCTGAGTTTCATGTTGCGATTGAGATTTGACTTTACCACTGAGCAGTGACCATAGTGAACTGGCTGTTGGTAATCTGAATCTAAGAAGCATGGACACTGATATGCAATGTGGACATAATATGATATTGGCATGCCGATAATATTTTTCTAGAAATGAAAGCATGGCATATTGGGACATGTTAATTAATATCGTAGTTTATTCTTTTTGTGATTAATGAACAATATTATTTTATACTAATTTAATAATTTTTGTGTAAAAGTGCTTAATTAAACTAATATAAATGGGTTATTATAGCATCTGCAAAAACTTATTATAGTAAAATAATAACAATAATGATATAACTTAACAAATAAAGAAAAATTTTAATATAGTAAATTTGTTATATATCAATAAATATATATATTTTAACTTTACTGTTTTTTACTTTATAATTGCAAAACGATACAAAAGTTGAGAAAAATTCTGAAAGAAATTTTGTGAAGAACACATCCTAAGCATGTCTGAATGTATTCCAAGTGTGTTCAATATGTGTCCGAATGTGTTGTAGCCTTTCAAAATTTAAAAAAAAAAATTTGAAAAAATTGGACCTATATTAGAGCATGTCCAATTGGACGTGTCCAATCCGATATTGCAGAGTGCCTATACTTCTTAGATCTGAATTCATATTGCAGAGTGGAATGCTGTTCGAAAGTTTCAGAGATAGATTTCCATTTAGGAGTTTTACTAAATAATCATTCCTTGAAGGATGCTTTTTTTTTGGCCTTTTCTCTGTTTTTAGTAGATCTTTCTTACTTTAATTCATCCCAAATAATAATCACTTAGCCTATTATAATATTATCTTTTTTCCTGGTTGCAGTTCCTTCACTATATTGCAACTCTTAGCCATATGGGGGAATTTGCTTTCCTTCTATATTATCAATCTGATTGTCAGCACCATACCATCAGCTGGAATGTACACAATCATGTTTCGGCTTTGTAGGCAACCATCTTACTGGATAACTATGTTTGTAAGTTTTGCACTGCCTCTCTCCTTTGATCCTACCATTTGTTGAAAATATCAGTATTACATTGGTTGTGGATATATCAATATAAGATAATATCGGAAATTTAAGAACTGTGAGCTAATATATTGGATATATCGACCGATATTTGTATCTATAATCATATCCTATCCCCTGAGGGGTGGGGCCCAAGCTAATGCCTTATGCTCTTTTCCCTCACCAT